>OV656873.1:71913162-72358825 GCA_927399465.1 Sarcophaga caerulescens
TCTGGCAAAAACTCTTAGAGTAAATAAAATTGCCACGATAAGGTTTCTCAAAAATCTGTCGTTCGGAGTCTACTTTAAACAGTAGGGTTGAAGGGTTATTATAACCAATTATGTATGTACGTTTGTATCTTTTACAAAAGTACCATTTGATGCAAAAAAGTACTTTTTCAGTACTATGTATTTCAAAATTTCAATTTTGCAACACTGGCAAAAATGTATATTTTTCTCCAGGATTAAAATGGTTAAATTGAGCATGAAAAAATTTTAACAAAGTATCATAGGTATCGCATCTACACTGAAAAAAAGAGTCAAGCCATCCGGGCTTGAATCAATCCATATCGGTCACAATAGTACGGTAAGTTCGGTTTGGCTTGAATCAAGTACAAAAGAGTTGAATCAAGCCCGAATCAGCCAAGTACAAAAGTGTTGATTTTAGCGCGATTTAAGCCTTTTTGGGATCAAAGTGATCTCATCATGTATTTGGTTTAAGCATATTTTTTCTTGATTTAAGATCGAATTCGTACTTGATTCAAGAGAATCAGAAGTTGAAGTAATCCTTAAGCGCACTTGTTTCAAGAATTATAAAGTTGATTTAGGCTAGATTAACTTATAAATGGGATCGAATTGAGGCAAATCGTACTTTATTCGAGCACAATGAACTTGATTTAAGCCCTAAATTATACTTGATTTAAACCTAAATTTATCCAAAAACGAGCTTGTTTCAAGAATTTTGAACTTGATTTAAGCTCGAACTCGTACTTGATTTAATCCTAAAATCGATTGATTTGAAAAAAATGCAAGTCATCTACACAAAAAAATGCAAGTCATCTACACAAAAAAATGCAAGTCATCGACCGGGATAATCCAAATCATCTACCAAAGAAATGCAACTTGCGAAAAATACGACATTTTGTTGGATATATATTGTATAAAACACATGAACTAAATGAGAATTATTAAAATTTTTACTTTTGAACTTAAAACCCACAATTCCATAACTCAAATAACAAATAAGTCAAAATTACACTTTTTTAGATAGATTTGAGCTTTTTAGTGTTGATTTTTGTAATATAAGGTTTAGTTTTTCACATCAATCCCGTTTTTTGCTTGTTTTAAGCAAACAATAGCCAAAACGGGCTTAATTTTTCAAGCACGTTTTTTGGCTTAAATTGAGAATAGAAAAGTTGATTTCAGCACGCCGTTTTTCTTTCTGTGTATCAATAAGCGCTTCTTATCTTTAAATTTAAATAAATCCTCAAATAACTATTTATTGAGGATATTGAGGATTACCACAATGTGTGGTATATAATACATACACTGAAAAAAAGAATCAAGCCATCCGGGCTTGAATCAATCCATATCGGTCACAATAGTACGGTAAGTACGGTTTGGCTTGAATCAAGTACAAAAGAGTTGAATCAAGCCCGAATCAGCCAAGTACAAAAGTGTTGATTTTAGCGCGATTTAAGCCTTTTGGGATCAAAGTGATCTCATCATGTATTTGGTTTAAGCATATTTTTTCTTGATTTAAGATCGAATTCGTACTTGATTCAAGAGAATCAGAAGTTGAAGTAATCCTTAAGCGCACTTGTTTCAAGAATTATAAAGTTGATTTAGGCTAAATTAACTTATAAATGGGATCGAATTGAGACAAATCGTACTTTATTCGAGCACAATGAACTTGATTTAAGCCCTAAATTATACTTGATTTATACCTAAATTTATCCAAAAACGAGCTTGTTTCAAGAATTTTGAACTTGATTTAAGCTCGAATTCGTACTTGATTTAATCCTAAAATCGATTGATTTGAAAAAAATGCAAGTCATCTACACAAAAAAATGCAAGTCATCGACCGGAATAATCCAAGTCATCTACCAAATAAATGCAACTTGCGAAAAATACGACATTTTGTTGGATATATATTGTATAAAACACATGAACTAAATGAGAATTATTAAAATTTTTACTTTTGAACTTAAAACCCACAATTCCATAAATCAAATAACAAATAAGTCAAAATTACACTTTTTTAGATAGATTTGAGCTTTTTAGTGTTGATTTTAGTAATATAAGGCTTAGTTTTTCACATCAATCCCGTTTTTTGCTTGTTTTAAGCAAACAATAGCCAAAACGGGCTTAATTTTTCAAGCACGTTTTTTGGCTTAAATTGAGAATAGAAAAGTTGATTTTAGCACGCCGTTTTTTTTTCCGTGTACTTACTTACTTAATTTGTGATTACAAACATTTAGACAGGATCACCACCTAGCTTCTGCAGTTTAAAGTTTAACGTCGCAGAGTTGTTGCCAGACTAAAAAAGTCGAAAGTTGACGTTTCATATTTCATTTTGAATTAAGAACTTTTACACATTTTAAAGAAAAAAAATTTATACAATTTAAGAACTGACACACTACCTACTAGACTATGGCAATTTCAATGTGCTGAATATAACATCGTTTAAATGCCCGCCTGATTGGAGGGCATCCAAAATGTCATATTTTTCATGATTCTGGCTTATAAATCAAACTGAATTTGACCGATAGCATTGCTTATGTCGACTTTGGGAACCGCTATGCTTAATGACTTATTCGCATACACCAGCGACTTAAAAAAACCTCCCCAAAAAATGAGTAACAAGATGAAATCGTACGATCTCAGTGTCCTGTTCGCAACAACTCCGCGTGAGATGGCCATTTACTCAGTATGGCATCAACTGTGTACCACGTAGCGATGTCTTCTTGAAGCCACCTCCAATGCTGTTGTTAGATTGTTGTTTATATTTCGTGGAAGACATGCTGGTTGATGCTATTTAAACCGCATATCGTTAGTGCCGAGATCACCCAATTCAGGTCGAAAGAAATTGGTAATCATCGATCCAATCGCACAAGCCATTGACAGTGAATGCCAACGTAGTTCTCAAAGAAATATGAACCGATGACGCGTAGCGCCCAAAGTCCACACTAAACACTCACTTTTTCGGAACGTAATAACGGTCTTGAAGCTCATATAGATTGGTGTCGTCCTAAATTTGACAATTTTGTTGGATCACGTACCTATTTATTCAGAAATGAACCTTAAGGTTGACCATGATTTTTCGAGACCGTTCACCAAACAAATTTCGTTGACTGCTTACATACATACATAATTGGTCATTGCAACCCTTCAGTCAAGATTATTGACCTAGTTTCTCACACCACTTATGTTGTGTGTGTTAATTTTATACATACTACTGACTACTTACTACTGCCTTTACCTCAAGTCACGACGCAGATTAGGGATGGTATGATCTGGATAGTAAAATGTTAATTAGAGCGCCCAGAACCAACAGTGCAATAGGCAGATTAGCCATTACAGAAGGCATGGCATTAAATGGGTACCTGTTCATCAAGAAGTGATCGGGAATGTGTGATTAATCTGGCTAATACGCCTTTTAGTCCATTGAATACCAGGTACATCGACGTTGTGTACGTAGATGACACAGTAAGAGGAATTGCGAAAACATTCTGGGACAGTCCTGATTAGAAGAAAACCATGAGTCTATTGTGACTGAACACAGTACACTGGGGAGTGTCCTTAAGAGATAGGCTCGATAGAAAATAATGAACACAGGGCTTGTGGTGAAGGCAATGAAAACCTGAAACACTTTTTATATTAGCTTGAGTTCTCAACGTTTTGAGAAAAACTCTATGCAATACATAACTCATTTCAGGGAAGTAGACTGGAAGAAGTTATGCAAGTCTATACAAAATACATACTTCTTATAGCAAGTAGGTAGGCTACCTCTACTGGAGGGAGCACAACAGATCTACTTGCTGATTAGACCCTTGGTGGGTGTCTTCCCCTTCAATTATAGCGGCTTTCTCCATTCCGCACATCGAAATAGTTCAAAGACGCGAATATAAAGCAATATAAGGCTAAGGCTACATCTTACTTACTTTCTTAATTGGCCATTAACAACCGCGTTAACGAATTCCAAGCTCAGATATTGCCGCAAAAACACAAAAAGATGGTGTGTTGCGACTTGTTTTTCACCAATTTTCTTCAGGATTTGCCATAGTGTGAAGATCTAGTCGATGGGGGACTTGTCAGGTCTGAAGACGCACTGATAAGGTTGTGACGAGTGACTTCAGTCGTTCAAACAATACGTCCGTAATAGCCTGGTATGCGATAGGGAAAGGCTTATGCCTCTATAGTTGGCGCATATCGTAGGGTCTCCCTTTTTCAGGACAGGACAGGGAACACTGAAGTTCCAATCGTTGGACATACTTTTCTCCAGCCATCTTTTGTGAATAACTCATTATTTCTGGCCTTAAACAGTTCAACGGGCAGCCTATTAGGACCTGTAGCTTTATTGTTCTTAAGACGCAAAATCGCAACATTGACCTCTTAATGGCTAGGCGGCAGAATCTCCACGCCGTCATCATTGATCGGGTTCGGTATATTAAAGCCGGTATTGGAGTTGTCATTGCCTTGTAAAAGAGCAGAGCAGTGTTCCTCCATAACAACAGCATCCTTGCGGATCTGTTACCAAGTTTTCATTTCTGTCTTTGCAGAAATAGGCTGCGGGCTTTATACCTTCGGTTAGACTACAAGACCAAGACTAAAAACACTTCGATTGGTAAATTTATTTTGTATGTTGATCGTGCAATTCAAAAATGTTTTTCTTTACGTTTCAATATTTTAGCGTATGCTGTTGGTTCAGTAGAAAATCGAATAAATAATGGAAAAAAAGAAAGATTTTATAAAGCGTACACGGAATTTTATTCACAAAGTTTCAACAGTAAATAAATTTAATTGAAAAGGTAAATTATTTATTTAAGTTTTTTTTACCTGTCTCTACCGAAACACAACAACATACACAGAGATTAACGCCAAATTAGAAATAAACGCCACATTTACTTAATCGTTGGAAGCATTCAGACCTATTTTCTGTTGAAAATTTTTTAATGACGATTTAGTCTTGTACCAATCCCCATGCATTACCGCGTGTTTTTAACGTCCATTTTCATCTTGTTCATCAAGTTCCATTAGAAATTCATAATATTTTATTTTCTACTTTTTTTTCTATTCTTTTTTTTTAATTTTTCATTTACTTTTTCCTGGTTTTGCCTAAATTTCTTATTTTAGCACACAAAAAAAGAAGACAAAAAAATGTTATGCAGTGAATTACTTGCCAATTTCTGTTCATGTCTGGTTTCATTTTCTATTATTATCGTACATTTTTACATGCAGACATACATACAGACGTACATTCCATACATATCAATTGTGTGAATTATTTTCATTATTTCATCTCAAACTGACAATTTGTTTGAATACAAAAACTGACACTGATGAATATAAAATATAAAATATATTTACCCATACATATGGACAACTATACATACATACATATTTAAATTATTTTATTTTTTTTTATTTTACTTTTCAAATATTTATAGTGCGTGCGTAAAGCAGAATAGTAGAATGATGAATTCTTAACACATTCGCATAGGAAAACAAGATTTCTCGTTTTTAAAAAACTTTCGTAACCATTGACAAACGAGATTTCTCTTTTTAAAAAAATCAGAAAACTAGGATTCTCGAGAGTGCACTTTATTGATAATTTCCTTTCTTTATGTAAATTTATATCAAAACATATGATTCGAAATTGTTATTAAAAATTTTATCAATATCTCACCAATTTATTCAAAATTTTAGGAATATGAGATTCTTGAATGAAGATATGATTCCTAATCATTAAAATTACAATCCGGCATACACCTAAGTCATCAAGTATGCTTGTTGTGCGCTCACCATTATCAAATACCAATCGTACTTTCTATAGAAAGTCCGTATCTTGTTCAAGCTTTCTTATCATCTTCCACCACAGTCCTCTAAAAAGTGTTATTTTGCTGATATATTGGAATCTGGAGGTCCCTGAAACTGAAATATTACTTAAAAGTATTATATGTGCCACAATCGTTATTATCTACAGTACTTATCCAGTTTAGCTGTACATGTAAGGCTAAGTCCAATACAAGTATAGTTCTTCTCCTATCAGGATCGCTTCCAAGTATCTTTGTAATTCTACCAACTTATTGTCATTGTTCCCCATAGGTCGATGTGCAGTGTCCTTCTACTTTCTTTCTTTTCAGCTTAGTCGTCAATGGTTATGGTATGAAGTACTCTGACTCTCTTAACTTCCTCATCTCCGATCACTCCCGGATGGCAAAGTATCCATATAATACATTACGTTCCATGCCTATAGTAATTGTTAATCACCTATTTACAATCTAGTAAGATCCGTAGCCTATACCAAAGCTTACTTGAGCATGGCGGCCCATTGTGACGCCACAAGTAACCGCAGCCCCTGTACTAACAGAATTCCACCAAGCTTATCGATGAAGTTGGTCAGCGCAGAGACTACATATTAAAGCACGACTCCCCTGTCCTGGAAACCAGCCTGAAAGTTTAATAAACGAGGCTATAGCCTTTATGTCAGTGGATGATAACTCAGTTAAGCTGACGGGAATGGTGATCCAAGTAACGTAAATCTGCACGTTGCAAGAGATGGGCATTAACAAAAGTGGATAACACCGACCGATTCGCAACGTCGACAAAAGACGTTTGATGGGAGCTGCAGCCTTTCCACGTGTCTGCCAATGACGCAATGACCTGTAAGCATGGTCACTTTAGTCGAGATGATAATGTGTTGAGTTTGAGTAGTTGGTTGGTACGCCTCCTACACATCGTGGACCAAGTGAGTCTGGCAGTGGAGCACAATTTCTCATTGACCCAGGATTGGTTAGAGTGAAAGAGGAATGTTTATATAATAGCCAATTTAGCCGAAGCAAGGAGCATTGGCGTGCTTTCCGGAAGGAGTGTGCCAACCCAGGGGAGACACTGAAAAAATGTTTTGAGTGTCATAATAACGTATCATAAGAACGGAGCGCAATTCGAAGTAAGCGGAGGAAGATTGTTCCATAAAGGCGTACTGCAGCTAAGAAGACATTCCTGATGTAATGCTTTAAATGCGTAACTGATTAATCTGCTACATTCGGGAATTTTTAATCGATTTAAAAGATTGAAGTATTTTCGAAAAGAAAACAATTTTATGGATTTTCGCGTAATATTTACCAAATCATTAAAGCGTTCCCAAAGCAGAAGTATTGGACGTACGACCTGCTGCCATAATTACACAGACTGACAAGATTTTTAACACAGATATCGGACTACTTTTTTACTTTTAATGGACAGAATCCGACCCCATAGGTTTTTTAGAATATCCTAACCTAAAACTGTAAAAAACTCTATTTTTGGCAATATTCATTATGACCCGTGGATTTTTAATCCAAAAACCAGAAAATATTTTATTAAAGATTTTTGCTGTACTAAATCCGTATCTGACTACAGAATTGTTTTATAACCCCAAGTTTGTTGGAGTCGTGACTGACATGGCATTCGTGGCGCTCGTACTAGACGCATTTGCTTTGCAGTTATTCACCTACTGAGCAAATACAACGCGTAGACGGCGGAACTTCAGGACTTCAACCATGCATTTGATCTAACGAAGCTATTGGAAATGGATATTAGTTTCAACGGGAACTCTATATAGTTCCAGGATAGGGAGAAAAATATTATTGTGAGCCATACGTGGCAGCTCCAATATGGCGGTCGAGGTTTTTAAAAAATTTTATATAAAAAATTGGCCGCCATATTGGATCCGCCATTTTGAATTTTTTAAATCTGAATGAAGATCTGTAATCAGGGACCCCGAGAACAATTTTCAAGTAAATCTGATTAATTTTTAAGGACGTTCGTAGTGTGTTTCTTTTTCTCTTGACCCACTTGACATAAACCCACCCCCTACTTTAATGGTACATGCAATCAATTTGGCTTTGGGCTCATTTTAAAGAGCAAAGATCAATTGTCAATTTCTGACAATAGCGATGGTTCTAGCACGTCAGTGTTTAGCTCTACAATTTTTCAAAAATGGCCAAAAAGCTATTTTTAGGCGTTTCAACCCCCTTTTTCAGCGCATAAAATGCCTTCGGAAACACCTGGAGTCATTTTATTTGCACAAAAAAAGTCCAAATTTGCAGGGCTGTGTAATCAATAATAATCGTTTGATTAGTTTTAATATTGGTTCTTCCTAAAGTTTCCTAGATTCCTGTTGTCTAGTAGGAAGTTTGTAGTGTTGTTAGACGTGAGGCCACGGTTCAAACCCCAGGTCAGACATATCCAACAAAATGAAATATGAAAAAATATTGCTTCGGCGACTGAATCTCAGCAGATTTTTGTCAAAAACTTTGAGAGTAAATAAAATTGCCATGAAAAAGTTTTTCTAAAATCTGTCTAAAAATTGGGTCGTAATCCTAACTGAAGGGTTGTAATGACTAATTATCTCAAGGTGATTCTTGAGAGACTCGTAAATTTCAAGTTTTCTCCTGTTAACCTATAATAGAGTAACAGGAGGTATTAAGCATTGTTAAAATTATATCATTAGCTATTTTTCAGAAACTATATGGACATTTCAGGTGGGGGGAATGAAAGGCGATTCGGTCACACACGATCTTTTCTCCTTCCAAAACTTCCATTTGAATTATTATACAAAATATTTAGGAAGTGCAAGAGAAAACTTATCTAACTTATCAAATTATTCTCTATTCTCTGACTTGTGATAAACTCTAGTGCTACTTGCTCTCTTTTTGACACGTTTTCTGTAATGAATACATTCATTTAAACTTGATGCACATATAATCTCAGAGTTCATTTCGAAAATTACTCAACGCAAATGAAAATATTTGTGTTGGAGTAAAATAAAAATATTGTAATGAAAATTATTGTCTGTCTGTATTACTGTCTGCCTAAACACAAACAATAAAATTTGAAATAATAGCGGTTACAGTAATCCCTCGATTTACGTCGCAGTTGGTTCCAAAACAGGCGACGTAAATCGAAACGACGTAAATTGAATTTCATATTGCTCATACTACAAAGTAGAATGTTTTTAACAAGGAACTTAAAAAAGTTACAGTAATCCCTCGATTTACGTCGCAATTGTTTCCAAAAAAGCGACGTAAAAAAATTTGATGACGTAAATCGAAACAACGTTAATCGAGGCGACGTAAATCGAAGGATTACTGTATTAATAAAAAATAAGATTTTAAATCACATAAGCTTTTACAAATTTCAGGTCACAGGAATAACCCTTCGTTGCAAATTGTTGTGACAGTTCATATAATAATATTGTATTCATAATAAATACCAAGACATCCATCTAATGATATCGCGTCTTACAACACGACTTTCGAATTTTAAAAGTTGGTAACGGCCATCTTGTTGAAGCCACATCTGTCAAATTAAATAATTAAATAAATAATTAATCAAATAATTAAAATCTTTTTTATCAAAATGGGTGTTCTGTTTGGGCAACGAAACACACTTCGCCCATTTTATGATTGCCATTATCTTTCTTCCGAGATGAAAATTAGCAATGCGGTGGAGAAATTCAAGTATATTGTGTCAGCAAAGGATCGGACAACACTCGTACGTCGACGAAGCGCATGATCTGCAGAAAATACAACAGCTTTGTGTCGTGACTAAGGTCGCAATTAACCCGAATAAAACTCAACTAAGTCAGGAACTAAAAGTAAACAACCATAGATGACGATGTGTATTCGTTAAGTGCTCTCTCAAGCATTAGAAACTGACCGTAATATTCGTCGAAAAACCATATTCAGAGATGAGGCATACTTCTGGATGAATGCGTACGTGAACAAACAAAATTGTCGAATTTGAGACAATACCAGTTAAAATGAGATTCAAGAGCGTCCAAGCCATCCCGAAAAAGTCACTGTTTGGTGTGGATATTGGGTTGGCCGCGCCATATTTCTCTGAGAAACAGTATGGGTCGATGATTACAATTTCTTTTCACCTAAATTGAATGATCTGGGCCCTAACGACATATGGTTTCATGAAACATTCGATATTCTGCACAAGCGATTTGGCGGCAGGATCTACTCAGGTGGAGTTGAAGTGAACTTGGCATCCAGATTCGACGATTTGACCCCTTTAGATTTATTTCTTGTGGAGTTTTCGTAAGCCACAGGTGTATGCGAATAAGCCACAAACCACAGCAATGCTGAAAGCCAATAAAACCCACGCTATCGGCTAAATTCGGCCTGATTTATACGTCAGAATCATAGTAAATTTAACATTTTGAATGCGTTCCACCTTTGACAATGTGAACGAGATTATACTCTTCATGTATGTTATATGCCATCAATAGATCTTTATCAAACGAATAAAAATTATCGATGATATCTAACACCCACTTTGTTTTATTTATATTCAAAGATAGGAAGTGCTTTATGAAAGACCCTTTAGATATTATGAGAGTGCTACAATGTTAATTGGGAGTCTAGATGTAACAGAATTTGACTTTTCATGTTGCATGGGAAGGCAGTGTTAAAAAGATTTGTGCTCTTTTTGCAAACAAAACTGTATTAAACTAAAAACATGAAAAAATATTTTGCGGTCCGTCTACAGACATAAGGTGTGTTTTATTGCCAGTAATATTTTTTGCTTACCTTGGTTTTATTCAGTAGAAAATTGCACATACCCGAGACGAGATAATCTTAGAAAAATTATGATAATAATGATGATGGCGATGGTGATGATGATAAAAAACCATATTTTGGTTTGGCATTGCCTACGACCATAATCATGAACTGACAAATGTTTATCAAATTATCTGTAAATTTGCCAAACTACCAGTATTATTTCGTCTTTAGTACAATGTTATCCCCGGATTAAGGCTCCTTCATATGAATTGAACTGATGTCGTCAGTGGAGAAACATCTGTATTTGAAAATACTTTTTTATTTAAGCATCAAATAAATGTTGTTTTGATACTTTGAAAACTCTTTCTCTTATACATTCTTAATGACGCCAATTTAGTTGATTTGGGCTTAAGTGGACAAAAGAATTTGTTTTGCCTTTGTTTTTATGGGCATTTAATAATTAATTTGGAGTCTTTAATTTTTTTGATTTTGATTTACTGCCATAGCAATCTAAATAAAATATTGCATTTAAAATAAATTATTTAAAACGTGCCTAAACAAAGAATATAATCTCGAATAATGCTTAACTAATCACAATTTACAAAAATTCTGTATTTAAAACATGTCAGCAATAAAGTATTCCTTCTAGTTATTGACAGTTTTATTTATGACACAGAGAGAGAGAGAGAGAGAGAGGGAGAGGAATTGTTTGCTTTAGTTGTGATAGTAATAAATATTTTTAATGATTCAGTCATGGTCATTATTAAAGCCTAAAAAAAAGGATTTCAGTGAATAGTATATATGTAGATTTGAAATTAATTTCGTAAAATCAGATGTATGGAATGCCCCTTTTGCGACACATTTTTTGTAGAGATCTGGGTAAAATAGAGACAATAAGGTCCAAAAGAGTCATTAAGATTATAGAGTATCTGGTGTCTTTTAGCTGCATGGGATAATTCCCAAAGGTATGGTTTCAAACCTGAGAATATCCAACTGTATTGACATTTCAATTCAGGCCAAAACAACGCTACCATATTGGAGATGTCTACTTTGAAAAGAATAAATCTTTTAGCGTAAATTATAGGCTACTTCATTCATTTTAAGGTCAACATGATCGGCGCAGAGAGCAAGCAATTTGTCCAGATATTGATCGTTTTCACTTTAATTAAATTCGTCTCGACTCAAAACCAACAACAACACTAGCAAATGTGCGTGTGACCAAATGTCATAACATACATACACCCATACCTCGCTTTGCGTCGTTTCGTTTTGCGTTTTTTCGAAGTTATGCCGCTGATGAATTAGTACTAATTTGCACTGTGCCTCGTTAGATTTTCAAAGTGGCGTTGTTTTGGGTTAATTTAATTAATTAATTTAATTTTTTGAAATTTCCTTTTTTTTTTTTAAAGATGACACGACCTTAGTTTCTAATTGCGCCATGCTATCAAAACTTGGGGATTCCCTTTCTAACTGAAAATAATACAGTTTTATATTCACCTTGTTTTTATAATATTAGAGTTCAAGTGAATTTTTTATTTTATTTACGCTAAACACAATTCATTGATAAAAATGCTGATCTTCAGTCAATTTTAAAAAAATTAAACGTAAAGTTGAGTCGGACGACAAATTCTCAAATGTTGATAATAAATTGAATTAACATTTGGTCGCTGTGTAGTAGTGTAGTAGATAGTGTGTTGGCTTATTAGACGTGAGTCCACTTTTCAAACTCCAGCTCAGACATCAGGAACAAAACAAAATATAAAAAAAATTTCTTCGGCGAATGCCCTGGGGTTTTTTAATGTAGTTTTGTTATTGTAATTAAACCTTTATTTATCCCTGTTCCCGTAGTTTCTATATGATATTGTTATAATATTTCATTTCGTATACGATACTTTTCTTTCCTGAATAGACACTCAGTGCTTATTCTAATATTATTCTATAGTGAACGTCAAGAGACATATGTATGTTTTCATAGGGAACGTTTATTGTGAACAAGCCATAAACGGCTATTATACTATTGAACTTCGCCTGCAAATACGATCTGTTCAGTGAGAGCCAAATATTGAAAATTTTTGACACACATCAGGTCCAGTTCGTAAATACGAATTTTCTCCTATTAAACGAAATGGATGGGTTTGCTATCAGGTCATGTTTGCTGACGAACTTCGCTTGAGTAACAGCTATTTCATTTGAAGAAAAGTGCTAGAAAGATGCTTGTCGAAGCATATGGTGGTCATGATCTATCAGAAGCAACATGCAAAAGATGGTTTAGATGTATGAGAGATAATGACTTTGGTGTGAGAAATGAAAAACTTAGAGGACCAACAAAAGAGTTTGGAAACGCCAAATTGAAAAGGATATTGAAACTGAATCAGAAAAAAATGGCAGAAATATTAAATGTTGCAGAAAAAAAATTTCTCATCGTTTAAAAGCTATTGGAAAGATCCAAAAGTCTGGAAGATGATTGCCACATAAATTGAAATGACAGACAGATGGAAAATTACATAACATACATAGATAATTGGTCATTACAACCCTTCGGTCAGGATTTTGGACCCAGTTTCTCAATGACACGATAGAAAATCAATGTTACATCGAATTGAAATCGAAAAATCGATTTATTTTCAGAATCCTAAACGGAAAAAATCATGGAGTAATCCGTGACTACCATCAACTTCAGCTGCAAAAACTGATCAATTCACAAATCATGGCAAGGTAATTATACAACATGGGCATGCACCTGCATATAAAGCTAAACCGATTCAGGATACAATTAAAACATTAAGCTGACAGCTGATAACACACTCTCCTTATTAGGGTACGAGGAAGTCGAAAACTGGATGATTAATTAGTTTTCTTCAAAAGGCATTTTATTGGTGAAGAATCCACAAATTGTCTGTCCAAAGTCCAAGGTTAATTTATTACTTGAACAATGATAAAAACACCATCTGTTTTAAAGCATTATTTCAAAATGTTTTTACTAACTCTAGCAAATGTAGGTTGGTTCACAATTAAATTAATTGTACTACACTGTTATGTTTTTATTTTTTATCTATCCTGACTTTCCCATTAAATTGCCTAAAATTTCTCTAATTTTTAGGGGAAAAATTCAAATTCAAGAATAAAATAATAGGTCAAGTAATGAAGACCGTTTATAGAAAAATATAAAACTAAATCAATTCATTTGTTAATTCAATTTTAAAGACAAAATTCTACTTAATTATCTGCTTAGAAAAGAATGGCATGATCACAATGCCAACAGATGTATTAGAAAAATCACGACACCATGTGGTAGCGAAATTCCCTAGTTTTGACCATATGGTTAGGGTGACATATTTTCTTTTGTTATTTTTAAAACATACAATTCAAAAACGATTTGTTTTAATTTAAAAATAAATACAAGTAGTACGAACAAATAAATTAAATACTCATTACGACTCATTCAAATACCTTTAAAACCAAAAGAATGAAAAAAAAAAGAAAATTGCAGAAATAAAATAACAACAGGCATGTATGTACCTGCATATACATATATTTTGACATTTAGTATCTTTGCCAAGGACGCCAACAAAAAAATAAAATGTTTTCATCTTTGAATACTTTTAAAAGAAAATAAAAATTGACAAGAAAATCTCAAAAAAAAAGTAGAACATGAACGTTAACGTGGTTGACAAAGAAAAAGAAAACGAACGAAACATAAATTTCCCTATTAGTAGGGCCCTATACAAATCAACCATCCAATCACCCAGCCATTCCAAAATCATCTGTCACCATTTGACAGGGTTCATTAATAACCATGACACAGCAAAAACCAATAGACGATAAATCGAATAACGTTGTTTAAATAGAAAATAAATGAGCGTTTTTAGCATTTCTTCCAAGAAGTCAAATGAATTTCTTTTTTATTTTCATTTTAAATCAACATTTATTTGTGTGGCAACAAAAATATTTTTAAAGATGCGGATTAGACATTTTTGTTAAGCGTTATATTAACAGAATAGATTTAGAATTGAATGTAAAATTAAATATGAAAAAAACATTTTCGAGTAATTTTGAGGAAAATTACACGGCTAGTATTTTTTTTTTTTTTTCTTAATATTTAGACCTTGTTTTCGGACATTGTACGAAATGCATTCAAAAAATTTAAGAAAAATTAAATTTCTTCCAAACTTGTTATACATTACATATGTACATAGTTGGTCAATACAACTCTTTAGTCAGGATTACGGCTCCACTTATGTTGTATGTGTTTAAAGTTAAAGTTAAAGTCGCCAGTTTAAAGTCGACTCCGAACGACAGATGTTTTGAGAAGCTTTTCAATTCAATTCTATTTTTACTCAGAGTTTTTGACAGAAATCGGACAAATCCCATATATTTTAAGCAAGTTGCACCTTGCAAAAGCCACATAACATTAAAGTAAGGAGTGTACACGAAAAAATTTGTACACACTTCTAGTCGTATGCTAAGTTCACAGATATGTTGAATATGGCGGATGGGATAGGTGGTCCCAGCCTAATGCTTTTATTGTATTCTAATCCGGTTTTGTTTTGTGTGCATGTGCATTGTGATGTAGCAAAATTATTTATCGTGTCTTGCGGCCCATTCTGTTCGTTTTTCAATCAATGCCTTGTTCATTGACCATTTATTGACGGTAGCAATCTGTATTAACGGTTTTACCAAGTTTTATGAACCCACCAGAAACACAGCAATGCCTTCATGCTGAATCGATTTGGTTTTGCAGCTGAATTAACCCAGTATTTTATCCGTTTCCATACGGTCTTACGAAGAAGTTGATTACGAAGTTTATTACGAAGAAGTTGATAACCATCGAGCTAAGGTGCTTATCGTTGCCAGTGTTCAACTAATCAACGTTATTTTCAAACGAATATGAACTGATGACGCTGCCATCCCAAAATCCATACCAAACAATGACTTTTTCGGTATACATTGAATACTCTTGAGTCTATTCAGCGAAACTACGTTGTTCCTTATTGTTGTCCATGGCGAAACAGATGAAATAAATGACAACTGAATTTGCTGCAATTTGTCAGATGTAGCTTCAACAAGATGGTAGTTCTTGACTGTCGAAATTCGAAAACTTTTGTTGGAATATCCTATATTATAACTTGTGTTTCACAAAAAAAGTCACGTACTTTTTTTATCGCCAACGCAACTAACTGAGGACTGGGACATTTGATTCTTTAAAACCTTTGTTCAGAATAGCAACCCAATATGCAAATGCTGCGATGAGGAAAACAAATCATCAGAACACATTACTTGAAACCTGTTGGGCGTTAATGCGCTCCCGAAGGAACCACTTGGGTGCTTATCAAATACTAGGTAGGGAGTTATCTTTACGGATATCAAACATAATCATGAACTTTGTCATGGCAACTGGGTTAGGCAAGACATTATAAATTAACCCTATATGTGTAGACATGCAAAACTATACAAAACTACAAAGCAAAACAAAAGCACTCAGAGAAGCACTTAAATGTGCCTGCAGATTTGCAAAAAAAAAATCCGAAACACCATTCAAGAACTCCTGAAGGCTGAAGATTGGAACTGGCTCATAACCAAGCCGAAAACTAATCATTTCAATAGAAAATTAACCAAAAGCAATAACACATGGATTCATATTCATCGTTTGTCCGAGGCTGCTAATGAAATTTTTGTTTTGTCAAATGTGGTAAAAAAAAAAAATTTGTGTAAAGATAGATTCAAATTTAACTAGCAAAGACAAAAGCTTCAAAATTTTAACAGAGCAATGTTAAGTGTTTAAATATTCTTTACATTCTGCTAATACGTCAATAACTCTCATTTTGATTATTATTAGTTGTGAATAATTGTATTGAGTGGTCGCCGTAGTCTATTAGGTTGTGTGTTGGCTTATTAGTCGAGAAACCACGGTTCAAACCCATTTTCAACACAACGAAATATGAAAAACTATTTCTTCGGCGACTTCCTCTCAGCAAATTTTTGGTAAAAACTCTGAGAGTAAATAAAATTGTCATGAGGGTAAATAAAAAATCATGAAAAGTTTCTCAAAAATCTGTTGTTCAGAGTCGACTTCAAACTGTAGATCCCGCCACTCATGTATAAAATTAACACACACAACATAAGTGGTGTGAGAAGTTATGTCGTAATCCCGACTGAAGGATTGTAATGACCAGTTATGTATGTATGTAATTGTATTGAACTCTATGGAATGGTTGGCGGGGATCATATTGATCATCCTTCCCAGACAATGTTAGCATAGTGAATTTTTTGAGTCAACTTTCTTAAATTCTAAAATTATGCGGTATAATGGTATATGGCAGATTTTTAGCGACTCTCATTTTTCCACAATATCGATCACCCTCACCCAGATATTTAAAAAAAATTACATTTATTTGCCTAAGTTTCTTAATTTCCAAAACAATTTGAGGAATATCACAAAGACTGTTTCATTTTGGATATATGTATGTACGTGTGGAATATAATATTTGATGGGTGTGATAGAAATTCTATGCTCCGATTTAGTATATTTGCTCTGTTAACTTTAACATTGGCTCTGTTAAAATTTTTGGTTTTTGTCTTTGTCAGTTAAATACGAATTTATCTTCGCAAACATAAAAGCATTTGAACATACATATGTATGTATTATACCACATACATACCTATGAAGGTAAAAATAATAAATAAATATTGATTTAACACGTTCACGCCGGCGCTTTAATTCAAGCTTGTCGCCTACTGACGGCTGCGCTGAATGTTTTTCGCACTATCAGACGGCAGCTACTTTGCAACAATACAACGGTATCGTGTAAAGTATTTTGTTTTTCTTCGCGAATTCGTCTCATCCTGATTTAATCTTTTGAATTTTTACAGTGAAAATAGAATGGTTTTACTGAATTTTCGACAGTCAAACTGTTAAAGATCTAAATATTTGTTATTACGTATCGTATAATAACATGATCAATTGCGTACCACCGGTTATACACGCCGCCCGATCAGGCAGTCTAGTGCTGGCCACCGGTGGTACGCGCCGCCCGATAAGGCAGTCTAATGCGGGCCACCGAAGGTACGCGCCGACGTGAACGTGTTAAGCACCTGAATTGCTTGACAAAACTAAAATAATTTCCAATAATTCACCTGTATTACAAATCATGCCTTATTTGGCAACAAAAAACTGTATTTTAAACAGTTTGTGAAAAATGTTTTCATACAATTCTAATATTGATTAGCTTTGAAACTTAAAAAATAAGCAACATTTTAAAATTTCCCTTCTGTAGACACGAGGTTTATTAAACGTTAATGAACTTGATGGACAAAAAAAATTTAAATATTTTCCTGATTTGATTTCGGCAATAAATTACATATTAAATCTCAGGGTAAATGACAGGTATTTTAAAGGTGAACAATAACAAAAGCAACACATTCTTTTCAATTTAAATTGTAAAAAAAAACGAAATCGAAAGTAATAAAACAGAAACATGTACGCATTTTCAAAACGAAACAGAAAAAATATGAAAACAGCGAAAAAGACACAAAAAACATGTGTTTACTTAAGTTAAAGAAAAAATGTATTTAAATTTTAAAATGAAATCATTTGAAAGCGCTAAGCAAACAATAACAATAAACATTTAATTTAAATAATACGACTATGGTATAATAATAATAACAATTATAAAATAAAAATTAAAAGAAAAACAAAACAAAATCAAATGATTGTTTATCTTTTTTAAGCATTGTATTGTCAATTCTGATCGGTCAAATACACTCAAACAAATAATTGTTCACATGTTTTTGCAAATTTTAATTTAAAAACATTAAATCTCTGTACGCTTTATATGACGGAAGCAGTCTTATGCGAAAAATAAAAATTAATTTTCATTTTTTAAGCACTAAACAAATAAAACTTTTAAAATCGTTGCATTGCAATGGCTCAGTTAGGCAAATTATAAACGCAAACAACAACAACACACATGTTAACACTCAATTAAATATCATAATTAAAAATTAATTATTCATTTAATTAAATCACTATAAATAATTAATGACCCTCAAGGCGGCGAATAAGGCGCTTTACAACAGAGGGCTAATAAAAGAAAATGCTAATGTTACTTACAAGGCAAGTGTAACCTTCATACTACACTCTAAGAGACTGAGACCCAAAAAGGGTTTAATTTAACTTCTGGTAAAAGCTTTTTTTTAGAAAATAATCACTTTTCTCTCTCAATATTAACGGACCATTCTCTTCGAGTGTATTTGGCTATTGAGTTTAAGTGGGAATTAAAAGAAGAGGGAAAAAACGTAAGTTCTGTTAACATCAAGCCATTAATAATGGTTTGTTGTGTTTCATTTTATTGTTCGGATAAAAGGAAAATGAGTTGAAATTGCAATATGAAAAGTTTATTTTAATACGCACTCCGGTTTTGTTGTTTTAAAAAAAATAAAAAATAAACTATAAAAAAACATCAAAAATCCTTTTAATTTAATGCCAAATGGCAATGTTAGGGACATTCATTTAAAAGTACTGCAGCAGCATTTCAAAATTCTTCAAAAGAGCACACTCAGTATGGATGTTGGAGTCATTGTGAGCCTTGCATAATGAACACTCTCACGAATGTTACTACCAATCGCTGCAGAATTTAACATAAGGACGTAGAACGACGTGATAGCATCTTTTATATTAGTTGTCTGGTCAATGACGAAGAGAGAGAAACGCTAACACACATGTCATGCATTTCACTTTTGTCCATATTTCAATGGTAGAGTGGACTAGGAGATGGTTAGCCTCAATAGCAATCTCAGTAGTATTGACTTTTATTGTACTCTACACGTAGTTTACAGACATAGGAAGAATGTTTGCTTATGAATATTTTTCGCTGATATATGGCGAGCTACCTACATATGTAATCAAATACATGCTATCTTTAAGTATTGGAGTGATTACCTATGAAATCCTTGAAATATTCACGGACAAAGTTTGGAATGCAATTTTTTAACTACCAAATACTTGCTTCATTTGTCATTACAACCTTTTAGTCAGGATTAGAACCCAGCTACTCACAGCGCCCATGCTCTGTGTGTATTTTATCTTTGAATGGCGAGACCTAGTTTTAATATCGGCTCTGTCCATTAGATTTGAAAAGTTTTTCATGGCAATTTTATTTACTTTGAGAGTTTTTGCCATTATTTCATATAAATGCTAGCTGCAACTACGCTATAGGTGGCACGAATTTTTATATACTCTTCGCGGCCGTTTAGTCTACTACAAGAAATAAAAAAAAGAAGTCAACAATGATTACGTGGTACCTTGTGCAAAGTAGCGATTACCGTTCGTTATCAACATCAGACCGTTCAATTAAGCTGCAGTCTAACAAACACACTAAACAGTTGGGAGACTTTGAGCGTTCTTTTGATTTTTCTACTTACGAATCATGTTGCTTACAGAACTCGAATTATGATAACAAAATTCGATGAATTGTAAACGTTCACGATTTCCTGGTGAAATGTTAAACCTTACTGAGCATTTTTCATATTGTCACATGTCACGAACCTTTCTTTTTACGCAAAAAATCACACACAATCACAATACTTTTTTTTTTGTAACTGAGTTCAGAAGTTCCGCTAACGTATGGAATTTACCGAAAACTCATTGTACATGTGGTAAGGTCAGCAAGATACTTTCACACTTACATTGTCAACAACTGTTAACATCCTCCTATGGATTGTGAAACCTATGTAAGCTCAGTTGGTCTATTATTTAAAATTGTTAAAACTTAGTTTTATGAAATTAATTTATTAAAATTTTATACTTACAATTTCCTTCTAAAACGAGTGAAAGCTTACCTAAAAATAAAAAATAAAAATGAATTAATAAAAAAATAATATTTTTGCAAAATAAAAATACTTCATGCCCCAAAGAATGCCTACAAAACAATGAATGAATACCCCTAATAATCTAGTTTAAAACAATTAAAGAGAAACAGAAAATGCATATTGCAAACGAAGCGTAAAAACATTAAATATTTATTAAATAAATCTTTATATTGTCCTCTACAAATAATAACAATTTTATATATTTTTTACTACAAATATTTTCAATTGCACAGAGAGTAGAGCAACATTTTGAAGGCCAAATATAAATGTTGTTTTAAAGTGTCATTGTAGCTGTTAAGGGGGGAGAAATAAGGATATATGAATATACTTATGGAGTATTTATTCAAAAATGTTAACAATATACGATCTCAAATATGGAAAAACATGGTACATATGTTTTCTAATCACAGTAATGCATGGGCACTGCTGATTACAAAATTTTGATAAAAAAAAAAAACTATATAAATAGTTTTACTTCTTTCGTTCGGTTTGTAACCTCATCACTTCCTAGCTTTGTACCCGATTTCAATTGGTTCAGCTTAGTGGTAACAGATCAGCCGTACTTAATATGGCATGTTGAGTAACTTATAGCCGTTGCGTAACTTATGTTGCTCATCTTATCAGCCAAGTCGCAACCTATTCCATCACTTTTTTATGGTTGCGAAATTGTGATAATATTCGCAAGGATGATAAAACTTAAGGTAGCATTTAATAACATTGCACAATATATCTTCCGAAAAAGTCTTCATGACCATATTTCGTGTTATTCATATCAGCTTTGAGAATTTATTGAAGTGTAAATGACTTATTTTTCTGCATAAAATTATAATCTCTACAGAGCCGTCACGTATTTATATGAGAGTTTTATTTGCGAAATCTAATCGTGGTGGAAAACTTATCATGCCAATATATAAAATTCTCCTATAACAGCGACAATATCTCATTCATACAATAAGTCTCTGGAATACTCTCCCTAATAAAGTTCCAAACATGGAGAACGCCACCACGTTTAAAATTTGCGAAAGTATATGAAATAATTATTTGAGGTGAACTTTTTGATTCCTAGTACAGATTTAAGAATTTATTTTTGCAAAGAGGTGAACCCTTACTTTATAACGCCTTTACAATCCTTTATATTCAGGATAACGACCACCCATATTGTAAGCGGATCATTTTTATCCACGAGAGATGATGTTTACATCTGACATTAGAGACGTGACTCGGATGTACCATTGTACCATTCCATATGAAATGATCGTTTTTTTGTAAAAATAAAACACAAAATTTCAATGGCTGAGTGGGCGGACAAAGTAAATTGTTTTTAAAGCATTTTGCGTCCCTTTAACTAACTCAGCCGCCAGAACCCTTAACAGAGCGAGTTTTCATAATATATTTTGAAATTTTCTGAGATTTCAGATTTTAAAATCCACTGTATGTCCGTTTGTGGGAAAACAGGACTGAGTGGGCGGACAAAGAAAAAAAAGTAAAAAAAGTCCTGTTTTCCAACAAAAGGACATGCAGTGGAAAATTTCAAAATCTACTATGAAAAATCGTTCTGTTAAGGGTTCTGGTGATTAATTTAGTTAAAGGGCAATATTTGTAACAATATTTTGCAATATTTTGTAACAGTGATTAACTATAGGACTTATTTTATCAACTTTTGCTTTTTTTTTTCTTATTTTATCCAGGAATTTAAATCATTTTTCCTGTTATTCTTTCCCAGCCTTAAATTAAATGTTTAACAGAGTTCTGTTAGTAACATAACAGAGATAGATTTTAAAATCTATCTTCACACACATACGACCACCACATGCCCCGACAACCATTCTATGCTACTCTCGAGCACTTTGAAGAGTAAATAAAAACAAAACAGTAATGTTTTCCCAAATCTACGTAGTCCGATGCAAAATTCATCATCTTTAACATGATGAAAAGATCTGATGTTGTTTGCACACTGTTTTGATGTACATATGTATACTGAATATATTTGACAGATGTCATCACCAACACAACAAAAAAATTAAGGCTCGTTCACAATAAATATTTTCTATGGAAACATTTGTATCTGGACGCTCATTTCATACCGGTATACCTGGTATTATGAACGCATTTTTAGCAAAATTAACTCATCCAATGTGTAGTCGCCGTAGTCTAGTGGGTAGTGCTTTGGCTTATTAGACGTGAGGCCACGACTCAAACCCCAGGTCAGACAACTCCATCAATACAAAACATGAAAATTTATTTCTTCGGTGACTGCTTCTCAGTAGGTTTCAGGCAAAAACTCTGAGTGTAAATAAAATTGCCATGAGAAGTTTCTCAAAAATCTGTCATTCTAAATCGACTTTAAACTGTAGGTCCCGCCAACCATGTACAAAATTAACACACACACAATATAAGTGGTATGAGAAGCTAGGTCGTAAACCTGACTGAATGGTTGTAATGACCAATTATGTATGTATGTATGTATCTCATACAATTAACAAAAATAAATCAAATCCTATTACTTAATCACGTAATTAAAAAGTTCTTCTAAACTTCACAGGTTGAACTGATTCCAACAGTTCGTTGATTACCGATCGATAGAATTAGAAATTGCATTACAAACCTTACTATTAACGATGCCGTCAGAGGTGTGATGTAGAGACACTATATCGTAATAGAATAGGCCTACAGGTCAGCATCATATCGTAGCCAATCTACAGATGCATTTCTGCTTATTTATATTGTAAAGAAAATAAATAAAAAAAATAAAAAAAATCGCAGACAACTTTTGTTTGGTAAATTTTCTTTTTATTGCGAATTGTTTTTCAACTACAAAATATAATTGTTTATTATTCTTTTATTTTCTTTTATTTTTTTTTTAACTTTTTCTATTTTAGATATATAAGTTTTCTTTATTTAATTTTATTTACACTATTTTTCACACAATTCTTAAATATTTATTTAGAAATGTTGTGATTGTTTCATTTTCAGTTTCAATTTTAGCGAAATTAAATTGCATGTGTGTCTGTGTGTCTGCAAGAGTAAATTTTTAATTTCATTTTCAATGAGGCAGTCAGCCAATTAATTGTTTACAAAATTATCTCTGGAATTTATTTATTTTTATTTAATTTTTTTCTTCTAATTTTTACATTTTTAATTTAATTTTCTTCCAAATTCCTTCATACCGTTTGGCTTGGAAAGAAGACAAACCGAAATAATTTACATACATTTGATGCTTAAAAAAACTTTTTTTGCTTGGGCTAACCAAGTTCATTAATTTCTTTTTATTTTTATTCTAATAAAATTGGAAATAATATTCAGATTATAACGACTAAGGCCGCAATCTTTCTGTGAATGGAGAAGAAGACTTTGAAGGGGAATTCTCGGTGAAATGAAAAATGTTGAGAGGCGGAGATTTTCCTCAAGCCAAACTGGTTTCTGAAAATCTAACATTTTATTAGGTAATGACAATGTAGGAAGAGTTTTAAGACGTGCATTAGGCTACCCTGAAAATCTTCAAGAATCTTATTAAAAAATAAAAGTTTCTTACTTCAATCAATAGGTTAGGTTAGGTAAGGTAGCGTACTCCACTAAAAAGATCAGAAAAATAAGGTTCCACTTAGGCCAGCATTTAGGCCTACTGTAATACCACAATCAATTTTACCCGAGGGTCAAACATTCCCTAGAGAAAGCCAAACCGAGTTAAAAATAAATCTTGCTATGACAACAATTTTTATATTAGAGAGCTCGGACAAAGATATCAAAAACCTCTGTCTCTTTATGATAAGACCGAGGCACATGAGATGAAAGACGGTATCTTTTTTCTCCTCCGACCCACAACTCCTGCAAAAGTCTTTTGCCGGAATGCAGAGTCTTTCAGCACGGCTACCAAAAGGATAGCGGCCTATATGAATTGCTATTGTACAATGGATAGCAATGCGATTTAAGAACAGATGTGGGTCAGTCCTCTTCTTATCCATACGTGTCCAACAGAGTCCATTAATTTTGCACGTACAATATTGCTGCTAACGAGATTGTGTTTCCCTATTATAAGTGTGGATGATATTCAAGTTAACTTGAGGCAATCCTATACCTATGCGCTGTAACATGTCGGAGGTTGCGAGCTTCGTCCCGGCTCAGGCCAGCTCATCACCAATGCAATTTCCAACAATATCTCTATATCTTCCAATTTAAGTTTCAGTTAAATTCTCTCAGTTAAATGCCCTCAGTTAAATGTTTATCGCTACTTGCAGCAGCGTCAATCATGTGATAAGAGACGCGTTATATTTTGTCAAAAAAAAAAAAAAAAAAACAAACAAATTAGATCTCGAAGAACTAACATAAAAACCTACTTAATATCCGTTCAGAACGAGTGACAGTAATTCAGACCTCCTCGATGAATGCTGCAATGTGTACACCTGAAGCTAGAACACAAAAATACAACAACTACGTAGAAATTTATCAATATTACCGAAGGAGCAGTTTGGATGCAACATTCTTTCAATATCCTTTCCTCAACAACATCCAACTACCAAAGGTGATATAATTAGCATACCTTAAACAGATGACTTGATAAACTGTAAGAATTGGAAGGATATTACAATCTTTCTGCAGTATCATCAGTAGAAGAATACTCTACACTGCACCTAGGGTCTTTAGATTCAAACAAGCTGGTTTCCGCCCAAATAATCTTATATGCATACGGATAAATCTACCAAATTTCGATACCCGAAATTCCTGCTAATATTCCACTTAACGAAAACTTTTGACACACTAGTTAAAAAAAATTGCGTTGCGCACCTCGCAAAAAAAGTCCATGCAAAACTGCACGGATCGCTGCAGCATCTTTCAGGTGGAAGTGTCATTTGTATTGATGAAAATTGCGGTGAAAATTATTAGGAACGCAAATGTCCCCAAGCGAGATATTACTTTGAAAATCCCTCTAAGGACTTGTAAGCTTATAATTAATAATGCGATTATCGATTCCATCAACCGCAGATGGGAGACTTCCGACACGGACAGAACGGCAATGAAAATCTGGTCAAAACTAAATGGAGTCACACGATTAAGCTATTTAAACCACAATGAAGTATGCTCAGTATGATTGTCACGGTCATAACGAAACATTGCATTATGGGCATGCATACGAGGCGCATTGATCTACGGCAACTTAGAAATGATTTCTGTACAAGCTGCAGAGATGAGAAAAAAGATGAGATTGTCCCTCACCTAATGGAAACATGCTTGGCACTGTATCAAAGAACAAAAAGGCATCTTGGGGCTTACTACATGGATAATCTGGAGGAACTATCAATAATTGATATTGGCAGGTTGAGCCACTTCATCAGAAGCTTTGAGTGGTTCCGAAAATAGGGGATAATGGAAAAACTATATGGACTAAGTCTGTTCATGCAACTTTAAAATTCTATTGTATGTGGAGATTTCCAACATGTAAATGGCTTGCACCCCGTCGCCATAGTCTAGAAGGTAGAGTATTGGCTTATTAGACATGAACAAATATTTCTTCGTCGACTGCCTCTCAGCAGATTTCTGGCAAAAACTCTGAAAGTAAATAAAATTGCCATGAAGAGCTTCTCAAAAATCTGTCATTCGGAGTCGATTTTAAACAGTAGATCCTGCCACTTATGAATAAAAACTAACACACTCAATATGGATGGTGTGAGAAACTAGGTTGTTACCCTGACTGAACCGTTGAAATGACCAATTATATACATATATATGGAAATGGCTCTTACCCATAATTATTAGCCTTGTCTAACTCTGTACTATGATATAAAAATTATCTGAGTGGCATTAATTATAAAGTTCCAGTACAAACTTGTTCTGTTGGCTGCCATACGTTATATTTGATTGCAAATTTGAAATAAAAGCAGTTGAGATAATAGCAAAAACAAATGCAAAGAAAGTGTTCACCAATGTAAAGTGTTAAAAAGCCCAGGTTATTTGAACAAAAATTAATTCAACTTTTCAAAAAAAAAACCGATTATTACGACTTAAAATATTCGCTCACTTATGACTTAATTTAAGCCGCTGTTGGTCAATTTTAGTATAAATTGAATACATAATGAAGGTTAAGGGTCAACACTCTAACATCTGTATTGTTTCTTTGCCAACATATAACGGTATTCACACACGTTCAATGCCTGCCATTAAAATAAATTCAAAATTATTTTAAAAACTCAACAACACAATGTAAAATAGAATTTTAATTTTCCTATCCTTTCTCTTTTTTGTTTTGTAATGCAAATTAAAGCATTAAAGTTTAAATGACAAATTGTTTGAAACTTTGTTTTCAATTACTTTTGGGCCAAACAGATAATCATTCACTCAGTCATCCAGTCATCCGGTTGGCCTGCCAGACATTATTAGAATAAAAGCATTTTCACTGTTACACATAATCCATGAAGCACAAAATTCGACTTTTTGGTTTGATGAGTTGCTAAAAAGTTTCAAAATTAAAATTGAATTGCAAGGAATTATGATAATAGACTCATTAGAGCAGAAAAATTACAGGTTTTTGTCGGAGGCAAGTGCCAGGGGTTGGTCGCCTATTAAAAACAAACAACAGTCCTTCCATTATTAGGAAATCTACACATGCTCAACGAAATACATTAGTACGAGAACGACAACAGACACGTATATATTGGGTTGGACTTTCGAACTTTAACAGTTGATAACTGCCATCTTATTGAAGCTACATCTCCCAAATTCGTTGTCTTTCATTCAGTCTGTGTTGCCAAATCGCTACGGACGACCAAAGGCAACGACCTGTGCAACTGACCCTAATTTTCATTGAAAAATTATCGTCAGCGATTACGGCGAAGTCGCCGTAGTCTCATAGGTAGTGTGTTGGCTTATTAGACTGAAGGCCCGAGTTCGAATCCCAGGTCAAACATCAAAACGAAAATATGAAAAAATATTTCTTCGGCAACTTCCTCTCAGCTGATTTCTGGCAAAAACTCTGAGAGTAAATAAAATTGCCATGAAAATCTTCTCACAAAACAGTCGATCGGAGTCGACTTTAAACTGTAGGTCCCGCCACTCATGTATAAAATTAACGCACAAAACATAAGTGGTGTTGTAATGACCAATTATGTATATATGATTAGGGCGAGCAAAGACAACGACATGTGTTCGCGTAATGGACTCGGGAGCAGTTGGTAACTGACTCTAATCTTCATCGAAATGACATTGTCAGCGACGAGAAAGATTTCAGAATGAATTGTCGAATTTGAATCCAATACGAATACGAATCCAAATGAGATCGAAAAGCATTTATCCATATTTCTATATATCGATAACTACCAACCTCTTTTGGCCTGAATTAGATAATATGAACACCAACATGCCTCATTGGATATTATGCACGAGCGATTTGAGGGCATGGTTAACTCACGTGGAGTAACGTGACGCCATCAAAATCGTGTGATTTGACCCCGTTTGACTCTGTTGTGAAGTCAAAGCCAATATAACCCATGACAAACAAATAAAAAGTTTCAATTATATCTCAAATACACATACATACTTACATAATTGGTCATTACAACCCTTCAGTCAGGATAATGACCTAGTTTCTTACGCCCCTAACATTGTGTGTTTTAATTTTATACAGAAGTGGCAGAACCTACAGTTTAAAGTC
Organism: Sarcophaga caerulescens; assembly: GCA_927399465.1. Classification (NCBI taxonomy): domain Eukaryota; kingdom Metazoa; phylum Arthropoda; class Insecta; order Diptera; family Sarcophagidae; genus Sarcophaga; species Sarcophaga caerulescens. The sequence goes on from OV656873.1 coordinate 71,941,216, forward strand.
GACTCCACGGGACAGTTTTTTTTTTTTTTTTGAGAAATTTTTTGCCAGAAATCTGCTGAGAGGAAGCCGACTAAAGAAATATTTTATCGTATTTTATGTTGACGGAGATGTCTGTCCTGCGGCTTGAACTGTAGCCTGACGTCTAATAAGCGAACATACTACCTTACTAGTGAGGAACATTTCTGGATTAATTTGAAAATTGGAGACGATACGAATCCAAATGAGCATGCAATGCATTCCGAAAAAGTCACTGTTTTCCGTTGATTTTAGGCAGGCTTCATCATCGTTTCATATTTTTTTGAGAATGCCGTTGGTCATTGAATATTCATGTATAATTAACAACTTTTGTTTGGCCTGAATTGAATAATTTACACATAAAACGACTTGCGACTTCATGCCACATTGGATATTCTGCACGACCAATTTGAGGGCATGGTTATCTCACGTGTAGGAGATGTGAACTGGCGCCACCGAAATCGTGTGATTTGACTCATTTCGACTTTTTGTAGTGGCAGCTGTATGCGCTTAAGCAACATACCACAGCGGTTCTCAAAGCCAGTGAAAAGCAGATAAAGTATTTCAATGATATCTCACACAATTGTTGTTTTATTTAAATTTTAAGATAGGAAACACTTATAAATAGAGCCTATAGAATATATTGTGCTCCTTATTTGGAAATGGACTTTGTATTTTTTATCATAGTGTATACAAATTATGTGGCACTGTTTTAAAAATTTTAAAGGGAATCTGATACTCGAACGTGATTCTGAGAGCCAGAGAAGGAGGCGTCATTCTATATTTATATGATAATATTTAGAACGAGATAGGGTTTTAGACCCAATGTTCTGTGTTGGGTGTGCTCTGCGATCATAAAATTATTTCTAACCATAGCACTCTTGACGGAAATTGTCTCACTGTTTAGGACAAAATGGAATACTATTTGGTCTAGTCGTTCTTGGATCCACAGATTTCACCACTCATGCTCGCAGGAGATAATGGTTTCAAATGCATCTCTGTGAAATCGACGGTGGAGCTTACAGTGTCAGGGTTATTAATGAACTTAAACATTGGTCCTGAAAGCATCCTACAGGAAGCGGGAGCGTCGGTTTTAAACTTCCATGAACCTATAGGATTAGAATACCTCTCAAGGTATACTGTTGCTTGAGATGATGCGATCTCAGACTTTACTAATGCCTCAAAGGCGGAAGTGTATTAATTTTTCGGTCTTTCTTGCATTTGAAAGAAAACACGTAACCTTTTTAGGCGAAAGAATATCGAGTTTTATAAACTGTACAACACTAAATAATTAATTGTCTGCTTTAAAAGCTTATGAATTAATACCGATTAATACATGTTAGTTCAGGACAAAAATAAATGAGTTTATGTATTCGTATCATACTTAAAAATCCGTTTCCCTCAATTTGTTTTTTATTTGCTTCCACACCCTCAAATGCATTTGACTCTTTATCCTTCCAATTGCGAATGTACACATACATTTCGAAAAAAAAAGAAGACCGTAAATTTATCTTCAATTGTTCCCACATCCTGTTATAGCCATATTGTTGAAATAAAGCTCTTTATATCCTTTTTCCTTTCATTTCCTGTCCTCTTTTTTTACAAAACAAGCACTTTTAAAAGTTACTTTAACTCAATATGCAATGCAAGTCAAAAAAAATGGAAGTTAACCCAAGACAAATGAGAAAACCACAAGAAAACTAACAAAAAAATGTTTAGACGTTCAACAACGATCGATGAATATCCCTACAGTAGACGGCTACTGACTACGGCGGCTTCAGCATCAGTGTGTCCCACACATACATAATACATACATAATTGGTCATTACTAGACCTAGTGTCTCACACCACTTATGTTGTGTGTGGTAATTTAATACATGAGTTTCGGGACCTACAGTTTAAAGACGACTCCGAACGACAGATTTTTGAGAAATTTTTCATAGCAATTGTATTCTACTCTCAGAGTTTTTGTTTATAATCTGCTGCTAGCGGAAATCGCCGAAGAAATGTTTTTTCATATTTCGTTTAGTTGAAGATGTCTGACCTGGGATTTGTACCGAGGAATCACGTCTAATAAGTCAACACGCTACCTACTAGACTATGGCGACTATCAGTGTTTCCCATTGAGTCCTGAACCCCATTCTAAAACCTGTTCCACGATTACAGTTAAACTGATTATAGGGATCAATAGCGGACTTGTGGCATTGGAATCCAGATTGATCCTGCCGTAGAGAACAAGACAATCTATCAGATTGAAGAAATTAATTGAGTAGTAACCTCATTAAATATACGGGACAGAGTAATAATACCACGCCCGTTCGTTAGAACTGTGAACTCACACATTCTAAGTGCACATATTTGTATCAACTCTTCGGATTCTAAATCATTGGCTAAATTCTCGTTCTCATAATAAAACAAATAATTGAGAGTCATATCCGAATACTTTAGGAGCATAATTGTAATACAATCAACAACTGAAGGTTTTTTCTCTTAGGAACATTGACTGAATTCGTGATTTCCTCCACAGTCGGACAAGCAGAGTCAATCATCTTCGAGTGGTTCACGCACTAAATAAATTCATAGAGGTAAACCATTCAATAAAGCATACGTGTATAGTAGTCCACCTAAAGCTGTGTTCCACTATTCGTTGCTAGGTCACCGTTGGACCGTTGATAGGCAACCAATAAGTTTCTTCAGGGAGTTGAACATGGATCTCCGTCGTCTCACAGTTCTGTTGTTGAACAATCAATGTAAAAATGTAAATTAGTTTTCAGCAAATCCGGTAAAGTGACAAGTTTTATTGAATAAAAAGAAAAATACGCGAGATGGCAGTATTTAATTGGTACAAGCTACCCCTTGAAACCTAGTGGATTTTATAGTTACTTCGCTCTGACGTAATTCGTTTCTCTTTTACTAAATTCGTTTATATATTCAACACCTGCAATATGAATGAAAGTACAATACAAATCTTAGATAACAACAGCGTATAGAAATGTATGATTGCGGCGGTTAATGGCAGAAGAGTATCCAAATCAATTATTTAACCAAGTATTGTAGTAACATGGATTGCGCTTCACTGAAGTTATGGTAGATGTTATAATGAATCCATTAACTAAGGTAACCAACCAACAATTCGACCAATAATTGTCAGTATCCACTGGAACCAATTTCAACTTTTTCTTCAGTTAGGAGAGAAGGGAATAGGTTTTCTCAGAAAATGGAGATGTTTCATATATCAACAACAACGACTAATGCCACCATTACCTACATTAAGTGGTGAGTGTAAGGTATATGAAAAAAATATGAAAATGAAAACTTGGGGAAAAATACCATAATGGAAAACAAATAAAACAACTTTGCTCAGGGTCGAGCAAAGCAATACGCAATGGTATTGCCCAGAGCATAAGCCAAAAATAAAGTAAAGTAAAGTGGTGAACGAGCATCAACGAACAGCAAAAGAATAAAAAGAAATTGAAGAATAGAAAAAGAAATTCATAAACCCACTTCCAACATCATATATCAGAATGTATAGTATTTGCATGTGAATGTCTAAATAACATGTTTTTCTGGGTGCAGTATTTCTCATAAAGAAATTTCTGAACCAAAACAGAAATAAAAAATTTATGGAAAAAATAGGGATTTACATTAAAAAATCGATTATGAATTTTAGCAATTTTTTTTACGCATAAGGTGTACAAAAGAAAAATACAAAAGGAGAGAAAGGAAAAATTAAAAAAATTGAATTTATACCCTTACCAAACTTTGGTTCATGAATTCGGTTTCAACTTTTAGAAATGCAAACTTGAAATCGAATAATTTTGACTAGATAACGCTACATAAAGAAAATGATAATATTGTGTAAATGTTATCCTAAAAAACAAGCTTCGAGAGTACCCGTACTTATTCAAATTCAGAGAAGCCAAATTGAGAGGGCTTTAATCTATCCAAAGGTCAGACAGTTTTGCTAGCATTGTAAGCTTAGCACACAGTTAACCTTAGCTCTGAGCTAAGAGAATACATGTACAAAATTAACAACTTTTTCGCATACATGTCTGTGAAGCCAAATTCGAATTTAACTAGCACAGACAAAAACCAAGTTTAACAGAGTCAATGTAAAAGTTAACAGAGGAATGTTAAGTGTTGAAAAATTTTGTATTTTCATTTAATTGACCAATGATTTTCTTTTTGACCATTACTAGTTGAGAGTAATTGTATTGAATTCTATGAGATGGTCGGCAGGGTTGAAGGTTGAAAAATTTTCCATAATATCGATTTCTCCTCAGACAATTTCTTCAATTTTAAAATTATTTGAGATATACCATTAATTGGATTTTATTAGGGACACCTTAGGCTACAATTTGTATATAGTGGGATACTTGCAGCAAGTCCCACTTTTCCACAATATCGATCATCAAAAAGAAGTAATTTAATTTAATTAATTTCTAAGTTTCTCAAGTTCCAACACTATTGAGGATTATCAGTGAGACCATTTGGAAACGGTTATAATATTTGATTATATTCTCTGATTTAGTACATTTGAGTTATTACTCCTATGACCATTTTTTGTAACTTCTGTTAACTTAACATTGGTCCGCTAATTTTAACATTGGCTCTGTTAAAAATTTTGGTTTTTGTCTTTGCCAGTTAAATACGTATTTATGTTCGCACACTTATATACACGTGCTCTTGTATTGTACAAAGTAGAATATTTCTCCTCTGTTTACGGATTTTAAGTCCAGTAAGAGAACAATATTAATAACTTTCGAAACAGCTACCAAATATCAAAATTTTTGTAATAAAAATTGCTTCAAGTCTATAATGTTGCCTTGTTTAAAAGTTTCACTTTGTTAAAAGTTATTACTAAAGTCACATCAATCTAGAATACATTGGAGCATTCAAAACTTTGGATTTTCTGCACATCTAATAAGAAAATATCTTGTACAAAAATATTATTTATTATTTATTTTATTTATTAATTACAATACAATTACAAATTATATTGTACGAGCTGAGTAGCTTAGACCTTATGGTCGGTGTATTGACTAGAGTCTCAGGTGGGAAGGGAACCCACGGCCCTCATACACACTAACAGTCTAACTCACTATCCACTAGTCTACCACGGAAGCCTGTACGAAAAAAACTTGTTGGTTAGCAAATCAGGAGATATTGCTAGATAAGTCCACGAAATTATTATTTAAATAAACCTTAAAACAAAATTTTCAGAATGATGTAGAAATTTGGTGATTTGGTGACTTTATTAACAGACTTTAGTCCCAACTCCAGTTTGCTTTAAAGATTTCAATTTCACAGATTGTATAATATTCTGTTCAAAATGGTGTTCCCGACGCATTTCAGTTAATAGTGTGTTTGACCAAGTGTAATTTCCGTCAAATAAACGCATAAAATTACTTTTTACTGTCCAGCCTTACTTCCTACATTTATTTCTCCTTCGGCAATCAATTTTTAAGACTCAATTATGGCAGTTGTAATGCTTTTGAACTTTGATTCTTAAGAAGAAGAAACATGTCAATTATGCCGCCCCGCTGATTGGGGTAGACCTCTAATAATAATATGAGTGGCATAATAATCATCTCTTGCCATCAAAGCACTTTTATTTGATTGTTTTTTTTTTTTTTGTTAATTTGATTGTAATTTTCGTGTTTTATTTGAGTTAAAAAAAAACAAAGAAATAAAACAACAAGACTGGATACAAATAAAGCAACAAACATAAAGAAAGATTTTCTTTTAAATTTATCATCATATACTCTATGGCTACATGGGCGATGTAAAACCATACTCCTATGTTATAGTCGGTCATGTACACCATATGATACCACTTTCCATACTATTTTGATTGTATGTCCATTAGTTTCTTGTATGTCCATTAGGGTTTGTGGTCCTGGTCTATGATTATCAAATCTGTCGTTCATACATACATTATAGGTCCAGACACTTATGGATAAAATTAACCCACATAACATGGGTAGTGTGGGAAGCTTGATTGTAATCCTGACAAAAGTGTTAGAATGACCAATTAAAACAAGTGATTAAGAGCAGAGAATCGTATTCTCACTCCCCTGAATTCGAAATGCCTTTTACAGATTTCGAAACAAAATATATCTCACGCTTTTATTAATTTTGGTTTGATTTATACTAAATACAACTGTGCAGCTGTGTAACCATTTAAAAAAATCGCCACAAAGTTCAAGAAATTTTTTAAAGTTTTCTTCTGGATGTACTGTCCGATTTCCACGAGTGTCAATTGTTAAGACTTCGATTTCCATTTGCATTAAAAGTTTCGCATGAAAGTAATCTTTTAATTTGATTTGTTTAAGTTCAAAGAATAATCATCATCTTCAGGTCGGGGTATGGCGCATATAAAAATAAAATCTACAGCTTAAATTTTGCAATACAAAAATAAAATTTTTCTTCAGATATAAACTGCAGGTGGTAGTATTTTAGATTTTTTTTTTATATTCGCTTGTAATACGAATATTTCCTCACATTTTGCATTTCACTTATTTAGTTTTTCCCTCATTGTCTACTTACTAGAAAAGCTCGAGTGTGATGATAATTTTTCTTCTCTTTAACGTATTGATTCAACCCACACATCACGTTGCTACAGTGTTTTTATGACGTCATCAGTATGAGAGACGGTGTTGTGTATTCGTTATAAGTAATGCATGTGTTGACTTACACTGTACATCAATTTGAATAGGGTACATATAGTAAGAAATTTGGGAAACAAATTTTCGTGAGACAACGTATTAATGCCTCTAAAATAAAAATAAATCAAGCAAAATTCGAATATTTAATCCCAAAATAAAGCGTATTCTTTTAAAACCATTTTTCATTATTCAAAATAAATGTAAGTAGAACGTCATAAGGTCTGAACTATAATACAGTTGAGATAGAACATCCAAACTTCTACTTTCCAAATATCGGATGTTCTGAAATATTTTGTCAGTACATGCAACTAAAATTGCATATCAAACATACCAAATTGCTTGTTTGAATGGGGGCTTTAAGCTTCACTTTGTGTCGTTATGAAAAGCATAACGTTGGCATATCTATGTTTAAAAATGAACGGTGCACGCTACACAGCAAAGTAGCAAAGTTTATCAAGACGATGCTGTAACTTGAAACACAGCAGTGATGTGATTTGTGCGTTTCAATCTGAGTTCTGGTGTTCTGATCAAACAATTTTATTTACTCTCACAGTTTTTGCCAGAAATCTGCTGAGGGGAATCACCGAAGAAATATTTTTTTTTGGATTTTCGTTTTGATGTTCGACCTGGGGTTTGAACCATGGCCTTACGTCTAATAAACCAACACACTACCTACTAGACTACGGCGTCTAATATTAAACGATACCGAAAGAAGCAATTCAATTAAAAGGCTTAGAATTAGAACAGAAAAAGTTATTACACCGTGAGAAAGCTAAAGTACATACATACATATATAATTTATAACTCAGCAGAAATTGAGCGAACTTGATTACGCAGTTTTAATGCATCCATAATATAGTCCATACTTGACATCTTTATATTATCATTCATTTATATCTATTCCGAACTTTTTTACTGGTTAAAACATAAATTCAGTAGGGGCAATTATGTCGGATGGCATTTTAGTTTTAAAAATGGCAATATATTCTCGGTCAAAACGGTGCACAGTTTTTTGTATTCCAATCGTTTCAAATATAAAAAAGTGTTTAAATTTTGGTAAATTTTGTACCAATTGGCGTTACGACATCTTGTGATGGAATACTCCATGACTGGTATTCGTCCGGACTTTGGTCGCTAAAGCTAGTTTCTAACGTATACATTTTGTTGAATACAGACATAGGACTTTGACTTTTACTCAGCTGGTTGCCAGGACTTTCTTTTTACATGGTTTGTCATAGTGGATCCATTTTTCATTTTGCTAGTTAAGATTCGTTGAATTCTATTTATTGCGAGCACTTGGAACATGTAACACCGTCTTTAAAAATCCCACACTTTCCCTGCTTTTTAATGAATTCTATTACTTGTAAACAATTTGAAATTGTTACTAGAGTGGCTCCAAATGTTTATGTTTCGCGTTTTGATTTTGAATTTTTCTCCTCTTCGTTTGTCGTATTAAGGTCACCACTTCTGAAACCCCTAAATCATATCTTCGAAATCTATGGAATATATTTGGGTTAAGGTTGGATAAGCAATCGATATGTTTTTAGGCTGTATTTTCTTTGGGGATTAAGAAAAGAGAGCGAAAGCTGAGGCATTTGTTGTGAATCCAGAAAAAGATCAGTGATTGGCGAAATTATTTCCAATAAATTATTGTAATTCGAAACGAAAGTAGTGTAGTCATTTGTTATCAGGATTAATGCAAAATCATGTGGACCAGAGGTAAGACTGTGGTAAAATAAATGCATAATCTTTTGAAAGTGCAACCCTTTTGCTATTGACAGGCAATAAACGATAAAAACGAAAAATTGTAAAAAAGTTAGACAAAGTGTATAAACCCATCATATGTGGCCTTTACGTGAGTGCATTAAAACCTGGGACCAATGACGGTATTATGTACGATTGAATAATAGTTGGCTGTAAGATAATACAGCTAAACGCTTTAACGCTTCATTATTTTAACATGGAGAGTTTGCACTGTGGTTATGCTTTCAAATAGTTGTTGTTAATTGTTCTGGACTAGAATATGAGAAAATTTTTATACAAGCATCTTTTTGTTAAATTCTGTATTGACTGACTTGTGCCCACAACATAGCAACAATTTTAAATGAATAGGCATAGTTTTGACCTTCTCATAAAAAACTTCATCTTTATGATCCATCATGTACGATTAGGCTGCATAGGTATTTTCTTTATTTAAATATAAAGTTTTGGTCGATTTTATATTTATTTTTAGATTTGCACGCGTGCTTGTTTTCTGAATAAAGTTCAACTTTGCGTTTGTATCTGTGAATATGTCAGGAAGGAGGCAAAATTCGTCGGCTATTGCAATTTGTATCACTTAATCCAGTTAGATTAGAATACAATAGAAAGATAAACAACATACTCTTTGGTTATACGCCCGTTGTATAGGTATTCTATCGCTCTGTTAGTTCCTGACGTTTACACCACACATTACTTTGACATAGACCTCTAAAATACTGAGAGCTCCCTTTGGCTTTGTGATTGAATCAAATACCATATCGAAGTATATAAATGTTAAGCATTTATATTAAAATGAAATGCCAACATCCACCACTAAGAATAATATTTTATATAAGTGTTTACAAGTCATGTAGAAACACAAAAATCTCTCGTTCGGAGTCGACTTTAAACTGTAGCGCTCGCCATTTCTGCATAAAACCTGTGGTGGTGTGTAAAGCTAGGTCGTAACTATGTCCAATTAAGTAAGTAAGTTTTACACGTCAAGATATAAGTTTAAGAGAACAACACCTCTCAGAGTAGAAACTTTTTTTTTTGATTTGATTTGAAAGAATAATTACTACTAAAAACAGAATTACGGCATTAGGTATTGTATAACAGGGTTCGATCAATGGTTACTTCTACTAATTGGATTTTGATTGAAATTTTAAAATTTTCTAGAAAACCTATTCTTCTCTATTCTCTATTCATCCATCGTGTGTATTAAATTGAGATTTATTTCTTATTAAGTCTTATTAAAAAAGAAACCCACAGCTTTATATTTCAATTCATAACCAATTAAAGCGCCATATAGGTGGCGGTGCATAGCAACATGGGATTTACAAGCTTTTCTTGCTACTTCAAGACATTTTTAAGACTTACAAATTTATTATCGCTTGTGTACTCGTTTGTTTTTTTTTTATTTTGAATTTGTTTTATTGCCAAACAGTTATTTAACTGTTTTATAATTCAATTTTCGAAAACTGTAGGGACAAAGTAAATCCCCCATTGAACAGCTGGGGCTGTGTGCTTAAAGATGTTTCTTATCCTTTGCACTTTAAATAATAGAATGTTGCCATAAATATGCCAACAACAATAAAACGGTTGTAGCCGAATGATTTGTGAGTGATTAAAATTTACACATCATGGGAATTTTTGGTACTGTTTTCTCAATTTATTCTACCACAGTTCACCCTCTCAAAATCGGCTGAAATGAAATCTCATGTAAGAAATATTTTCATTTGTATGTCATAAATATTCATGAACTTTTAAGTCTACTTATGTTAAAGCATTTCGTTGTGTATACCCAACAATACGCGCTCGAAAGCGGCTGGCGAAAAGGAAGGAAGAAAAATTCATACAAAATGTCTTTAAAATCTGTTAGAAAATCACAGAAACTGTAATAAAATGTTTTATAAACACTTGGCAAAAGTGAAATTGTAAAATTTTAATCTCAGCCATAATAATTTGTCAGAAGGCCTGTGCCTGTAATTAAACGCTTTCTTAGTTTTTATTAATGACTTGGAAATGTTTTATTCTTAATTTTTTATGAGCCATAAAAACTGGTGCGCTTGATGAAAATCTTTATTAACAAGAAGCATATGAATAATGTTTGGCGTGAGAGCGACGATTATTAAACACATCATTGAGTTCATATGTTACAATGCGAGCGTTGTTACATCATTATCACAGTCACTTGAATATAATGAATGTATGCAAAGAAAATCTCTCGAAACACTGATAGCTACGAAGGCAATGTAACCGTTAAGACACGTTGTATTAAAACGTGATTTTGCATTTATTGAGTTATTCATCCATTTTCTTCACAAAATTTTTTGCTTAAAAGATGCAAAAAATATAGAAATAATACAGTAACCATATGGTTTTAAAAATAGAATAGAAATCGATTAATATCACGCTGATTATGTTATAAATGTTTCCGTGCATAAAGACTGCTTTTTTAAGGGGGTTTTTTCATAAATTATTCTCTATTGAAATTCATAGACAGGTTATTGGTTTAAATGCACTACACTACCTTATAATATATAAATTATAATATAATATAATATATATAATATAAGTAAATTTAAAACACCAAGATGATCAGATCAATTGCGACCTATGGATCTATTGTCTGGTCAGAAATAACAAGAGTTGGACAAGCGGTTGTTAGCTTAACAGGGGCAATGAAGATTTGGCGTACAGCAGCGCTTGAAATTCTGTTAAATTTAAGTGTGCTGTGCACCAGAGAACACTAGACCAGATTGTATGGGAGACACATATGTACATTAGGGTGACCCTTAGCTATATGGAATATTTTTTTGTCGAAATTTTTCTAGTCAAGGTAAAAAATGTTTAAAACTTTACAGGAAACATCTTCCTCTTACAACATTTTTCAATAAAGTTAATACTTTTGAAGTTATAAGTCATGAAACTTAAATTTTAGGGTTTCCCCTAAATTTCATCGGTCTTGAGGCACGTCTTAACCCCAACCGATTGATCTGAAACTTTGATAATATCATTTTTTTGCCAATATTCACCAAACTGGGGGGTGAGACTGGAGAAAATCTGACTTTCAATTTTAAGGGCCACCCTAATGTACATATATAATTGGTCATTATTACAACCCTTTAGTCATGATTACGTCTTAATTTCTCAAATCATTTATTTTGTGTGTGTTAATTTTACACATAAGTGGCGGGACCTATGGTTTAAAGTCGACTCCGAACGACAGATTCTTGAAAAATTTTATTTACTCTCTGAGTTTTTCAATGGCAATTTTATTTACTCTCAGAGTTACGGGTCAAGAACATATCGTGGGGACTAAATCGAAAGTTTTTGATACCTGATTGAATTATTTCAAAACCATGACGAAACTAGCGAATAGCAAATGTCCACAACTGCTAAGTGTATGCCATGATAAGGCATACAGAATTCCAAACAATTTTGCATGAAGATGACAGTCTGAGTCAGAAGCCAATGAGAAAAATGTTAAATGTTGTACAGCAAACAATTTCTGACCATTCAAAAGCTATAGGAAAATTCCAAAAGTCTGGAAAATGAATGCCACATGAATTAAATGACAGACATAAGGGAAACCGTAAAACCACTTGAAAAATTTTGCTTCTGAGGCATGATAGAAAACCAGTGTTGCATAGTATTGTTACTACACATACGTACATAATTGATTATTACAACCCTTCAGAAAGGATTACGACCTAGCTTCTCAACATCACTTCTGTTGAGTGGCCGCACCTATAGTTTAAAGTCGATTTCGAACGATAGATTTATGAGAAACTCTTCATGGCAATTTTGTTTACTCTTAGAGTTTCTGCCAGAAGACTGTTGAAAGGATGTCGCCAAAGAAATATTTTTCATATTTCGTTTTGTTATCGATATCTGAATTGTGGCTTGAAACGTGACCTCACGTCTAATAAGCCAATACAATACCTACTAGACTACGGTGACTATCTTCGTATTGTTACAGGTGATAAAACAAATGGATTTGTTTTCAGAATCCTAAACGACAAAGAAAATCATGGGTTAATCTGGGACAACTATTGACTTCCAGATTCGATTCGGCAGGCAGACAATACTGTGTGTCCGGTGGGACAGGGAGGTATGGTGAACCATAACGACCCAAAACCTAGTGAAACCGTTAATACAAAGCACTAACAACAACAAAAGATTAATTTATACCATGCATTTATCAAATAACATTCTGAAGGAGCCACTGGACACGGCAAGGTAATTTTGCAACATAACAATGCACCTGCACACAAAGCGAAACGGGTTCAGGATACAATTAAAGCATTAGGCTCGTCCGAATTCGCTCCTTCCGTCTACTGTTCATTTTCATCGATGGCTAGACAGCACACTTGATTTCCACGAGGTAGTCGAAAATTGGGTGGGTAGTCCACAATTTGGCCAGCAACGACTTTGAATAAAATATTTTGTTACTTTCCCATTACAAGTGCTTTATTTTCACAAAAGCGCTCATTTTATACCGGTACATATTATATGAATGAATATGGGTATCATCTGTTAAAAGTTCTCTTGAAATTCAATAAATTTATGGGGTTGAAACTGAATAATAAGACTAAATACATTTGTTATATTTTTCATGCAACCTGTTGCTGAATACGTTATAGAAATAAATGCAACAAAATTTTAATGGAAACATTAAAGAGACCGCAAAAAAAGGAATGATTTCTATGCCTCTTCAACCGTAAATCCTTTAAAATGATTTTGCAATAAAAATAACAATAATGTCCATGCATATTTATTTCTTTTTTTAGAATATTTTCACTTTGAAAAATTCGCACAATAAATAAAGATGAACACATCGAAGATGAATACCAAATACAGGTGGTCTCCATATGTTTATTTTATAACTGAAATCGTAATGCAAACAAATATGAAAATGTTTATTTATCTATTTATTCATTTATTATTAGAGCTTTTGTAAAAAAGCGAAAAAAAAATGAAATCTCTTTATCACTGGCTTATGGTTTTTGAAAAGAAATCCACAGAAATATTTCAAAGGCACGTATGAGAACGTAAATAACCAAAAAATTAGCAAAATACAAACACTCGCATTAGAAATATGAACGTACGAGTACATTCGAAGGCTTTAAATTTTATTCAAAGCAGATAAAGTCATAAAAACTTTAAGTTTGTTAAAGTAAGCGATTACAAAACGAAATGAAAGTGAAAAATTTTTGTTAACTTTTTTCTAAACATTCCTGCATAATTGTATTTACACTTGAAGAAGGTTTACCTAACAAACTACTTAATCTGGTTAATTACGTTGCCGTCTCCCACATGCTGTTTCGATATTTCCACTTTCACGGGCAGGATGTGTATAATTAATATGAGCTTACATGTGCTACTGCTGAGGGCTGGTTGCTTGTGTTTTGTTTGTGAAAACTCATTAGATATTCTAATTTATTAGAAATCGGGCAAAAATTGTAATTTTATTAAAGCCTAAAAATATTTCTGGCTAAAATTTTACGGTCGAACGAGATTTAATACGGAATGACAGTTTGATTGATGTTGAACTTAATTACGTTTATACATCCATACATACGTACATGCATACATCTTATGTGCGATTAATCTGATTAGAAATAGAAGATTAAGGCACTGTTTTGATAACATGTGTACTGGTATAATTAGACAGGCAAATGTTAAATGTCAATATAAGAATTTTGATTTGAAACAAAACATATTTGCTTATCAAAAAAAAAAATTTTTTGAAAAATATCAGTAAATAGGGTTTTATGTATGATTCCTTTTTTATTGGTCTTGATTTACTACACTATTATTAGTAAGAGGGGTTTAGATACATATTCATCCTTGTAGACAAAATGCAGATACAAATTTCCTCTCTATACTTAGAAAAATTATTTAAAAACAACCACTCTTTCTACCTGTAAAAGCTGGAGAAATATTACCATATTCTACGTAATCAATAAGATAATTGCACGCATTAAGAATAAGAGAGCTCCTAGCTATCGACCAAACAAGATTCTTCTTCCTGTCTAAATCATATACATACACACATATGTACATATGTACGTAATTTTTCATTACAATCCTAGAGTCAGGATTTACAACCTGGCTTCTCACACCACTGATATTGTGTGTTTTAATTTTATACATGAGTGGCGGGACCTATAGTTTATTTACTCTCACAGTTTTTATCAGAAGTCTCCGAAGAAATATTTTTCGTATTTCGTTTTGTCGGAAATGTCTGACCTAAGTTTTGAACCAAGACCTTACGTCTAATAAGCCAACACACTACTTACTAGACTACGGCGTCTTCAAATGATTATTGAGTAGTCTGTCAAATATGAGATTTATTGCCTTCGAAAATCCATGTAATATCATGGAATCTGAAGTGCTTTAGCTTGTAACGATGTGATCACAAAGATTGTAACTTTTATTCTATACTTATAAAGAGGCGCTAAATGGTACACTGCATAATAGTTTTTAACTAACAACTGAGGTCTGTCGGGAATGCATACTTTTCAATGTAAAGTATAAGAAGAGGGACTTCTGAACATACAAAATCAGGATTCAGTCAGGATTTCTCACCTAGTTTCTCACACTACTTATGTTGTGTGCGTTAATTTTATACATGAGTGGCGGTACCTACAGTTTAAAATCGACTCCGAACGACAGATTTTTGAGAAGCTCTTCATGGCAATTTTATTTACTCTCAGAGTTTTTGTAGAAATCTGCTGAGGGGCAGTCGCCGAAGATATACATATATTTTTTTTTATTTTTCGTTTTGATGCGAACCCGGGCTTTACATTTAATAAGCCAACACACTACCTACTAGACTACGGCGACTACGAACATTAACAGTTAATAACGGCCATCATGTTGAAACTATGTCTGTTTTGCTATTCAGCTGGCACAGACTTAGCATGCAACAACACGTGTAAATAATATGTAAACAAACAAAATAGTTGTATTTGGGACGACACCAGTCCACATGAGATCGATTCGAATTGTTGCTGGCTATGAAAAACGGATTTATTTTCAAACTAGTGAACGGAAAAATGCATGGCTTAATCCAAGATAACCATCAACTTCGGTTTCAAAACGAAATCAATTCTGCAGGAAGACAATGCTGGGTGTCTGGATCAGAAGGGTGTCATGTAAACCAGAAGAGCTTTTAAAACCTAGCGAAACTGTTGAACAAATTGATACTAACCATAAATTTGAACCATGCATTGATCGAATAACAAAAATGCACCTGCGTCTAAACAACACAATTACGATAACTAATTGGTGTGCTTCAAAAGACGAACAGTGTTTTATTGGTGTGGAATCTACAAATTGCCTAAAATATGAAAAAAATATATAGCCGGCAATGGGCAATACTTTGAATATATTTTTTTGAATTTCCCATTTAAAATTAGTGTTTTATTTTCAATAAAAAGCGATCAAGTCATTCTGGTACACCCGGATATTAAAGAGGTTAGAGAACAAAGACCGAAAGAAACCCATCAAGATTAATCAGGGTACCATGGCGTAAAGCATCGGGAGTCTCATGTCACAAGTTCTTGCGGATATGACTAGAAAATCGTACACAATTGCAAAAACCAATACCAAATAAAAATTCCACATTATAGGGGAATTTTTTTAAAGTTTCTCTATCAACATAACACACCCACCACAATCATTCCTAAATTACAATATACAACATATTTGATCAAATGGTCAAATAAAAGTGCAAATATATGAAACGCTTAAATTAAATCTACGAGGAAAAAAACTCAACGCTCTAGAGATGAACAGAATCACCTTCTGTTTTACTATATCCCAAAGTTTACCTTGACCTATAAAAATTAAAAGTAAATCGTAATGCATTTTATATGAATAAATTAAATATTTTATTAATAAAAAAAATTAAATTAAAAAAATACTGCTTTTATTAACAATTTAAATTAATTTTCTTTTTTTTTTTGATCCATTTGTTTCTCTACTTTTTTAATTTATAAATATTGACAACAAAATCTATTTGTTTATGTCAAACATTAATCAAAACAAAAAGAATTAAATTTTCCAATATTCAACGAGTAAATTCATTCGATACGAGTAAATGTTTATTAATTTTTGATTAAAATTAAATTAACAAAAAAAAAAAAAACTGATTTGAAATTGATTTAATTTTCACTGACACATTTTTATTTTGTTTATTTAGTGGCTGTAGACATAAACAAAAAACTGACCATAATGTTTAAAATCCTCCCATTTAGGATTATCAAAAGATCTTATGTTTTTTGAATAAAAAGGTATTTATTGTTAATCCTAAAATTGTTTAAAAGAGTTACAGTTAAAAAATTACTTATAAATTGAATTTTTATGAAAATCCTTAAAAACATACATTATGGGAATTGATTTTTAAAATTCCAAAACAGACCTACACACTTTAAACCATTTGGAAGAACTTTAAACTTTACTTTTATAATCTCGAAGTAAACAGTTAAATTCTTACAAGGGTAGTTAAGTCTACGACTTTTTGAATTCATGAATTCAAAGAAATTCTTGGGAAAATTTTTTTAATTTTTCAACATAATCTCTTTGAGCTCTATACAGTTAACCCCCGGATAGCCAAACATTCACGGAACATACGTTAGTTTTTGGAATACGAAAAGCAATGAGAGCGATTACCGTACGGTAATGTTATTTCGGTAAGCATTTACATTACCCCTCATAATCTAATAGCGGAGCTACGTTCCGTTACGCTCCGAGGATATTTCGCTAACCGGGGCTTTAGTCATAAGTTTCTCAAAATTTTCTATTAATTACTAAAAAAGATTTGTCGAGGTTATCCTAATAAACATCTGTTTGTGCGATATTATCATCGTATAAGTCAAAATTATTTCCCTGCGTGGCTGAATAATAGGAAAGATGAGGAAATAACACAGCCCTGCAAAATTTTTGTGCAAATAATATGGCTCCAGGTGTTTCCGAAGGCATTTTGCGCGCTGAACACGAATCTATCAAAAACTTTCCATCACGTCAGGTTTTCGAGAAAAAAGGGGGTTGAAATCCCTAAAAATAGCGTTTTTGGCCATTTATGAAAAATTGTAGAGCTAAACACTGACGTGCTAGAACCATCAGAAATTTACAATTGATCTTTGCTCTTTAAAATGAGCTCAAAGCCAAATTGATTGCATGCACCCTTAAAGTAGGGGTGGGTTTATGTCAAGGGGTGCAAGAGAAAAAAAACACATTACGGAGGTCCTTAAAAATTAATCAGATTTACTTGAAAATTGTTACTCAGGGTTTTTTGAGGTCGCTGATTACAGATCTTCATTCAGATTTAAAAAATTCAAAATGGCGGATCCAATATGGAGGTCGAGGTTTATAAAAATTAATCAGATTTACTTGAAAATTGTTATAAACCTCGACACCTGGAGCCATCTTATTTGCAAAACCCATGCAGGGCTGTGTAATTCGTTATAAATTCAATTTTTTAACATTTTCAAACTAAATAACTCAGTTTGATCAAATTTTGTTTAGTAGTCAACTGGCTAATGTCATAGACTTGCTAACACTCCTTCGTAAATAGTCGAAAGATAAACCTTATAAGAAAAACGATTCTGTATACTGATAATTCGAAAAATGTTTATTCCGAATAAGAATTGCGTACAAATAAAGGATTGGTAAAAATTTATTTTAATTATTTTTTTTTGAATTCCTTGCATTATTCTTTGCTAGCAGTCCTCCAAATTCTATTAAACTCTTATCATTTTTGGCTCAGCCCATTTGTCTTCCAAATGTTTCCTACGTATGTTCAAAACATTTCAACAGGATGCAATTCTGGGCTTGCCTGGAAACATCAACAACATCTTTAGCATTGCACCATTTTATTCTTCTTTGTCATTACAACTCTTCAGGCAAGATCAGGACCTAGCTTTTCACACCACTTATGTTCTGTGTCTTAATTTTATACATGTGTGAGCCGATTCCGAACGACAAAGTTTTGAAAAACTTTTCATAGGATTTTATTTACTCTCAGAGTTTATGCCAGAAATCTGCTCAGAAAATTTTACAATGGCTTAATGTTACAATAGCTTTCAAAGTTGTTAGATGTTCTAACAGAATCAAATTTTATTGTTCAGCTTACTTTAAAGAACTGTCCAGCTATAGTTTCCAGATAGAATTTGCAAACGTTATTGCAGTATAAAATTCTACAACCCAACTTAAACTGATTACAATACATATTTTCCATTCAAGCAATATTAATTTACGATATCCGAGATGTCGTATGGAAAAAAACAGAACAACGTATTAATTTCATTGGTGCCGTGTTATATAATGCCCTTAGGGATCACATAAAATCCATTACTTGAACTTCCGTATTCAAATACCCCTTAAAGGAATACTTACACTTCTGATGTAAAACTTTCGATCTTCATAATTTGAATTATTCTCTACTTTTATTTTTGCTCTTTGTTACTTGTATTTAAAGTTATTATAAATACAATATCTTACTAGTATAAACCGTTAACAATCAATATGTTGTTCCAAACATGTGTATATAAGCTATGCCAGAGTTTCATCTATAATGCCATGAAGGCGTACATATCGTAATTATTGTTTTATCAATACAAAAATCATAAAAAAAAGATAAAAATAAAATTAAAATAAATTAAAATAAAAATAAATTAAAATAAAAATAAATTAAAATAAAAATATATTAAAATAAAAATAAATTAAAATAAAAATAAATTTAAATAAAAATAAATTAAAATAAAAATATTATAAAAACACTCAGCATTCTATTTCTTATCTAGCTTTAATATTATACGCGAAGCCTCACATGGCTTTCTCAATGATCTTTTTCGTACATTATTTCCGCGAACCTAATTATTCGCTTCACAAATGATTTGATTTCGTTCCATTTGAATTTATTTGACAACCAAACATCGAGTTTCTTTGTCAATTCAACTTTTATCAAAGGGTACATAACTATTTGATGATAACCGCCTAGTTCCATTGTACAGTAAACGCTCCTTATATACCAGTCTTTCTCAACAACTTTTCATGACTTCATCGTGAGTGGTCACCACAACTAGGTACGTGAATAACATCAAAATTATTAGATCGAAAACTAGCAAATCATTTCGCTGCTAATTTGCTAGCTATAATATCGTCACAAATTTTTTTTTAACTTGAGACGTATTTTTTATCTTTTTAAATAGAAAAGCAATATACGACAGTCATTTTCCGAATTTTAACTCAATTTTAAACGAAAACAGCTTCTTATGAATAGTATGATTCCAATAATGATTTGTAGTCCTCAATGGCAAAAAAGAGCTTAGCTGCGTCTACCTCCGTCTTCCCACTGTAACCAATTTAAGGGGGAGAATATATTCATCGAATTTAGATAAAAATAAAAGAATCCATCGGCTTTCATCGATCGATGAGAAAAACTTATAAATTTTGTGAATACTGATAAACATTAGATTCTTGATAAATACCAAAGTTTGTTTTCCTACTCTAAAGAAACATTCTGACTCATTAGCGGTGTGAAAGGAAACCTCTTAGCATGTTGATTTGTCTTCTCATTGCCGGGAATTTCCACATGGCCTAGCTGATTTAGCTTTCCATTCTAACATCGGGTCAAACTCGTACGAGCTCAATGGTAGAATGGCAGTAGGCTGCCAGATAGTATTGCTATGTTACGTTTACTGTACTTCTTTGCATAACATTTTGCTTGAAAATCACATAGTCTCTGAATATTTCACTTTAGAAAAGAACACCCAGCTTTTGAACAATAATGTATGTAATTGACTCATCTGTATAGCACGAACTGGTTTCTCTATTAAAAGGTCAGTAGGTATTAAATTATTCCTTTCACTCTTATTACTTGTTCTAGTTGCGAAGCATATCTCAAATTCATAGATTTTATAAGGGACAGATAAGGAGATCAGTTATTCGATTTGTAAGATAATGATGCATCTGTCGTTACATTTGTCTCCCATCAACCTAAACATAGCTCCATGGTACTGGTTCCTATTAGCATATATTTCGGGCTCAAATCCAATAGAGCCTACAGAGTTAAGTTAAGTTATAGTTAAGGTTCTCATTGCCACGTCTCATTACCAACGCTAACCTGTCTCTGTGTCTGATCCAACTTCACCTCAGTTGTATTTAAAAATCATTTTCTTATATTCGTGAGTCGATTTCACTCCGATCATCAAAAGAAAAGCATTTATGCTTTATCGATGTTGATCAATAAAACAACATGGAATTGTTTTGATACATCGAGTGTTTATAAAACGTCGATATCCATCGTCCACATATCGATATCCTTCTCATAATTTTGGTTCTCTTATATTTTAAACAGTTTGAAAAATTTTAGAAAATTTTTATAAAAATTGTTGTACTTCGGGACTTTTTTTGTACCGTTATTTATTTAACAGTTTTTTCTGTAAGCTTTAGAAAAATGGTATTTACATGGCCTTTTAAATTTGTTGTTTTTTGTTTTGAAAAATCGTTTCGAATAAATCTTACCTTTTAACATTTAAAAATTTAAATTAAGTGTTGCTGTTGTTGGTGGCGATTTTTCTGTTTTATTATTATTGCTGCGGTTCAATTGTGGTCATAAATCCAAGACAAATAGTGAATGTAATAAATTATAAAGTGACATAAAACAATAACAATCAATCATTTTTTCTTTTATTTCTCTTGATTTTTTTTTCTTTGCGATGTGTTATTTATTTTTATTTTTGAAATTCTTTACAACATTGCTTTATAAAATTGTTTATTTATTAAGATTCTTTTATTTTATTTGAAATTATTTTTATGATTAATTATTGGTATTGTAATAAATTTTTTTTCTCCAGTATTTTAATTATATATTGTACTACCCCAGCATTATTTAGATTGTTTTAGACTTGAGTTTTCCATTAAATTACTTGTGTTATAACATATTTCCCAATCGTAATTCGATTTTCATTTCTAGCACACTCTCTCACAGTGTCTCTATCCTTCATTCTATTTAATTACCTTAAATTTTTTGGTTTCTTCTTCTTCTTCTTCTTCTGCTTTTTTACAAGTATAAACACTAATGGGTTTTCATACGAAATTAATGTAAACAAACGTGAATTAAGACTTTATTTTTAACAGAGAGGGTGTAAACTAAACAATAAAACATTAACAAAATAAATTCCAATACATTTGTTGTTGTCAATTACACACGTTGCACTAGTCGCACATACATACACATATGTATATGGACATGGTGGTAAACTATTTTATATCGTACATATGTCTATACAGGAGATGTTTATTTAAAGAGTTAATGGGTTTATGTAGTATGTGTGCGTGTGTCTGTTTGATACTTGTACTTAAGTACTTTTACTAAACCACCTCTTTCTCCTCTCACCTAGTGCACGAACGAAAACCATATACAATTATTCTGTATATGATCATATAAGTTTGCCTGTGTATTTATTTAAATTTGTATGTATTCCTGTGTATGCATTTTTTATTAGAATTTTTGTTTTCTATCGTGGAATATTTACATGTTAAACTCTGTGGAGGAATTTTTGTTTTTTCTTTTTTTTTTTTTTTTGTTACTCTTTAGGAGAATATTTTTAACATGCTATTCATCCATATGGTGGTATTGTTTAAACACTGAAAACTACACCAAACTAAAGGTTAAACTATGGTTTTTTGAATTTATTTGTTTTTATTTTATTTTTATTTTTTTTATAACTTGTTACACAGCAAACTCATTTATGTATTTAAAAAATTTAAAGCGCGTAGATTATGTACAGACGTTATTTTAAATTTAAAATTAATTCCTTTTTAAACTTTATAAAACCAAATCCGAAATTTTTTACTTTTAAACTTTATTACGCACTTTGTTATTTTTTTTTTTTTTAATTTTAATTTTAATTACCCTTTATTGCTTCACTTTTAATTTAATTTTATTTTTATTCAATTTTTTTTTTCTCCCAATGTTCCGTTATTACTGTAATACACACTTACATTCTCATTTAAATTTGAAATTTATTTGTTTTATCGTTGTTGTTTTTGTTTAATCACATACAAAAGTTCACTCACACTTTAAAGAAGCGGCAAAGCATTTACCGTTATTTTTTAAGGTTTTCCGGGTTTTCAGGTTATACATTCGTTTGTGTGCGTGTTTATTATAAAAAATGATTTATTTTTTGTTTATTTTATTCCTGTTTCCCCTTTTTTGTTTTCATTTATTTATTTATCTACATCCACATATGTATATGTGTACATTTAATTTGACTTTTTCTTTTTAACAAACAAAAAAAATTTAGAAAATAAAATTAATACCGTTATACACGCTCGCTAACGTTATATTTCTCCCCATATAGATTTCTAAACGATGTTTCCGTTAGTATTGTTTGTGCGATACTAAATGTTAATGCTCTACACAAAATTCCTTTTACTCGTCGTTCTACCAGTTTTCTTATGTCTACCCCCCCCCCCCCCCCCCAACACCCCATCTCTCTCTCTCCAGTAAATATGTTATTGTTGTTGCATATGGTTGTATTGCGTGTTCTATCCTGTCATTTACTATCACTACTACAACTACGGCTTTTATTTATTGTAGTTTTTTTTTTGGTATTTTTACTTAAATTTAGGAGAACAGGTTGGTGGTGTATATGTGCTCATTAACAATGTATATCATTTTGTTGTTTTTTTTTTATTACTTTCGTTGTATCCTCCCAATCTCTTATTTTTCACATTATATTTCTCCCACCTTAATGTCTTTTCTATGTGTAGTTTATACTTTTTGCTGTTGTTTTTGCTTTGCTTTATTACTTCATTTTTAAAGTGTGGTGGGGGGACGATTTATTTGTGCATTGTTTGTATTTGTTGTTATACACATTTAGACGATTCCCGTTGGATTTTACCCACATTGCATGTGGATGTTATTAAGAGTGCATAGCTACAAAAATATTCACCACATTTAACTTTTGTTTTTCTTTTTTTATCTGGTAAAGAGAGCATGTAATTATTAGAAAAAATTTTTTTCAATTTTATTTCATTTAAATTCCACATCTCTCATATGTAACGGATTAATGGATTTAAAATGCACTTGTAACAGAATTGCCAACTTGTACATAATGTACATAAATAGTATTCAATATTTCTGAACTTTTTTTATGTTATTCCTTGAAGAATTTAAATGAATCGCATTTATCAAGTTAAATCAGTAGTACATGGTATGAAAAAATAAAATACTTGGCGACTATTATAGCTGACTTGCTACGGAATTCAAAATGAATATACATAATCTATATACATACATAAATAATTGGTCATTATAACCCTTCAGTCAGGATCACGACCAACTTAATTTTATACATGAGTTGAGGGACTTACAGTTTTTGAGATACTTTTTCATGGCAATTTTATTTATTCTTAGAGTTTTTGCCAGAAATCTGCTGAGAGGATGTCGCCGAAGAAATATTTTTTCATATTTCGTTTTGTTGGAGATGTCTGGCCTGGGATCTGAACCAAAGCCTCACGTCTAGCTACTAGTCTTCTGCGACTATAGCTGGCTTGCTACGAAATTCAAAATGAACAATTTTCTTGCGAGTTATATAGTGACACTGAAGTAACAATAAGATCCAAAAAGACAAAAAAAATATATTTACAACCGATCAACACCACTTACTGCAAACTAATGTAATCATCCATTTTTAGTTCTATCTCTAAAACAAAGGCCCTTTCAAGAATGAGTCTCAGTGAATTATGATTGTGTTCAAGAGGTACTGTAGACTCGAGACAACCCTAAATAAGTGTACTCTGTGGCATTTTAAAATGCCGGTAATCAATCTTAAATTGCTTCTTGATAGCTCAATGCATGCCTCAGACCTTCAGTTATTATAATTTCTTAACAGAATTTTTGATTGTCTGAAACTCACTCTGTTTGAGAAGAGTCTTTAGTTCTCTTTAGCTTCATCTTCTGCTAAATAGCCAATAAATTTTAAAAAGTTTCAATTTAGTTTCAATGAAAAAAATTTTCAACTCAGAAGTCTATCATGCTGAATGCCAAGATACATATGTCACATACGATTGCTGAGTCACTATTTGGTTATTTATTCGAACTGTGAGCAATACTCCCAACTTAACATTAGTACACATTTTTGTTCATTTAATTCTATTCTCTAGAGGTTTCAAGAATTCCCTTTGATAGTTTTCATCGACACTAAGAAAATATCATCAGCAAAGGTAAAAGTGAGAGTTTGAACGCTTAGAAATTGTGTCGGTCGTGGTTACATGAATGGTTGCAAAAGTAGAACAAACACATTCGATTTCATTTTCAATATATATCGGCATTTTTTAATGAATGCTATTACGCTTTGGGCAGCCTGCTTTGATTTTGTACATCACAGCAAAGACATTGAATCACGCTCTGTTTCAATTGCTTTCTGTGGAAAGAATAGCTAAAAATGTGTTTACAAGCTTAGTACGTACCCCGCGTTCAATGTGTTAAAGTCATATGAGAAGTATGCATTTAATATAACACCCGATCCAATATCAATATCAACTTTTGTAACAGTTCTTGGTGCCAATTGCTCTTAAATGTTTAGGAAATGCTTATAAAAGGAACAGGGTTTTATAAGCGATGCGTTCTCGTAACCATTTTGTCGGCTCCTTGAGATATTTTTTTTTTCAAAAACCATTTCGCCCATTTCTGCCAAAATAATTTAGTCAAACCTTTTAAAACTTTATATCGTTAACCTTAATAAATTGATAGGGACGTAAGCACTCCGAAAGTAGTGTGTTGAAAAATGAAAATATAAAATTTTTAAAGTCCAACTAGCATGCCGGTAAACAATCTCGTTTAGTGTTGACACTACTAAGGAAATCAATATTCAACAGACTCTTAAGTAGACCGAAGAAATGTCGCATAATTGGGGAACATATGGGATATACTTATATGAGTACTACCTTAGAAAAAATTAGCTTTTACATCGGAAGGATGTAAAGCTTTTTTAAATAGATTTACTTTTTAAAATAGATTTTGTCGACTAATCCGGAAACAGTAAGGAAACATATGTTATAATGAACCCGAAATTCAGGAATTAATAATATACCGTAAGTTACGAACACCGTGCTCGAAGTAAATTTAAATGTAGCAGGACTTACGTAGGGTATAGATTGAGAATATAAGTGTCACTATAGACTGATAGACAGCGTGCGCAGGCACCAGTACATTCTGCTCTGTTCCAAGTTAGACCTTATTTACTTAACTAACTGCCCTTTGAACTTCTTTTGAAGAAGTGGTTTGAGCAGGTGGCATTAATTGCAGTTTACTCGTGACCAGACCTATTTTGACTATTTGCTTTCTTTTAATATTCCAGATGAATGATTCCAATAAGAGACTTCTGGTTTCACAATGCGGAGGTGTTCGGCAATCCCTTTAAGGTCGATACCGCAGACTCTGATGTGCCAGACAGAGCAGACTACGGTGTATATACTAAGGCCTGCATATATGTAGACTACCTTAGTACATCGACAGTAATTGCGCTGCTGATGAACTGGCCAAGCGATTAGAAAACTCACAAATTTCAGCCACATGTTTTTCAATTTCCTCAGTTGAGCTGAGAAGACTCACATTAATTGATGCCATTAGTTCACGTGCAGTTTTGCTAAGCTTTGATGGACATATGTATATGGGCAACAAGAGGACTGATTTTCTTCTTTTCTTGAACGACATGACCATCCACCGCACTATTGCAGGCCTCACAGCTCATTGTCCAAGGGAAGGTTTGGTGACAGATTAATCACTCCCTCACATCGCGTCCGCAGGAGCTGTGTTTGTAAGATGAAGTATTAGAAAACGATTTTTCACTCAATGTGATAGTGCACAGCACATGCTGTTAATAGACGACCTTTAACCATATTTTCCAAAATAAAAATTGCCGTTACATAGATAAAATTTAGTCAGGACTATGACCTATCTTCTCACACTACTTATGTTGTCTGTGTTAATTTTATGCATGAAGTGGCGGGACCTACAGTAGAGTCAACTTTACTCCGAACAACATGTTTTTTTTTTTTGAGAAACTTTTCGTGGCAATTGTTTTAGTTTTTTACCAGAGTTTTGAGAGTTTTTGCCAGAAATCTGCTGAGAAGAAGTTGCCGAAGTAATATTTCTTCATATTTCGTTTTGATCGAGATGTCCGACCTGGGGTTTGAATCGTCGCCTCATATCTAATAAGTCAACACATTACCTACTAGACTACGGCGACTTTAATTGTCGTTGCATCGAATTTTACATTGAAGTCGGTATAGCTTGCTATAGGGAAAGTTAAATTCCCGTTTTGGGAAATTGACTTGAGATATCACAATGAGCCTAACCTTTAGTCTAGCTATTTGTGCTTAAGCTTGTTTAGTATAAAAATGAATTTAAATTGTGGCCTGGGTTTTCAATTCAATAAAAAAATGTAATTTAAAGATCTATGTACGTAATGAATTTGATAGATTTTAATAAAATTATTTGCTACCTCTAGTATCAGTACTTAATTTTCGTGGATAGTAACGTAGCCATAATCATTAATTCTTTTATACAAAAAGAAAAGCGAAATTAAAAATTATGCGATTAGTTTGGCTGTAAAACTAATTGTGAATTATGTCATCTTAGATGTTTATATATCCTGTGTGCCCTTTCATTACAGCTATCATCATATATTAACAATTAAATAAATATACTACTCAACCTATAATTTTCTATAATTTTAGCACAACGTTAAAATGTATGCTGTAAACAGGTATAAATAAGGGGGTATGTGTGCGTATTCACAAAATAATAGTCTTAACTTATCAGCATACGCATTTACATGACTGCTGGATAATTTATAACACAAAAACCTGCTAAACTATTTAAAAGAATAAATTCATTTTGAAATTTACATGACTTAAAAAAGATAAGTTTTAGGAAATTATTTTAAAGTACTGACTTATATATGTAGCTGTAAACATGGAAATCTAATTTTCTTGTGCACATTGAAGCCTCATTGTCACATACACAGAACCTGGCTCGTATACCCGGTAACACAAAAGTAGTTTGTTAGTAGGAATGCGGCTTAGGTTTTATAAAATTCACTCAAAAATTCAATTAAAAATGGTCCTTCTACCGAGTTCGCTATTCCTGCAACCATTAGTGGCAACGATATTCATAATTACCCATCAGTAGAAGTTCGGTGCAATGAGTTCTAGTAAAGACCTTCAAAATATCCCCGAAAAAATTGTAAACTCTGGAACGAGTTTAACTTTTGCTCAAACTTTGTTCAACGTCGTCTAAGAAGAGGCAAATTTCGAATTCAAAAACTGATAAGAGGCAAAAGTGATTGGCATTAATTTTTTGAGACCGACAACGCAAAAAAGTGAACTATAATTGGTGAGCATTATATCACATTATTCAGTGAAGAGGAACCTCAGTACCGCGACCATACGATCCATTCTACTTTTCTCAAACTTTCTAGGGTATCCTAATAATATCTCCTCCAAACCTATATTTCAACAACGAGAATTCTCTGTCTAGTATCTGATATGTAGCCAAGTGTTTGCATTAATGCCCCACAGGTTCCAAGAATGTGTGGGTTCATTGTAACAGAATCTACACGTTGACCTAAACATAACCACCATACTGAATAAGTGTACCCTGAGTCCACTGTACCCTGTCAAAACACCGGTTTCTCACCTCAGGTTATTCCTTGATGGTCTCAAGGATGACTGAGACCTCCTCCTATATTTTCCAACATAAGTTCTGATTGCCACAAACTCGCTTGGCTTAAGAGGAGCCTTTGCTTCTATATATCATCCCTTTTGTTGAAATTACATTTTTAAACAACCGCCCCTACTCCACAGAAAGGTTTTAGCCCCATCAACGGCATCGTTTGTTTGTTCATTAACGTGAATAACCTTATTTTTGTCAACTAGCTGATTACGATTTTCCAGTTGACAAAAGCCAAATGCGTGAATGGCGGCCTGACTGTCAGATAGTATTTCTATGTCCTGGCTTTTGTACCTCCAAGTTGAATTGAGCACATATTTCGATGGTATAGACTTCCGCTTAGAAGATACACGCAAGTTTCCCCATTGTCTCATAATATTTCATTTTTGGGTCGACAATGTTTGCTCCTGTTCCAAGATCTGTTGTGTATATCACAAAATATTCCCTCCTTTAAAAGATTTTGTTACCAAGTCTCGTTGCAAGGCATTTCCCAAAACAAAACGTTTGTCCTCTGATTTTGTCCAAAGGACAGTGAAGTGACCTAGCTTCTTACGCTTCCCATGTTGTGTTCAAATTTTAGCTCTCAGAGCTGTTGTCAAAAAAAGCACCGAAAGAAATATTTATTTTCCATTTTGCCAGAGCTAAGATTTGAACTTAAAAACTTTGTTCTAATAAGCCTTAAACTTACTAGACTATGACTACCATACTTTATACGCCGATATCTAAAGAGATTCTCTAGAAATTGCCGAATTGGACAATGATTTCATAATGATAATATAAGACACTAATTTTAATGAGAATTAATCTAATCATGGATATTCGAATTTGTCATTTAAATAAAGAAGCACAAGAACAAGCACACAACACATCACAAACCTGTCAAGTCTCGAAGAAGAGAATATGAATTCGATGGTTTGTAAGCACCAATACAAAATCTATAAATGAGTTTTTCTTTGCATAAACTAGTGTATTCATCGCTGGATCATTAAAATTTTCCTAACTTAGTGACAATTTTACATTGAGAATTAAAAGAGCGATTTAGTTCCATTTCGTAAAATATTATTGCCAATTGCCTTTATGGCATCACTTTCGCGCTACCTCGTTGCAACCAAAAACCACCAACTCTGACTAATATAAAGAAGCACACACATCCCTTCCATCCATCTATTGGCCATTATACCAAAAGCAGTCGCACAATTCCCTCTTGTACGAGCCTGGCCGTTGGGATGACATGTGAATTGTTGGTTGTAAAACTTAATTTATTTATTTTTCAAACAAACATTGTATTGTAAAAAATTGTAGAATTAGTCGAAAAAGGAATTTATTGTCAAAAGATTCTATTGAAATGAATATGAGCATTGCTGTGCGAATGTATTTCATGCCCTTCAATACATAAAATTGTGATGTGATAGTTGAAAAGGTCGTTTTCACTATGATTTGGTTGGCCAATAAACATGTGTTGTGCATTATTATAGCATACACATGATACAGTTTGTTTTATAATTATAGAATAAGATAATTAGACACGAACAAAGGGCATGGAAACAAACATTTTCTTCTACTAAGAAAAATCATACTCAACTGATAAATGGCGGGAGAAATGATAAAAAGCCTGTAATATTTAAAATAAAAAATTTTATACAGGCTCAGTACTCACTTACTTTTTTATTCATGTCTGAATCATTCATTGTTTCCGAACACATTTTATCATCTGAGGTTAATGGACAATACAAAGAAAGCTTTATAGTGTGGGAAGTATTACATTATAACTTCTAAGTTCCATTTTGCTTCATTTATCACTAGAATGATTCAGCAACAGATTTGTAACTTCCAAAAGATATTCTTATCCCAACCTTAACGAAATTTCGAATGATCACTATATTTTCATCCCGATGGTTTAATTGGTTGGTAAATTTTAAGTGCGATTCGATTTCCACCAGAGACTCTAGGTGTTTGTGATTGTCTGATTGGTTGTCTATCATTACCATGTCATGATATCCAAAATAGAAAAAAAGAAAATGAAAATTGTTACAAAGAAATTCTCTAAAACAGGGGCAAAGGTCATAATATAATTGGTCATTACAATCTCTCAGTCAGGATTACGTCGTAGTTCCACACTTATGTTGTATGTGTTCTGTTTATGCATGAGTGACGGAACCTACAGTTTTAAAACGCCTCCGAACCACCGATTTCTTTGAAACACTTTTAAGGAGGTTGCCGAAAAAATATCCTTTTCATATTTCGTTTTGTTGGAAATGCCTGACCTAAGGTTTCAACCGTGGGCTCATGTCCAATAAGCCAATACACTACCTACTAAGGCCTCTACAGTGGTCTTAAAAAAAATAAGATTTCAAAAATATATTTGTCGCACACTACCTCTCTTTCCATTCTCTTTCAACTATGTTTTCGGTATTCCAACACAATACACTGCATGAATAGGGGTGATTTAATTTTATTTCAACCTTGTCAATTGTTGGTCTTGCCCAAGAGATATGTTACAAAAGATTTCTACTCGATTTAAAGATTTTTGCTCGAGTCAAGGTTGTCATACCATCGCAAATAATAGCAATGTTATCTGCAGAACGCACTTGGCGAGCATGCACAGATATTTTTACATGTCATATAGACCCTGTGTGAAGTCGCCGTAGTCTAGTAGCTTATTAGACGTAAAGCCAGGGTTCGAGCCCCAGGCCAGACATCAAACAAAATACAAAAAAGTATTTCTTCGGCGATTTCCTCTCAGCAGATTTCTGGCAAAAACTCTGAGAGTAAAATAAAATTGCCATGAAAAGTTTCTCAAAAAAATCTGTCGTTCGGAGTCGACTTTAAACTGTAGGTCCCGCCACTCATGTATAAAAATTAACACACACAACATAAGTGGTGTGAGAAACTAGGTCAATAATCCTGACTGAAGGGTTGTAATGACCAGTTATGTATGTATGTATAGACCCTGTTTGTTGAAATTTGCGCACAATTCTCCCGATTGTATACACATTTGATCGATTAGGCTGACCAAAAAAAAATTACGAGGTGCACGAAACGGTTTTTTATTTGAACGCCCATTTTCATAAGAGGCTTCAACAATTTTAACGTGCTACTCAATTGTGTACCTTCCCATGGTTGAATTTGTCAAACATTGAAACCGAATTTTTCGTCCGGACAGAGGTAAACGAGAATTCTATATTCAGAGTTGTAATTTTAAAAGGGGCAACTTCCTTTTTGTATACGGATCAAATGTATAGTATCCTATCTTTCCAGTCGAATAGAGAGCACTATTGATTTGTATGTGAAACAAGTTTTCCGAAATAGGATTTAACTGCTTTTATCTGTGCGCATGATCTTTTTATGGACCAAAAACCAACTGTAAACAGTGTCACTTATCCAAATTAAAAATAATTTTACCAACAATTTATACTTAAAACGATGATGTCAATCAAAAATTCGAAAATAATAAACCTAGTGTTACTATACCGTATATATGTATATCATGGATTAAGAATACAGTCAAAATTAAAAAAAAAAATAATAAAAATTACATTCACATAGCAATTTACCCACTGTCCCCCATGTAATTGCTACTCATCTTGTGAGATAAATCATCTACAGGTGGTTACAAACAGAAAAACAAAATCATAAGCCTATAACGCATTACATACATATACAAAGTTTAAATGGGCACCTCTTCTATAACTACAAAACAAAGTGTTGGAAAATGTAAAACAAATTGTTTTTCACTTTAAAACAGTCTGTTATTGTTGTTTTTATCCCTTTTGTTAAAAAAAACCCAACACTTACGCACTCATACATATCCACACACAGAGAAATTCCTATACGTGCAAATCGTGAATTATTCTGCACTCGGAAAAATTGACAAACGCTCTACCATCACACAATAACCACCGGTTACAATAACAACAATAAACAACCACAAACCGCTGGTATTAAATTATGTTTTTTTTTTGTTGTTCGTTGTTGAGGTCAAAAGCACCAAAATGTGTTATTTTTGCCAATTTATTGTTTGTTTGTATATTTTTTCTCCCTCTCTCACTCACTCTCTATATGCATAAGTAGAAAAGAATTGAATGATTCTCTTTTCTCTGACTTTCTCGCTGTGGATGTCGTTTACTATGCGCATGTCCCACTGTATTGTGGTAGAAATAGAATTTGTCTTTTGTTCTAAAATGAAAATTTGCCGAAATATTTAATCGGTATATTAGTGGTGAAGAGCGGGTGCTTATAAAGCAAATTAAGAGAGAGAGAGAGAGAGAGAGAGCCAGAGAGCTAGTCAATTATGCTATAAAGGATTTTTTTACGTTTTTCTGTGTATTTTTTATGTCACGTACATTTGGCTGAAAGTTGGTTGCACTACAAATGATGTTGCATTCCGTCGTCGGCTGTGTTGATACAAACTTTAGGTAGGTTACAGTGGTTATGGATGCATTTTTATTTACTTTAAAATTTAATTTCTTTTTCACGCCATCAACTAAATCAGAATATTTTTATACGATATTTTAATAGCAACTGATGGACTTTGGTTCACATACTGCAAGAATTTATATATAGGGTCTTCCAATAAGCACTTACGAATTTTGACAGTTGAAAATGGCAATCTTATAGAAGCAACATCTGTCAATTTAGTTGTCATTTATGTATTTAGATATACATATGTAAGTGGTTGTTCACTAAATAGACTTTGGAGCAGTTTACAACTGATGTGGTCCATTTCTAGTTGAATGGATACAAGAAATTGTCGAATTTGGAACGATACCAATCCACATGAGATCCAAAAGTGTCCAATGTGCCAAATTCACTGCTTGATATGGATTATTGACTCCAGGTGACATTAGTACATATTTCTTTAAAAACGACATTGGCCAGGCTATCATGCTATAAACACAATAAAAGCAACACAGCAAGCACACCAATTATGCAATTGCAACTTAGTTCCATGCTTATTAATTATAATAAATACAAAATAAACAGTTCATTAACTCTAAAACGTTTTTCCATGTTATATTTTATATATCGCGATTTTAAAACCTCTACTTCATGCATTGACAGCATTAATCCTCGCATTGCCAGCACAAAATCTTTCACTGCGAGCACTAAATCACTAATTGCATACATACATAATTGATCATGACAACCCTTCAGTCAGGATTACGACCTAGCTTCTCACATCACTTATGTTGTGTGCGTTAATTTTATCATTTTTATAAAGTCGACTCCGAACGACAGATTTTTGAAAAGCTTTTCATGGCAATTTTATTTACTCACAGAGTTTTTGCTAGCAATATGCTGAGAAGAAGTCGCCGAAGAAAAATTTTCATATTTTCGTTTTGATGTTTGACCTGGTGTTAGGGCCGTACGTCTAACAAGCCAACAGACTACCAACTAGACTACGGCGACTTAGTCTCACTAATTGCTGCGAATAATAATAGAAATGAGCCTAAAAGTAAAGCAACAGAATCTTTGCTTGTAGTCACGCTGCCGGTAAAGTAATCACCTCCATATAATCCCATGTATTCTATATTTGAGAGATTATTGCGCTGCGTTTATTGTGTTTATAGCTTCACTGTTAACGGCGAGTACTATAACTCTTTGATTATCAACTTCATTTGCATGATTTTGACACCAACGACATATCGTTTTAACAGAACGGCGCTATGTGCAATACAACTCATACCGCATTTGATTTTCACACGAGTGATAGAGGGCATGGTCATCTCAGTAAATGGTAATGTGAACTAGCCAACGAGGTCATAGGATTTAACTCGGTATAGAATGATAAAAAGACAATAAAAGATAAACAGGATTTAGGATTTGTGCAGAACATTTTTACCAATTGAGTGATATTTTTTAATGACCGTTGTTTCTAAAAGCAATTGCGAGTTATGGGATATTCATATAACTTCTACTGCCCACTTACTACTACTACTTATTAATAATAATCTTTCCCAAGACTTTGAGTACTTGTAATCACTAAGAAGATTTCTGTATTTTATTCATAAAAGGTCGATGAATCATTTAAAGGGTCTTATTCTGAATTCTATAGAAATACATAGATAATGAATTGTATCAATATTGGGGATCATTGGATTGACAATAACACATAAACCACGAAAACTGAATTATTGAACTTAAAAAACAAGACAGGACTTAAGGCATTTGGTCAAACTTTAATAACAAATACTACACAATGTTTACTGTGTAATTCTCTTGCTCTGAGATAATGCAGAGGAGGATTTTAATATGAATGTGATTTTTATTC
The DNA here is from genome assembly GCA_927399465.1 of Sarcophaga caerulescens. Classification (NCBI taxonomy): domain Eukaryota; kingdom Metazoa; phylum Arthropoda; class Insecta; order Diptera; family Sarcophagidae; genus Sarcophaga; species Sarcophaga caerulescens. The sequence continues at coordinate 71,975,669 of OV656873.1, forward strand.
CACAACAATCGATCCGAGATGAATGCCATGAATTCTGCAGAATTCAGAGCTTTTTAACCTGATCTTAGTTTACGTATAGTAATACGTATACGATCTAGCGGAACTTTAATAAAATTAAATCAAATCGAATTTCCGAAAACATTTATTATGAATTCTGAGACCTATAACAGATTCAAAGAGTCATTAAAAAGCTTACTATACACCGATGGACTTCATCAACTCTTTAAGCATTTAACGGTCTCTTTATCCCTCTTTCTGTAAAGTGTAGGATGTGAATTGAAAGTTCAATTCTCAATTTCATCATATTACTTCAACAAATGTCAAGAAGAACGGTTCCACTGAAATTACTTTTTTTAAGAACGCATCCAATGATGTATTGACATTAAACAGTTCTCTTAATATCATACAAAAAACTAAGATGATTTCGAAGTAGTAATACATACAATATATAAATGGCCATTACAACCCTTCAGTCAGGATTACGACCTATTTTCTCAAAGTAATAATAGAAATAGAAACTATCGCCCTTAGACGCTAGTTACCAATATTAAAAAATCTTAACTGATTGTTGTTAGATTATTTTCAATGGTTCTGAACCCGTTCGCCGTCTACTTTGTTTGATAAGATTTCCACGATAACACTTGTTCAGTGCATTATCTAAAGTAACAATTATTAAATAAGCAATAAAAGTAAATTTGAACGGCATTTAAAAGTAATCTGAAACATCTTCACTTTTAGTTCTTTACAGTAAAAACATCAGTAAGTTGGTAAAAGCAAACTATTACAATCATTACGATCCGAAACACAAAGTTGACGATTAACATAAAGTCAATTGAGAATATATCTGGAACCACAAGGCAATGCCGCGAAATAATGCTGATTGGATTGCTTCGATTATATACCAAAATATCATATTAGAAATTATGTATTTAGGCATGTCTACTGTTCTATCTTGTTCGAGCTATGCTGCCATTTGTGTGCGAAAAAGTAAAGATACAAATTGATGGCAGATATCTGGTAGTAATAATTGCGTCCGGCAACACTTGCTTGTATGAAAAGTAACATTTTAAGATTCACTTTGTTAGAGCACGTTACTAAAATCACTGCTGCAAACACTTGTGAAGTTTAAACAAATAATGGAAGGGCATTGCGTACGATAATAAAGTGTGGAAAAGGTCATGGACGCATCATGATGAAACGTCACAGATGGTGGCAAAATCACCATAAAAAATAGTGTCTGGTGTGATTTAAAGAGATTTCTCGATTATGAACTTGTGCAATGTAGTTAAATGATATATTCAGATCTTTAAATCCCAGACCATACACATTTTTGATGATGATGGAAACTGTAAGAGCATGTCTGAAAAGAACAGACTGAAAGTGCATGACTGAGAAGCTTAGACCTTCAGATTGAAATTCGTTGCAATCTCTGCAGAACTTTATAAGGAGAATTTAGATGATCACACAAGTCGTATGACGTCATAAGCATCATGTAAACACAATATGCAATGAGAGCGTATGACATTGAGAGAATATACGCATGTATGGATGGAGATTACGAATTAGCATTTTCATAACATTTACGTCCTTATATCCTTATCATATAAACTGGTCTTTAATAGTGTAAAATTAAATTACGTAGGCGCCTGCCAAACGCAATTGCATCAGTCTCTCGCTTAGAAAACTTAGAAGATCTACGAAAATAGAATAACGGCTTGAATTTAAAAATGTTGATACATATTTGGTGTTTTATTTTTGATCAAATTTGTAACCGAACTTCATGAATTTATCTCCAATGCAAATGGATGCATAAGTCGAAATCGAGGCTAAATTTTATAAGAAGTAAAGAATTACGTGGTACGCAAAATCTATTTCAAACCACTGTCATTCAAAGGTTGAGAATTTCAAAAGTTATTTGTCTGTATTCACTTTTTGTTGCCAGGGGCAACAACATACTTACTAAACGAATCAGTAGCAACAACTAGAGTTACTCCAAACTAGCAATTGTTTAACTGGAAACGAATGGAAATGGCAACTAAAACAGCAGTAATAAAAAAAGGACAACAAACAACGACAAATAAACTATGTACATATAAAAAGTGAAAAAAAAAACAAAAGAGAACTAAAACATAAAGTAGAATTTTAGAGATAAATGACCATCAACAAACAGGAGTTGCATTCCGTGCAAACATATAAAAATTCATGCAACTTTTGTAAGCAGCAATGAACTTTGCAAAAGCAAAAGTGTAGTCAAGTATATAAAGATACTTTCACAGTAAGAGCTGAAATGGTAATTTAGGATTTTTGGGAGAATGTATCCGAACCATTTCTATTACTTGGAAGTTTATTTTGTGGGTTTCTGCATATAAACTTTAGAAAAAAAATTGTTTGTTTGCTCGTGGACTTCGATTTATAACTCCAGTCTCCTCAACAATTTTTCTTATTATGTGACGTGAAACAGAAGTACTGTGCTCCCTTTTTTGTATTTCTATTTTGGCTTAAGGCAGCTAATCTTTAAAATACGAATTAAAAGATCATCGTTTGAATGTCTTATTGATGCAATTATCTCTGAAATCTTCTGGTTGGACAGCATACAAAATGTCAAATTTTCTATAACTCTAGTCACCTAGCAGCAACTCGTTTCCTTGCCGTTCGCATCTTCCCCCTTTCCACCTTTCCTAAAAAACCTGCACAATGCACTGCACGAGTAGGGGCCATCCCCTGAGTGCTGGTTTCATAAAAAAAAAAAATAACTCTGATGACTCTTCAGGCAGAATTCGATTGATGACATGGGTTATGTTGATGCAACTTAAGAAAATCTCACAAGAAAAAGTTTAATAGGGTCAAATTGGATGATCTTCCTGACCAGTTCACCTCAACGTGAAATGGTCATGCACTGGAATCGATCGTGCAAAATATTGAATGTAGCATGAGCTGTGTGGCACGTAGCGCCATGAAACCACATGTCGTTGGTAGCCTACTGTCTATGGTTGCTTACCTTTAGTTCGTGGGGTACGGGTACAGAGCCAAATCACTACGTAAAATTCGCATGAGTTCGTCTGAGATCTTGTGAGCTACAAGAAAACGACTGCCTCGGATTCTTCATCACGCTCTCACGAACAGTGGCACTGTTTCCGTCAGATATTGCGTTTCGTGGACGTTATTCGTATATCGTATACTTAACTTGGATCTATCCACTATATTAGGAACAGCTCTCTCGGTAGAAAGAATCAACAATTACCACTGTCTGTTTTCCTGATTGCTGGAAAAGTATAGATTTAAGAAAACACATAGTCTAGTCAGAGTAAAAAACTATTTATTTTTCCTGTAAGTCAGAAAAGATGTCAATTAGAGACGTTCTCTAGACGCTCCCCGTACATGGGTAAGTTTGATGGAAATATGGCAGACATAAAGGACGATAAGGCTTCGAATTACTATTAGAACAGAGAATGACAGCAGATTTATGCAACGAATTTAGGATGTTTACGTCCTGAGGCGTGTACTGGCGTAGTTTGAATTGAAAGGCGTTTATGTTAACTGGTAGAAACTGCGCTCAAACTTTAATGACTTTAATGATATCGAAACCAAAGTTTAAGTGCCAAACCGGAAAAGTAAATGAAATTCAATGAAATTTCAGTTTTTTCCCATCTTCATAATGCTGTGATTAAGATAAGCGCCCTTTTCGAGAAACAATAGTTATCAGAAGTGTGGAAAACCAGTAAAAGTTACGAGTTCATTAGTAGATTGGAGCACATTACATCAATGTTAATATACATATGTATGTGAAAGCTTAAATTTACAGCTACAGCGGCCTCTATTGCTAATTTGCCAACATCTCAATGTCAATCCTGTTTATGTCGCCAGCGGTGGGAAGAATAAACTATCAGACATAAACAACTACTCTATGACTCTTAAAATTCATTAAAGGACAATACATTGACTTTAATACACTAGCGTAGTAGCATGTAGAAAGTGGCGACTCTTTGCAAAACAGGCACAATCACCGCTTTAGCACACACAAATTCATTAACAATGATAGTAACAAATAACATGTGCACAAAAGTATGGAGTAACACTCATGTATAATGCTATACAAAAGAGATGAAAGTTGTGTCTTTGTGTAGTTGAGGATTTTTTGAAAACTATATCTTTTATCCTTATCCCACAACCATCTACAAAGTTTCATTATCAAAAAAATAAACTTTAACGCTATTCATTACTTTCATTGATTCTCTAGTTGAGTTCTCTTTGTTCTTTTCATTTATTTTCAACAGACATCACAATTATAATAAAACCAAACTATAGCAATGGCTTCTTAAAGACAGCTGTCTAATTGTGAATGATCAAATTCGCGACAACCGTTGCTATTAGCCCCTTCACAACTTTCGTACAGCAAGGTTTAAATCTGGTGAAAACAAAAATTAAATTAGTACCTGCACTTTAATGTGTGCAACACTGTATGAAACAATTTAAATTGATTCCCATAAAAAGGCACCAGCACGTTAAAAAAAAAATTTAAGATATGTTTATCACTTATCGATATCGGCATAGCCTTATTGTTGAATTATTAGATGAGAGCCCGTGGTTGAAAACCTAATATGAAAAGAATATTTCTTGCAGTAAAATTCTGTAAAATTCTTAACACTTTAGGAAACTTTGACAAGGGATTCCAATTTAAAAAGGACCTTTAAATATTTATACATAACATACATAATTGGTCATTACAACCCTTCATTCAGGGCTACAACATACCTTCTCACACCACTTATGCTGTGTGTGGCGGCGTCTACAGTTTTAATTTGATTTTGAACGACAGGTTTTTGAGAAACTTTAAATTATAATTTTATTTACTTTCCGAGTTTTTGCCAGAAATCTTTTGAGAGGAAGTGCCCTAGGAAATATTTTTTCATATTTCGTTTTGTTCGAGATGTCTGACGTGAGGTTTGAACCGACACACTACGTACTAGACTACTGTAACTTGGCATAAATTTAATACCATTTTGAAAAGGTATACAGAACTTCTGTATACCGTTTACTGACAAGTTCACTCGGTGGCCCATATGGCCTATTGTGTTACCCAGTGTTACGGCTGTAACTAAAAATATCGTGAAGACAGGAGGTTTGCTTTAAACAGTATCTGTACCAAGACTTGGCTTGTGGCTCGTCTTGTGGCTCGTTTATTTCTATGTGAATTTAATATATTAGAATAATTACAATACATTTAATTGTATATACTCACCGCAGTTTTGCACCTCCTTCTTCAACAATAGACGGGCTTCGATTAATTATAAATTTAACTTACATCTAATTTACAAGTTGCAAATAAATAAGAATTCAAAAGAGAGTGCAAAAAGGCGGTTTACAAACAAACGTCAAATAAAAACACAAAACAGTAATTCACAATAACAAAATCAGCTGTTCATGTGGAACTTATTAGGGCGCTCCGTAACACCCCCACCCCCGTGGAGCGATCAGCTTCACCATCATCTAGATCAAGAACAGCTAACTTCGAAACAGCTCGTTGTAACTCTCCACTTGAGGTTTTCACATCTGCTTTCCGAACAACTCCATCAGCTCCAGTGTACAAACGTATGACCAAACCTCGCCGCCATTGATTTCTTGGAATGTTAGGATCGCATATAAACACAACATCTCCTTCTTTTATTGGCCTTGTAGGCTCGCACCACTTAACTCTTCTTGTTAGAGTCGGCAAATATTCCAACACCCATCTTTTCCAAAACCTATCTCTTAAACATCTTACAATGCGCCATTGCTTCTTCAGTTTGAATATTTTATCATCTGGAACTTTAACTGGAGAAGTCTGAGCTATATTAGGCGCTCCTAGAAGAAAATGGTTTGGAGTGAGTGGTTCTTCATCATGTGGACTGACGGGCAAATGAGTCAACGGTCTTGAATTTACGATATTTTCAGCTTCGATGAGTAGGGACTGCAATACGTGTTCTTTCGGGGATTCATTATTTAGTGTTTGACGTAAAACCCGTTTGACACACTGCACCATTCTTTCCCACACTCCACCCTCGGAGGGGTTTGCTGGACAATTAAATACCCACTCAACGCCCTTTGAAGACAATAAATGCTGAATTCTTTCGGCTTCAAAAACTTCTTCAAAGCGTTTAGCCTCCTCGTTGGCTCCCACAAAGTTTTTTCCATTATCGGAACGAATCCTAACTGGAACTCCTCGACGGTTCATAAAATTTTTCAAGGCAATGATGCAAGAATCCGTTGATAAATCGTAGGCTACTTCCAGATGAATAGCGCGTATAGTTAGGCAAGTGAATAGTGCTACCCATCTTTTTTCAGTTCTACGACCAATACTAACATTTAACGGTCCAAAGTAGTCAAGACCAGTGTATTTAAATGGAGCAATATAAGGCTCAAGTCGATCCACAGGTAGTGGTCCCATGACTGGAGTAACAGGAATGGCTTTGCTTTTTCTACAGACAAAACATTTACTAACAACACATCTCAATAGACTTCTTAACTGAGGAATCCAAAATTTTTTCCTTATTTCACAAATCGTGGCTTCATGATTCTGGTGTTTCATTTCACTGTGATAATTCATTACGACAATTTTTGTGAAGTAGTGGTCTTTAGGCAAAATAATCGGCCGTCTAGTGGTGTACGGTAGGCTGCTGGCCGCATCGATTCTTCCATACACCCTAAGTAAACCATCTTCGTCGATATATGGCAGCAAGTTAAATAAATTATTGGCTTTTGTGACTGGCTGTCCTTTTTTGATACTCTTAATATCCTCAGAAAATGATTCTCCTTGAACCACTCGGCACAAGATTTTTTCGGCATCTTCTAAATTTTTGGCTGTTATTCCATGTCGATCTAAATCACTGTACCTCTTACGACATAAATTTATAAATCGAAGCATGTATGCAATCGTTCTTTTTAATCGGCTATAAGAAGAGAAACGTTTAATATTTATAAAATCATTCTTCAAGATTAGAAGTGAGATTTTTGGGCGAGTTTCTTCCTCATCATGATCCTCAGGAGGGGGAGTAATATCGTGATTCGGCCATTCATCTTCATGTTGTTTTAAAAAATTAGGTCCATTTAACCATCGGCTTGATTTAGAAAAATCAATATTATCGTAGCATCTAGTGGCATCGTCGGCTACATTGTCTCCGGTAGAGATCCATCTCCAGTTTTCTATGTTAGTTGACGCCAATATTTCAGCGATCCTATGAGCTACATAAGGTTTGTAGTTTCTATGTCTACTTGAGATCCATTTCAAAACGGTTTTTGAGTCACTCCACAAAATAGTTAGGCTTGGCACTATCTTGTGTTCGCTAAGCACATTTTGTTTTAACCTAGTTCCCAGAACGGCCGCCTGTAATTCAAGGCGAGGAATTGATGCTTTATTTAGAGGGGCACATTTTGTCTTCGAGCATATAAAACTGACACCAATACTACCATCGACTGAAATAAATCTCCAATAAGCCACGGCTGCAAAGGCTTCCTCACTAGCATCTACGAATATGTGCAACTGGATTTCATATGGCTTTCCTTGGGGGAAGTAAAATCGTGGTAAACGAAAATTAGAAATGTTTTTCAGTTGTTTACGCCACTTCTCCCATGATGTATTGATATCGTCTGGAATCGGTTCATCCCATCGGAGGGCACGTTTCCATGTATTTCGTAGTATTACTTTAGCCCCTACAATACAATGACTTAAAAATCCCAATGGATCAAATGTCGACATGATAACACTTAACATTTGGCGTTTTGTTGGCTTCTCATTACCGGAAATAGCGTCCTGACTAACCTTTTTAAATTTCAAATCAAACATAAAACAGTCTGAGACAGATTCCCAATAGAGACCTAAAACTTTCTCTACGCCCTCATTGGCTGGAATGACTTTGAGTGATGAATTTCCATCTAGCGCCTGGATAACATCATTCGAATTTGAAGTAAAGCCTCTTAGATCAAATCCTCCGTCTTTGTGAATTCTCTTCACTTGTAGTGATACTTCAATGGCTTCTTCAACAGTATCAAAGCTGTCTATAAAATCGTCCATATAATGACGTTCACAAATGGCTTCTATCGCTCTTGGATTGCAATCTGTATGCTCTTTGGCATTTTTCTTCATGACATAAAGAGCAGAACACGGTGAGCAGGTAGCTCCAAATGTCATTACCATCATTTCATACTCATCAGGCGCGGAATTATAATTACAGTTTCTCCATAAAAACCGTTGAGATATTCTGTCACTCGGTTGTATCATTACTTGATGAAACATTTCGCAAATATCTGCAGTAACAGCAATTTTTCCAGATCGAAAACTGTAAAGTGTGGTTGTTAATGACGAAATATACTGAGGTCCTTTTAATAAATTATCGTTTAAGGAGATTCCATTTACTTTGGCAGCGGCATCAAAAACCAATCGCAATTTTCTTTTCTCTTTGTTAGGGTTTATAACTCCAAAATGAGGTAAATACCATTTTTTATCTGAAGTCAGGTGGATATCTTCTGGCGGCACTTTACGGACGTATCCCTTTTCTATATAACTATTTATTACCCCACTATAGGCAACATAAAGGCTTTCGTCACGTCGCAACTTTTTCTCTAAACTTTCAAGACGGTTTAATGCCATTGAGTAACTATCTGGGAGATTTACTAGATCTTTTTTCCATAAAAGACCAGTTTGGAAACGTTTGCCAACGCGCTTTGTTGATTCGTGTAATATTCTATTCGCTCTAATGTCGTCTTCACTCTGAATTGGAGGAGCGGTTCGTACACCCATATTTTCAATATTAAAATAATCTTCAACCATCTTGTGGATCTCTTCCTCCTCTTTAACACGTACGAAAAGGCATGAATGAATTGAAGGTGATACTGATTTACACGGACCAAATACTACCCATCCTAACTCCGTATTACACGCAAATGGTCCACTAGAATTGTTTATATTTACATCAGATGGCAACCCTAAGCTGGCATGGTCTAAACCAATTAATAATTTTGGAACAATATTTGTATAAGGTTTAATAAAGTTCGACGGCGCATTTTTAAATAATTGTTTTATCTCACATTCAGATAGGCTTTGCATTCGTAAATTTAAATTCGATATGGCATGCACATTTTTGAGGAGATGAGTTTTTTTCTTTCCGGTACCGCTTAATCGTATATTGAACGTAAACGACGGCTCCCTTGCTGACCGGCCACCGAACCATTGGAGATTTAAATTGTTACTTTTCCCACGTACACCTACATATTCTGCGATTTCCTTGTCTAGCATAGTTATGGAGGAACCATCATCAAATAGAGCATAAATATCTACACTGCGGTTTTCACCATAGAGGGTAACTGGCAGTACACGAAACAGAAGTTTTTTATTCTCATGGAAACAGCTTAAAACGTCATGGCTGGGCTCACCACTATTATTGTTATTTGACTGTGCTGGCAAGGGAACACTGGGTGTATCTTCATGAAGTAGTTTATTGTGTTTACGTTGGCAGCCTTCTACTGGGCATACTCTCTTTCTACGGCACTCCCGAGTCGAATGTCCTATATTTAGGCAAGAGAAACACGCATGAATCTTTTTTACCACAGTCCAACGTTCTTCCACTTTAAGATTTAAAAATTTGCGACAGTCATATATTTTATGGTTTCCTTTGCATACAGCGCATAGATGAATCTTTTCTATTGCATGTAGCACTCTGCGCTTTGGTTCATTATTAACATCTTGCACTAAACATATTAAATTTGCCACTTCACTTAACCAGTCACTAAAATGTTCAATTGTTGGATATGGGTTAATATTTACTGCGACTTTAGCCCACTCCAGTCTCTTACTCATGGGGAGTTTTGAAATAATCTCCTCTAAAAGCGTTGGATTAGCTAAGTGTTGTTGACCATTCACAGATTTAAGAAACACTGCTAAATTTTTCACTTTAGTTGAAAATGGCACTAATTTAGGTAAATTGTTTTCATTAATATAGGGTAATTCCTTCACTTTTTTCAACTGGCTATGAATCAACTGCTCAGGTCTTCCAAAGCGGAATTTTAATTTATCAAGAACCGCATTAACATTGTCAGGGTGAATAAGGAGCGACTTTACGATTTCTTTTGCTTCACCCTTTAAACATTTTTGAAGCCTTTGGTTATTCTCAAAGTTATTGTAACCGTATGCTGCTGTTGATTGTGTATAAGCTGTGAAAAATAATGGCCAGTCTTCTGGTTCACCGTTAAACTCCGGTAAATCCTGTATTTTTCTTGGCATCATAAATGCATTTGCTCCGTTAAGGGTACCGTAAGCATTTAAATTGTTTGTTGTATGTTGCTGGTGGCTGGAGACTGTGTTTGAGGAAAACGACGGCGTACAGTTATTATTATTAAACGGTGTATATGTGTTAAATGTAATTGACGCTGCTTGCGGCGACGGAGCAGCGCTGCCTTCTACGGTATGTTGAGGGTGTGTATATGTTCGCGGATTACGGGTCTCTAACGTTGTTGTGTTTGTACATTCAATGGTGGGACTATTTGGCATACTTATTAAGTTGAGGTTATGGTCACTTACCGTTTGAGTTGTCTCCTGTGAAGCAGATTCTAATTGTTGACACTTACGTCTACTCTCGGCAAGTTGGGATTGGGCTTCCGAAAGCTGGCGTTTCAAATATTGCATTTGTTTTTGCCAATCTGTCGAGAGAACGTTACCCGATGTTGAAGGCTGCATATTTATTTGGCTTGCTTCATTTGTTGACTCCGGTGCCTTAGAAGCACTAAGGGTACTCTTTTGTTGGTTTGAACTGGCTTTTTTACTTATGTTCGCTGTCGGGGCGTCAGTGCTGGCGGCAGAAGCACTAAGATTAGTCTGGCTGGCTGGTCTGGATGCTGGCTGCATTTTCTCTTGTTCAGGTTGGTCAGATGTTGCTCTATCTGCACTAGTTGAACTTCTTAAAAGTGGTGGGCTGCGAACTACCGGTGGAGGCATTTATTCCAACAAAGTTTCTTTCCTTTACTTGCTGATTTACTGGTGCTGGCGGCAGCTCTTGTAATTCTTCTTTTTTACAAGAGATGCAATAAATCGCAAATAAAAATGCAATCAAAATTGCGAAATAAAAATGTTACGGCTGTAACTAAAAATATCGTGAAGACAGGAGGTTTGCTTTAAACAGTATCTGTACCAAGACTTGGCTTGTGGCTCGTCTTGTGGCTCGTTTATTTCTATGTGAATTTAATATATTAGAATAATTACAATACATTTAATTGTATATACTCACCGCAGTTTTGCACCTCCTTCTTCAACAATAGACGGGCTTCGATTAATTATAAATTTAACTTACATCTAATTTACAAGTTGCAAATAAATAAGAATTCAAAAGAGAGTGCAAAAAGGCGGTTTACAAACAAACGTCAAATAAAAACACAAAACAGTAATTCACAATAACAAAATCAGCTGTTCATGTGGAACTTATTAGGGCGCTCCGTAACACCCAGTGTGAGGTGAGCCCACTTGTCTTGAGCATGGGGGGTTCACATCTCTGGATGAAACCGGCCACTTTTTTTCTTTGTTGCACTTTCGCCACCATACCCAGATCTTCAAAGGTTCTGTTACCCAAAAACCGATGACGACTGTTTTGAAATACAGCGGCACTTACAAAATCTTGACAAAATATGTTTTTTCCTGATGCTTGGCAAGTAGTAAAAAATTTGTAAATCAAACGAAATCAAGGCCATTTGGGCAGCCTAGTGCCAATATAATTTTCCTTAACTACAGTAATCCCTTTACGTCAAAGTTGGTTCCAAAAAAAAAAGGCGACGTAAATCGAATTTTATATTGCTCATACTACAAAGTAGTATGTTTTTAACAAGGAACTCAAGAAAGTTATATGAATTTACAGTAATCCCTCGATTTACGTCGCAGTTAGTTCCAAAAAAAGGCACGTAAGTCGAATGATGACGCAAATTGAAGTTAGAGGGAACAAAAAATTTGACGACGTAAATCGAAACAACGTTTATCGAGGCGATGTAAATCGAAGGATTACTGTAATGCCATCAATTTTAAAGAGGGAAAATAAACTATTTTTCTAACAAGATGCTTAGTTAATACACTTTTATGATAGTTTTTATTGGTGCAAGAAAAAAGAATAATTAGAAGTTTTTGAAAAACCAAAAGCAACTGGCCATGAGTAAAAGGCATACGTATGAGTAATAAAATTTCGCATTAAAAACATGAGTACGGAGTAATAATGAATTGAAGATTTTCTGCATTAAACGTCTGTTTTATTGTCATTGTCTTTTATAGGAATAATTAAAATATAAAGAACAGAGATAATATTTAAGAATTCTTTAATATTTTCAATTCGACAGGATAAAAAATTAAACTTTCTAGAAAGAAAAAAGAGAAAATAATTTAAATATTTAAAACAAAGAGAAAGAAAAAGTAACCAACATGTACTCGTATTACTGTTGCAGTAGTGATTGATGAAGGTTTACAATTTCTGTGACAGTAATTTTCTCGATGTACATTTTTATTTTGCAGCGAAAAAAAACAATTTCTGTTTTCATTTCTTCTTTCTCTGAACTTCACTAAATGAACTTTCGAAGATTGTCATTTGATTGTTTTAAAGTTGATGATTTATTTATTATCCACCATTGCAACCATTAGCCGTAAAATGAAAAAGCATTTATTAAGTGCTGATGATTGTCTTCATTATCTTTGATTTTATTGCAAATAAAACCTTTAAATCATAGCCCGACTCAATCAAACGTTTAAAGGAATTAAAAATCTTTTCAAAGATTTTTCTGACATTTAAAATAACGAAATAAAATCGCATTCAGACTTTTTATTGTTTATAATACTACGTGGGTTTTTCTAATTAATCAATTACATTATCAAAGGTAATGGAAATATGTTGCTTCTTTACCTCAATCATCCATTAAATCTGATCCATGAAAGAAGATCCCATTTTAAAAATGATTTAATCGAGCAGTTCGCTGGAACGATATTTCGGTAATTACCTGCACACATATTTATTATCATGTTATACCTATGTATATATTTTAAATCTTTCTGAAGGTGGTGACTGTATATCTAATTTTTTGGGTGTAGAGCCGATGTGCAAAACCAAAAGATATGATAGTAAACATCTCAAGATAATCACCCTTATCGTGGTAGACGTTTATGTGGCGTATTTGAGGCGTTTTTAAAAAAAGGTATCGTGGTTGGCAAAAACGTCTCTAAATTCGACATTGATTAAAAATCTATTACAACAACGGTATCGAGGTAGTCGTATTTGCCTGTCGAATATTTCAAAAATAGTCGTAAGCATTTTTAGTCACGACGACGAAGTAAATTCAATAAAATAAATCGAGTTTTTAAAAATAAAATGTTTTTTTCAATATTTTTCCTCTGGATTAGTATTCAATAAGGACAAAATTCATTATATATAGCTTCTATGCATTCATGAAAGGAATCGCTTACAGAAGACTGACAAAGGTTGACATTATTCCCAGCTCCTTTTTCCTTCAGCTAGTATTCTTAAAGCAGCAGTTAGCTTGACCACTTTGGACACTTCGGTTTGCTTTCTTGGGAGAAATCGTCGTTAAAACATATTTGAAGGCCTCTTTGTTAAGCCTAAAATAACTAACAAATCTGGAATAAATTTGCTTATGAGATCTCTTTTACGAAAAATGTGTACCTATGTTTAAACTCACTTCTTATTAGGCATGGAAAATATATCGCCTTGCTGCCTTAATTTTTTTTTTAAATAGCATCTGAAGCACAAAATTCTTCTTCATCTTCTTCTGAAGATGAATAAAATGCGAAGCTCAACATAATTAAAAAACAATTGTTTATTTATTTGTTTTTTGTTATTTTATTTTTGTTTTAATTTTTGTAAAAAACTGTTGTTCTTGACAGATTTTGTAACAAGCTGCTCCAAAATCAAATAAATTTGTAGAAGTCGCCGTGGTCTAGTAGGTAGTGTGCTGGCTTATTAGACGTAAAAGCCAGGGTTCGAGTCCCAGGCCAGACATCAAAAAATAAAAAAAATACAAAAAGTATTTTTTCGGCGATTTCTTCTCAGTTTCTCAAAAAAATCTGTCGTTCGGAGTCGACTTTAAACTGTAGGTCCCGCCACTTATGTATAAAATTAACACACACAACATAAGTGGTGTGAGAAACTGCGGGCTTCTTGGGGACGATTGCCTGTAGACTGTCTAATGGTGAAGGTATAGCAGGCCATTTTATAGTCACTTGCAGCAACTCGTTTACTTGCCGTTCGCATCTTCCCCCTTTCCACCTTTCCTAAAAAAACCTGCACAATGCATGAGTAGGGGCCATCCACTGAGTGCTGGTTTCATAAAAAAAAAAAATTTAAGCAGTCTATTACATTACAGCTCTTTTACAAAATTGGCGTAGTCGTAAAGTTTTCACGATACCATTGAGTTTTAAATTCGACTACAAATACGACAGTCGACTAAAAACGACTACGACAACCACGATAAGGGTGAATAATAATAATAATACGAGTCCGCGGAAAAAAGTAGTATTGGGCATTACTCACTAACGCTATTGACGCAGCTATGGTAAACGCATGGAAACTACACTGCTTGAGAAGGTGGTGTGTAGGTTTGTCACCTATGAGCCAACTCGATTTTCGGGCAAGCGTTGTGGAAGCGTTGTTAAAAATTCGTTAAAAACGCTCTGACAAATTTGACCACATGATTGATAAAATTGGAAAACGCGGTCGCTATACGCAAAGTGGTGAGAAAACAGAGTACGGTTGTACAAAATGCGGTTTGAATGAGCATCCAAGGGATTGTTTTGCACAATTTCATGCTGGAACTCCCAAAAATATAGAAAAAATAAAGAAAAATAAACGATTTGAAATTTCTATTTGAAATTAATTTTTAAAAGTTTTATAATAAAATGAACTGTTTTTTTAAATTTCATACCAATGCCTAAGTGGGTATTTTTATACCCATGTCATTTAATCGCATCTGTAGCTTAGGTAAGCATTCCAATTCAAGTAAAAGTATTTTCATCGGGTAGAAGATATATAATATTACATGGCATCTCAAGGTTTTTCTGATAATATCATCAACACATATTCCGCAGAAGTTCTTTCTACAAAATTTTGATTTTGAAAAATACGTGATCTTTGACCTATTTTTGCTGTCATCCAAATTATGTAAATATCATGCCTTACTAATTTTTTTTTTAACCATTCTATGTCTTCTTTATTCGTTCTTAAAGAAGCGTTTGGGCTCTCATTTAGTTTTTTTTAGGTTTTTTAGAATTTTTTAAAAAACCTTCCTTTTTTAGGTATTTTCTACCCATTCGGCGTTAATGGGTTAATCGTGAGGAAACGATTTAAACCCCAGGACATCTGCAACAAAATGAAATACGACAAAATATTTCTTCGGCGACCCTCTCAGCAGATTTCTGGCAAAAGCTCTGAGAGTAAATAAAATTGCCATAAAAAGTTTCTTAAAAATCTGCTTTTCGGAGTCGACTTTAAACTGTAGGTCCCGCCACACATGTATAAAGTTAATACACAAAATAAGTGGTGTGAGAAACTCGGTCGTAATCCTGGCTGAAGGGTTTTAATGACCAATTATATGTATGTAGTTTACCACATCCGCTTCTATTACTTCAAGTATACTTGAAAATTTTAAGAGAGGTATAAAAACGCAATCCACAGTTGAACTACATCTAGTACATTAATCGGTCATTTAATTTCCATATACGATACACTGTTCCACTACCAAATTTACACCAGCCTTATCTTATGCTCAACCAGATGTTACAGTGATGGAATGTAATGGTAATTAGATTTTAATTTTATTACTCATAAAGTAATGATCCTTAGTCAGCTGCGCTGCCTATTCTATAGCGCCTACGAAACTGAACATATTACTGTGCTCTTTCCAATACCTCGTATTTCTATCGTTTTCTCTAACCTGCTCAGCTCTTCCAATATAGAAAACATCTCCAACTTCATCCATTAACTTGGATTTATTTGTGCCTAGCCGTTATACATTTTAGTGACAATTGATTTGTTGTCAAAAGAGTGAGTAAGTGTGCAATACTCAACAGTTTCGGTAAAAAGTACTTGCTCTTAATATTATTTGGCTTCATCCAAGGAATCTCAACTTTCCCTTTCAGCGTTAGGCCAATAAAAGGCCAATCTAGTAATAGTGTCGTCATAGAAATAATCCTAAGCCGTATGACGAATCATAGATGCTTGCCTAAATGCTTTCCTTTCGACGATAATAAGAAACGATTTTTCTGTTTTCGAATTCGCCAATAGCTGGCTACTTTCGGTCTTGACTAATCACTGTACTCGTAATAAATTTGGAATAACTGGACGTTGGCCTTTATATCCCTTGATTTTGCATTAAACCAGCAACCGTCATAATTATTTTCAAGCCGAAATTTCGAAAGAAGAAACTAGGCTCAAAATGAAATGTGAAACTTTGAAATGTTGCAATAAATGAACCAATATGTCTTTTAAATAATATCATCCCGTGATGAATAGAATTTCAAGGCTCGTTCCACGCGATTATAATGCTGACACTTTCGATTCTTTGTACTCCAGTAGCACCAGTTCTACTTATTAATGTGTCGATTAAGATGATTTTTTCATACTTTTTCTGTTGAACTTTCTTCAAACTCCATTTTTCTCTTTGCGAATTGCATTAAGGATTACAAATTATATTTCATATACAGTGGGACCTCGACTTTCCGTGATGGTCGGGACCGGAAGCATTCTGTATAATCGATTTTCCCGGTTAATTGAGTACCAATTTTGGCTAGTTTTTTAATATATATTTTTATTAATTAATAAATGAATATGTACATATTTATATAAAAACTAAATAATTCAAGGATTTTATATACATACATGTTTCAAAAATATAGAAAAAAATTATTTTGTCAGAAAACAGCGAACAGTAGATAAGGATTTCATGTACTAAAGACGGAATTCCCCTTTTTCGCTTGTTTGTCCAAAATAATAGAAAAAAATTTTTGCTTATAATCACGGATAATAGAGGTAATCACGGTTAAATGATGCAGAAAAATTTAAGTCGATCCAAAATAAAATTAAGTCGATGCAAAAAATTTTCTTTTTCCATCCCGGATAATTGATGTTGCCGGATAATCGAATCACGGATAATCAAGGTCCTATGTAATTTTATTTTTGAAATAAATTGGAAGAAATTGAATTCCTATCCAAAAGTGAAGTCGGCGCCGATTTTTTCATACTTTTTCTGTTGATATTTTTAGATCACACCATCAGTATTTTCGGTTCACTTTGAAGTTATTAGAACTACTTATTACATTTATTATTTTTACATTTTATGGATATTATGTCGCTCTAAATTGAGTCATAAAGTCCATGGACATTAAGACATACTAATAAGTGACATAGTGTCCATGGACATTAAGACACTTTGACGATGGACATTACGACACTTAATAGAGTGCCATAACGTCCATGGACATTATGTCACTTTTAGGCACGTCATAACGTCCATGAACATTATGACATTGGACAACATTATGACATGCCACCGCAATTTTTACTCTCAGAGTTTTTGCCAGAAATCTGCTGAGAGGAAGTCGCCGAAGAAATATTTTCATTTATACTTTTTCCTTTTTCTTTTTTCTCTATAATTGGGCTTTTAGGTCACAACAATTGAATTAAAATAAATTATTTTATTTTAATCTGTTTTCATCCGACGTTTCGTTGGATAATCCCAACTTCATCAGGGATGGCAATTTTATTTATTCCCAGAGTTTTTGCCAGAAATCTGCTGAGAGAAAGTCGCCGAAGAAATATTTTCATATTTTCGTTTTATTGTCTGACCTGGGATTTGAACTCGGGCCTTTCGTCTAATAAGCCAACACATTACCTACTAGACTACAGCGACTAGAATCCAAAATATTTGAGGTAAAATCGAAAAGATTGAAGTAGCGGGTTATATAATGACAAATAAAAGTATATTTCAGTTATGCATCAGACTACCCAGTGAACAACCAGAGATTAGAAACCGGTCTTTTGACAACGTACTGTAGACTTCAAGTACAATTGTTCACAATAGCGAACACCTCAAATCCAATATGTAGATCCTGTGATAATGAGAATTAATCATCAGAACACGTTCTAGGAACCTGTAGAGCAGTAATGTATCACAAAAGAAAACCTAAGTAAATATCAGGTGCCGGGCTTGTTGACACCGAACATCATCATAAAGTTTGTCAGGGCAATACACTTATAGGAGTCATTATATATATAATTTGAAAGGAGTACAATTGATCGTATGTTCGTTTGCCTCATGACAAACGCACAAAGAAAAACGAATTCTATTCTCAAAAATTTTAAATTTTATTAAAGAAAACTTTAAGAAAATATTTACTCTTGTTGTTACATCTCCATCACAAATGTAATCCATTTGTTAATTTGTGTATTTCTCTATATAGCTGTCTATATAGTTCAGTAGTATTTTTATTTTTCGTTCTCTTTTTTTTTTTTCTATATTTGACATAGGTTACAACATGTCTGTAATTTTTTTTTTTTTGGGATAATTTGTATGTTTTCTTTTTACTTGCTGTTGTATTGTGTCTTAGCATTTCTAACAGTACATCTTCGTAAACTATTCTCAAACTTTCTAAATTAAAATATTTCTTCCAGAAAATCTTTTTAAGAAAAAAAAAAGAAACGCTTTGGAGTATTTGGTTTACTTCTGAGTATTTTTCCCTTTTTTCATTTCAACCCAAACTAGATAAAAATCTCGTATTGATTTTGTCTGAATATTGAATTTTTAATAAATTTGCCCAAAAGAAAATTCTATTAACATTTAGAACTCTTATAGTACTTGAATACATAAATACACTATCGAAAACCCTACGTGCTTCGCTACGCCTATTAAATTCTCTAAAGCTTTAAATTGTTAACATAAAAAAGTTCCGTTGTACTTTGATAAAAAAAAAGAATAGGTTGTGTAAGTATTTTTCACCTTCATTGTTCCTTCCAAAATTTAAATTGTGCCAGTCTCTCTCTGACAGTCATAACGACTAAAAAATTAGTAATTAAGTTACGTAAGTTACGTACATAAGTAAATTAAGTAAGTAATGTGCGTAAGTAAGTTATGTAAGTATGTTACGTAAGTAAGTCACGTAAGTAAGTTACGTAAGTAAGTTACGTAAGTAAGTTACGTAAGTAAGTTACGTAAGGAATGGATTTTTTGGGGTAGAACATGTCTTGCATTTAAGTAGTGATAGTGTGATTGTGTGATAGACCCAGTAACTTTCTTTTTAAGCTTCATTAGTAAACAAGAGTTAAGGAGTAAACAAGAGTAAATTTAAGATCTGTGGCACTCTGTAAATACAAAACAACACAGTAATAATTATGAGCTTTACGTCTCAACCACTGATACAATTTCACTGGTAATACGATCGAATTTTTTCAACTCACAAACATTACAAGTCCGGTACAATGCTAATGTGTCAATTCGTTTTGATCCGTCAGAGGAAAAACTTGTGTTTCAACATACATGGAAACATACATGAATACAGTATATAAAATTATGAAGAGCGGATATACTTTTCGCCAAATCCTGGAGAGGACCCAAAGACACACATTGACATTGATACGAGCCAATGTGTTAAACCTTAAGCAACATGAGATCATTAGATTAATTAAGGAAAAATGTACCAAAAACTTTCAGTACTAAACGATAAAGTGATAGTCTACTTGTGGCTTCTTCAAAACTGTTGTTAAAAAAGTTCTGCGTAATACTGCAGTTAACAAAACAGGGAACTGCACTTTTCGAAAATGTATGTATGACAGCCAAAACTCGGTATGATAGATAGATAAGTTTATGTTACCAACGACCAAACAACCTATTAGACTTATCCAATTTGAAAGCTTTGAATGATTTCATTTGTCTTGATAACCGTTTACAAAACCAATAATATTAGTTTAAAAAAAGGTTATAAATTATTCTTGTGAACAGGTTTTATTTCAGTCTAAGTAAAAAGAAAGTAGAAACAGGCCGGGATAGAACACTAATACTACATCTGGTGCTTTATGACGCTGAAGCAGGCTGATGAAACTGTTCTTGAGGTATTTAATGGAAAAATACTTCACAAGCATTATATGGGACAAATAAATATGAAATGCTCCAGCAAGAAATGGCAAGACAAAGGACCACACTAAAAAAATTTATCGAAACTTGATGCTTTAAACCGGAGTGGTACCATACAAAGCCGTAGTGGATGGGAATCAATCCTCGATTATTGAGTTAAACGTTTACACATGCCTACATGTCAGTAAGTTAACTCTTCATGTGAAATGCCAATATTGTGCCAAAGTGACTTACAAAATATTCAAACATCTTTATTTGGTAAATACATTTTCATAATTTTTTTCGTGTGTATGGGAGGTGCCCCGCCCAGTGGTGTAATTATATTAGATTTTTACCCAACTATGTGGCTAAGTAACAACTTTTCTCACCCAAAAATTTACAAATTTCATTTGTGGCACTTTTATAACTAAGCGTTATTTAATATGCACTTAAAACGGGATGTGCCACGCCCATTTAAAGTAGCAAAATCATACTGGTTTATGTTTTTTGTATTATCCCTAGATTGAATATTGAAACAAACAAACCACTAGTCTGTCATTCGTTTTTTTTAATAAAACATAAAAACATTTTCCATTTTATTTTATTTTATTATTATTTTTTTTTTTTTGCTGACACAACAACTCAATTGGAAAGATCATTATTTACCGTATCCTGTCCATTTATCGTTTTAACACTTCCAGGCGTTCAATCATTTTGTCGAATACATCGCAAGCAATACAAGTGAATGGCATGAAATTAAAAAAGAAAATTCCTAAAAAGAAAACAATAGAATTGAAAATAACCCTTAACGATTAGAAAGTGGGTGTTGACAAAAGGTTGTTGAACGAAATTCATTTCTATCGCATACCCTTCTACTTAATTGTTATAAATATTCGATTGTTTCGATTAAGAGAATAAAATACATGAATTTAATATCGTACATAAACTATTTTCAGATATAGATGATATGGCAAACAAAAAACAAAAGCCAACTGACAGATTGAAAGGAGGAGATAAAACTTTAAATTAAATATTCAATTATAAGCTGGGAAATATTCAAAAACAATTTTCAATATTTTATTAGGAGATTGTGTAAAGCATTAAACTCTTTCAAAGTATTCTCATCAAAACTGCAATACAAAATACCATTGACGCTCAAGCAATACTAACGAACGTATTTAACTTAGGTTTCTGTAGGTCCCGCCGCTCATGTAATAAAACTGATTGGATGTATATTATTACACCACAACATAAGTGGTGAAAGAAACTATGTAAAAAATGCTACCGGTCCAGATTCTGATTCCAACCCAGTTTATCGAGGATCAGGACACTTACACAAATAGTCTTGTACCGATTCTCCTTCCTCCTCATCCAAACAGCTCCTGAATATTCAAAATTTGTACAACTCATATTTTCCGGGATACAGTGTCCAGTAATTACATGCGTGAGAAACATAATGGAATTACCGCCTTGATTCAAAAAGCCTTAAACCGCAAAGTGTGATTCATGTACTCCTTGAAAAAGTTTACCGATACCGACGACAAAATTGATCGGATTTATCAGTGATATGTACATCCTTACAACTGTCCAGATTATGGAATAGACATACATTCAATACCTCAGTTTAAGATCTCCTAGAGCCGAGCAATCACAAAGGTATTGTATTAATCCCTTTCCCCCTTATAATGACAGCTCCTACAATAGCTATAATATGAAAAAGGGTCGCCGTGGTCTAGTAGGTAGTGTGCTGGCTTATTAGACGTAAAAGCCAGAGTTCGAGTCCCAGGCCAGACATCAAAAAAATAAAAAAAAAAATAAAAGTATTTTTTCGGCGATTTCTTCTCAGTTTCTCAAAAAATCTGTCGTTCGGAGTCGACTTTAAACTGTAGGTCCCGCCACTTATGTATAAAATTAACACACACAACATAAGTGGTGTGAGAAACTGCGGGCTTCTTGGGGACGATTACCTGTAGACTGTCTAATGGTGAAGGTATAGCACTGGCCATTTTATAGTCACCTAGCAGCAACTCGTTTCCTTGCCGTTCGCATCTTCCTCCTTTCCACTTTTCCTAAAAAACCTGCACAATGCACTGCATGAGTAGGGGCCATCCCCTGAGTGCTGGTTTCATAAAAAAAAAAATTATACGTTCCAACAAACGCCTAAACGTACAGTCCTCAGAAATAATACCCATTATGCCCAAGCGACTTTCTCCTAAAGGACAACAGAGTCCTCGTCCTCTCCATTCTCAGAAAAGGCCAGCGTATATTAGAGGTTCAGCAAAGCGGTGATATCATTTCACCTGAGTTTTATTCTTCTCAATGCCCATCCATCTATTAAGTTCGATAACGCTATAAAAGGATGATATACAGTGTAAAGCATAGGTCTGGGTGCCCTTATTTATGAAACAATTTTATTTAAAATTAAATTTATTTAAAATTTACAAATGCTCCGTTGTATTCATATCGGGACTTTGTGGACGAGTATTAAACCCGTGGGGAGTATTGTAGGCAATGCACACATTCACATTAGCAGCAGAATTTTTACGAAGTGATTAACTTTACGAATTCCGAATTCTTCTGCACTTTAATTGAGTTTGTTCCTTAAAAATGCTTAAATGCACTGTCTTGTTCATTGTTTGCTTAATAAATTCTAAATTTTCCAAATCGGGTGCCGACACTGCATCACCAAGGCCATCACCAAGGTTAACGGTTTCACGCAAGGATCCTGAAAGAAGTTGGAACAAACGAATCCAGTGCAGTATGACTTCTCAGTGAGGATCAAAACATCAATGAAGTCTGAAAAAATTGTGCGGCGCACCTCGCAATGACTCCAAATTGAACGAAACTATTGGTTGTGGATTGTTTCGGAACCTATCGGAATGACCCAGCCTCTAAAACTGCCGAAGTCTAGTAGGTAGTGTGAGGCCACGGCGACTTCCTCTCAGCAAAAACCCCGAGAGTAAACAAAATTGTCAAGAAAAGTTTCTCAAAAATCTGTTATTCGGAGTCGATAGTCATATGTAGGTTCTATCACTTATGGATAAAAATTAACACACACACATAAATGGTGTGAGAAGCCAGGACGTAATCCTGACTAGAGAGTTGTAATGACCAATTGTATGTTATTTATATGTACATAAACATATGTTATGTGGTCATATATTTGGTTTTATTCATTATCATCAAAAAGGTTACCTTTTACGAAAAAGTTTTTAGTGTTTGATGACTATCTCAATTTGTGAATTTAAAAACAGATTACGGTTGTTAAATTTTCAACATTTTTGTGAATTTGAATTTTATGCTAAACTTGCTCATCTTAGTGAAAATCCTTGAAAATAAAATTTTAATTATACTCGTACATTCAGTTCGAAAGTGAAGTTTGATAAATGTAAAGTGCTTTTGATGGATAAGTGACACATAAAATAGAGCATAAAATGAGGGTTATAATCTCAACCATTGTACAAAAACATTCACAGCACAACAACAGTATGATGCAGGAATGATCGGACACTTGCAAACGTAAAGCAAAGAAATTTATACAACAAATTATGTACAATGAGAACAACGTAGAATACTTTTTTATAGCACTGTTAACATGTTAACAAGAAAAAACACAATCACTCAACTGTCCTTTTATTTTGTCATTTGACGAACCAAATTGACAACTAATTCGATAGTAATGGTGTTGAACACAAATTTACACTTTGAAGGGAATGGCAAAAGATTTCAAATTTATTTCCACCTAAATTCGAAAGAATGCCAATGCTACATATTTTTAGCGTTAAACAAACAATCAAAGAACTTGAATGTCAAGCTACTCACGTGTCAAGTGGCATATTTTATTTAAATAAACAAAAGTATTCAATTTTTTAAAGGTAACTACTAAACAGCAACTTTTCAGTTCATTTGTTCATATCCTACCGCTTATCCTCTATAAGTCTTAGAAATATAATGGGTTTGAGGTAATTTATGCGACATCAAAATAAATAAAACTTTAATTTGAATATGGTACCTTTTAAAGGCCAATGAATTACGATTAAATTTTTAGAATAAATTTGTATTCGTTTATGTTAATTTAAGGAATATACATATTTGTTTAGTTCGTTTCAATTTCATTAATCAAGTATTTCCTGCTAAGCAAGTATTAGTCTACAGTTGTCCGGCCACGCATTAAATAATGGATCAAACTCGCCTTTTTTGTTAATGTGTTGGTAAAACAAGAGTTTGGAAGAGTTTGAAGAATACCAAAATACTTTTGATTTTCGCTGCCTACATTGCATAAATCATATGTTCTTTGCTTCTTCAGAACAACAATACAATCCAGTTTGAAGGTTCAATTTTGATGTTGCTGTGCTAAGTAAATCAAATATTACCAAGACATATGCAAATTTGATCGCCATGCGCCATACTGTGTCTAGTCCTAGGGCGACAAGGTTGCCATAGGGAGTAGTCTACGAACAACGCCTTCATATTATTCTCTTGGGAGATCACAGGCTTAGTACCAGGTGTACCGATATGAACTGAGCGTCAAGATACAAATGTCTTTATAGGGAACATTAATTGTGAACAAGCAAACAATGTTACTTGGAGATGACGCTTTAAATCGGAAACAAATGGCAAAAATATTAAATGGTGCATAACAAACAATTTCTGACCGTTTAAAAGTTATGGAAAAAATCCAATACTCACACAACAGACAGAAATCTGAAAAACCACTTTTGTTTAAAGGGGACGATAGAGAATCAGTGTTGCATCGAATTGTTATTGGTGATATAAAATGGATTCAATTTCAGATTTTCTGATTAAACCTTTAATACAGATCGATCAATTTTGAACCATGCATTGATTGAAAAACATCTAGATTGGGCTACAAGGCACAGCAAGATAATTTTGCAACACGATAATACACAAATTAAAACCAGTTCGTGATACAATCAAAGTTTTAGACGTTAGTACGGCTACTCCGCCCTCTCTATTCGGAATGGATGTCCCGAATTTCTCTATGTAGTCAGTCATATCGTGGCATCACACAATACATACTTCCCATAGTTCCGAATTCGCTCAGGATCTTCTCGTGACCAATATTACATGCAAGCCACTGTCCAGGCACCTACTGAACTTAGACATCAAGCCTCTACAGTTAAGATAAACAAGAAGGAGGCATAAAATTGTCTCCAGCGCTAACGTAGATCTAGTCTTCAGGACACGACTAATTATGATACAGGCGAATCTCTGTATCCAACATATCAAGTTCAAATTAGTTCTCCTATTAAGAGATTCTCACTATACAAAGCATCCGTATGTTTAGATAGTTCTGACTACTGCGGTATATATCCAGTGAGTCACCCTAAGTCCAGTCCACTTTTCCCCAACACTTTGTTCTAGTGGAAAACCAAAGTTCATGCTTTGAAATTAACACATTTGATCTGTAAAAGTCAAATAAAAACTTTGCTATCCTGAAGAAAAGATTTCAGATCATTTACATCATCAAGACTGTGAATCAGTACACGGTCTTCAATTGTCATGGCTAAAGATCCACGTGTAACACATACATAGATAACTCTACTACGATGTTATCATAAGTTACAAATAGCAAATCGTGGTTTGATAAATCAGGTCGCAAAGTAGCACGAAAACCAAGACTATTTAAGTACTATGTTGTATGTGATAACGTATTGGCGTAAATATATTCACTGATGTTGAAATATTCAACATTAATAATTTCAATGTATTGAACAAATATGTTATCCAAAATATTCACTAAAGGATCAACATGTACTTCCCTATGAGGTATGTAAACATCACACAAGAATTTTTTAATCACTATTTGGAATCACTTCTTCTCTATTTGAACCAACTGGCATTTGAAGAAGCAGTTCTGCAGAGTTTCGGCTTGTTTTTTTAAAAGACGATAGAAATATCAAATATTCGCTTTGGTATTTAGCCATAACATGGAATCGAGATCCAATGTAAATCGTTTACTTACAAAATGTAGTGAAGTGTTTTCAGTAGATATGGAGGTTGTAACTAAAAATGCTTCAAGATGTTATTGGATGTGTCCTTTGGAAGCAACACATTAACAAGTGAAAGAAGTTCTTACAGTTCATATATCCCTGCAGTGGCAGTAAGGCATTATGGGTTCATTAAAATTTAATCAAAATATGACTTGCCGAAGTCGCCGTAGTCTAGTAGGTAGTGTGTTGGCTTATTAGACTGAAGGCCCGAGTTCGAATCCCAGGTCAGATATCAAAACGAAAATATGAAAAATATTTCTTCGGCGACTTCCGCTCAGCAGATTTCTGGCAAAAACTCTGAGAGTAAATAAAATTGCCATGAAAAGCTTCTCAAAAAAAAACTGTAGTTCGGAGTCGACTTTAAACTGTAGGTCCCGCCACTCATGTATAAAATTAACGCACACAACATAGGTGGTGTGAGAAGCTAGGTCGTAATCCTGACTGAAGGGTTGTAATGATCAATTATGTATGTATGTATGACTTGCCGAACAGCATACTTACGGTGACCATCCGTCCACTATTATAGCGGACAGTTCGCTATTTTAACCTCCTGTCCGCTATTTTTTTTTTGCGTCCGCTATTTGTCCACTATTTTACCACACGTAACTTCTAAAAAGTATTTATTATCCTAAATGTCTGCTTTTGTCCACTTTTTTCACTAATTCGGTAAAAATGATTATATTAGCTGTTATTACATATGAAATTAAGTTGGAAACTCTACATATATTTTGTCTATGTACATATGTTGTAGATGCAATTCCAACTTTGTCTTCAGTGGAAAAGTCGTTAATAAAGGTAACAGAAATCAGAAATGATTTGAATATAAATAATAACGAAATTTTTGATGAATTCACTTATGTAAAAAATTATGCAAATGCTGAACAAATAGAAATATGGAAACAATCAGCATTCAAATTTTTCGAAACCAAAAATATTCCTTATAAAAACATCCTGAAATTACTAGATTTCTCATTTGCTTTGCCAGCGTCCAACGCACCAACAGAAAAAGTTTTTTCTATATCTAAAAATATTTGGTTTTCCGAAAAATTTCAAATGGGACTAGAAACTTTAGAATCTCTTTTTACCATAAAATGCAGTTTTGAAATGGACTGTTCGGAATTTAAAACATTTTTATCTAACAGGCCCAATACTTAAAAAAAAATACATTCTGTAGAGAAATATCAGAAGTAAATTTATACACATAAGCAGTCGCCGGCACAAAGAGAACATATGAACATATAAAGCCGAAGAAAATCTTCCCCTGAGGGACATTGGTGCCGACGTCTGCACATAAGTATTATCCATATGTATGTATATGTATAAATTTAAGTTTGTGTATATTATTTGTACCTATTTATGTCTGTATTTTAAAAATCTTTATATAAAATATAATTATAATAAAGGTTTTTTTTTGTTTTTCAATTTTATATTTTTGTCCGCTTTTTTCTCATGGAAATAATGGTCACCGTATGCATACTACAACAGAATGCGCTTCCGACAATCGTATATTTTTTTTAAATTTAAGGAGAGTGAGCCCTCACAATATAGGACATAGCTCTTTGTATACATGTTCTTCAATATAATTGAGATATGTACTCGTATGTCTGTAGGGTATATTAGCTGGCAACATTAGAAAAAATATCAACAACGTGAATAGCAATTTATTTAATGCCACAACTTTATAAATAATATAAGGGAATGTATGTGTATTTTCCAAATGTGAACACTCACTTCTATTGATTGTCCTTAGAGGGCATGGAAGCTGATAGAGGATATTTATAGTTCTTAAAGTAACGTGCACTGTAACAGTGATACAATTTTCAATTCTCTATGTTGTCTATGTTGTTTTTCGTTTTCCTACATTTTTGTTTTTCGTTGTCACTATAGGAATATATAAAGCCAGATTCCTTTTGTACAAGTTTATTGAATCCTATTGTCATCGGCAATTTGGTTTTTTCTCAAACAAATTGAAGATGATGTGCTCTCTTCATTGGGTTTTATACTACATGCTCGCACTCTTGCCTTCTATCGTTGTTGTTTTTCTCTTTTACTTTTTTTAAGTTTTATTACTTTAGTGTTTGCTTACATGACATTACACCACATATATAGGACATTACATAGAAGATGACATTATTAACTTTCACCATTTGTATGTACAGCTTCCATCATACAACTATCGGCTTCAACTCTAGCTAAGACACTGGTTTAGGTTCTGTTTTAATTTCTTTATTTTCTAGATATTTTCAGATTCACTTATGCTGTGTGTGTTAAGGCGGGACCTACAGTTTAAAGTCGCCTCCGAACAACAGATTTTTGAAAAACTTTTCATGCCAATCTTACTTACTCTCAGAGTTTTAACCAAAAGACAGCTGAGAGGAAGTCGTCGAAGAAATATTTTTTCATATTTCGTTTATTTCGAGATTTCTGACGTGGAGTTTGAACCTTGACCTCACGTCCAATAAGCCAAACACTACCTACTAGACTACGGCGACTTCATGGCTAAACTGAAGCAGTTAAATTTAAACTTCATATGAAAATAATTTTCATTGAATATAAATCCGATGTACTGAGTCGACTTTAGACTGTAGGACACGCCACTTATGGATAAAATAAACACATACAACGTAGATGGTGTGAGATGCTAGACCGTAATCCCAACTGAAGGTTTATAATGTATGTAAATTAAAATTCTCAGTGGAAACACCCATACATATTGCCTGAATTATATACATAGCAAGCAGCAACATTAACACAACAAATGTTAAGGAAAATCCCAGTATCCGCAAGTCTTTACAATGAAAACAACTGACAATAAACAAAGGCAGTAACACTCAGATACTTATCAAGAATAAACAACTTTAATATCGAACAAACTTTAAGATGAATGTGCACTTATCCGTGTTCGTACACAACCAATTCAAAACTAAACAAAACAAACATGTGTGCGTTGCTAATTAAAATTTTCGAAACTAAATTACAAGAAAGTATTCCATTTAATGCCATTACACAGATGAAAATTTTTATGAAAATAAACAATAATGATGTTGAACTAACAATACGATTTTGTCAATTCAAGTCAAATACCATGTTTAGTAGAGAACAAATAGAGGTGTTTGTGAACCATATAAACTGATAGGTTGAACATCTCTACCTGAATTTATTGCAAGTTCGGTTGCAAAATTCAATTCAGATCGCTGAAATTTTTTCTTTTTTTCATTTTTTAAGTGCTAATATCGAGCAATTCCCATTGTTTGTATGACGCAGAAATACGCTGCGTACAAAATTTTTCAAGACTAGTGATCTCAATAAATCTATTTTCCACTTCCTTTTGCACTTTGCTTGCATCTATCACTTGAAATAGTGTGGAGTAGTGAAGAGGGTCATTGTATTAAATAATACCTCTGCAGTTTTACAAACCGTTTATACCCTTTGTTATCGGGACGTTGTAGGACCCAACTGAGCAATGTTTTTTAGGGCATCTACTAATTTTATATCCTAAACTATCAGAATACTATCATACGTATTTGTAATTACGCTTAGAATTTGTGAGAAGAGTGGGACAAAGCGTATATTTGGTTCAGCTTAGAATAAAATAAAAAATATATTTAGGCCTTCCATCTTTGACTGTTGATAACAGCCATGTTGTTGAAGCTATAACTATAAAATTAATATTCGTTTATTCAGTCTGTTTTACCAAATTATAATGGACAGCCATAGACGCTGAAGTCGCCATAGTACGGTTCAAACCCCAGGTCAGACATCTCCAACAAAACGAAATATGAAAAATATTTCTTCGGTTACTTCCTCTCAGCAGATTTCTGACAAAAACTCTGGGAGTAAATAAAATTGGCGTGAAAAGTTTCTCAAAAATATGTCGTTCGGAGTCGACTTTAAAGTGTAGGTTCCGCCACTCATGGATAAAATTAACACACACAACATGCGTGGTGTGAAAAGCTAGGTTTGTAATGACCAATTATGTATGTATGCACATGCAGTGGACAGCAAAAGTCTTAGTACTCCAATATATTTTGACAAAAAATGCCCCCACAGGCTTAATACTCTTGCACAAACTGCCGACATGACTTCAAGAGAGTATTTAAGAGATCATTTGAAAGAACGGTTACGTAATTGCTAAGCCTCAAACAAAAGTCAACCGAAAAACTTGCTCATGATGCCACCAGAAAACACTAAACAAAACTTGTACATTCAATTCCAAATGGGTTTAATGGAATGCTTGACCTTAAGGGATATTCTACTAAATACAAGGGATAACATTTTCATATATTAGATCTATGGAGTCATCTGAAACTTTTCCTTATTTTTCTCTTGTTTTATGAAAAACATTAAAAAATTGTTTGATTTATAATAAAACAGAAATAAATTAATAAAATAAATATAAAAACCTTAATTTTTAATACAAACTGTTGATTCAAATTCAATGAAATTATCAAAAAAAAAAAAAATATATGTACTAAGGCAACTGTATGTATCAAATTCTTTTGGTCTGAATTAGATAATCTGGACATCGGAGCCCATGTAACTTTTGATATCCAACACGAATGCATTAAGATAAGGGTCATCTCACGTCGAGCTGCCGCGAACAAGCCATTATGCATTTTAATCCCTTTAGCCCTTTTCTTGTGAGGTTTTTTTATTATTTTTTTTTTTTTTTCAATAAAAACCATTCCATCTACCAAATTCAGCTTGATTTATGCACCAGAGTCATGGAAAATTGTACATTTCTGTTCAGAGTCAACTTTAAACTATTGGTCCCGATGCTTATGGATAAAATTAACACACACCACATTAAGGTTTTACTGAATTTTGAACTTGGAAATCTGAGAGGAGGACCTCCATAATTTTTATCAATTCTAATAATCTACGTGCCCTCTTCAAAGTTGTACAGAATATATTCGGAATATAAAATAAAAAGTTTAATCTACAGTAAGACCCCGCTTAATGCGGGGGATACTTTCCAATAAGCTCCAGCGCTAAACGAAACAGCGTTAAACGAGGCAACTTAACACGTACATATGTAAATACATTGCGACTTCGGAAAATACAGTTGGAATCTTTATTCTGGACGGACTAAAAAAAGAGCGTTGAAAAAGATACATAGTATACACCATCGCTATATAGTGCACCGCTTTTGGTTGGTGCATGGCCGTGTTGTGAGTCACCCTCGCAACAGTTACTTCAAATTTAAATTTACTTTAAGTAGGTCATAAGTTAATAACATCAAAATGCTGACTAGCGGTTGTGCAACACCTGCAGACTTCCGCTGGTCAGCAAGATGATTAAGAAATAAGAATGAACCGGCAATACTGCTGACTGGGAAAATCAATCATTGGTTACAAACCAATGATTGCGTAACTGCCAGTTTGTAACCAATGATTAATTTGCCCAGTCAGCAGTATTGTCTATAGGTTTTTAATATAAATAGTTAATAAGTTTTAGAATAAGACACAGTTTGGTTTGAACAGTTATTGTGAACAGTTTCGTTTTGTTTACACTTTATAAAAGATCGGCCTGAGATTCCTACGGGACCCTCCAGGTTAGTAAATAAAGAATATAATAACTAAGTAAACCACAGTCTATTTACTGGCACCTCCTACGATTCCTACGGGACCCTCGAGAATTGGTGTACTATAGGCTGTATAACTGTCATTAATAGAGCCCTGCGCATCCTACGGGATCCTCCAGAGTTACTAAAAAACAAATAGTATATCTGTAGCAATACGGATATACTATAACAGCCGTTTTCATTTGTGCGATTTAAGGGGCTCCCAATACTACCGCGTAATACTGAAACAGCGTTAAGCGGAGCAGCGTTAAGCGGGGTCTTACTGTACCTTATTTAGTTGGTGGTGAACAAGCGGATTAATTACAGTGCTGCACAATAGTTTTCAACATTAATTGTGTGAGTGTTAATACTCTTCATAAACAAAAGGCAATACAGGCCCTTTAGTAATGTGATGAGCGGCAACATTTTAACGAAATTTTATTTCCTTAGAAGCTCACATTAAATTAATCTAAAAAGTTTGTTTTTTAAATGTTTCTCCTCACTTCTCCTAATAAGTAGATGACAGTTATTTTTGTCAAATAGAACTTAATAAAGTTATTTGCGTTCATATGGCATGCAAAAACAAACTTTTCCCTTTTTTAAAAGTTAACAGTTGGCTTAACATTTGTCTATTAATGTCTAGTTATGAAAATGATGATTGTGAAGAGTTCACACATTAACTGTCGTTTAAAAACACATGTGACTTGTTATTATACTTTACTTATATAGAAACTTATAAAATTTATGCAAACATTTTTCAACACACATTACATTTGAGACAAAAAGAAACTTTACAGGAAAGGGAAACTTTTGTCTTCAAATACAAGCCTAATTCCAAACACATACTCTTGAACTTGAACGCACCCATTTTTATTATTATGTATGTATGTTGGATTGGAACATTATATTATGACAAAAGTGAGCCTATAGTCGACTTAGGTGATCTTTTAAATTAACTACTTCTGTCCTTTATTTATTTAAATAATAACACACTGCAACTGATAACACTGCTCTATCAATTTTATTCACGATCCTTATTAACAAAGAACTAATCTCTCGTTTATAAATCACAGACTCAAGTCTCATCACTGATTAACAACTCACCACTGCGTGGCTGGCACATTTTTTGCTTTATTTGTAAATTTTATTTTTATGTCTGGTAGTATCACGATCTCTCTATGAATTGCTATTAAATTTTTAAATTTGATTGTTCTCTTCTTGTAAATTCCTATGTATTTCTTTGTGTAATTCTGTTTACCTTATAATGTGTGTATTTTGTTGTTGTCTGTTTATCTTGGTTATTTATTTTCGTTTAGTTTGTTTTTGTCCTCCTAAAAATATATAATATATAAAAACAGTTGTCCTATATTCGTCATTTTATAATTCAAGAACCAATCAACCGATTAAGGAAGCAATTTACTAATTGAAAAGGTATAGGTTGACGGATGGTTATTCTTTTTTAAATACCGAAAACTCTATACGTATATCTGTTATATGCACAGTTTTATGATGGTGTTCTTGTCCCGTATACGAGAGTTGTTGACCGACATACAATAGCAATTCAAAGGCAACGCTATTTTAATGCCACACATTCCCGTTCTTATGTCGTTTAAATGTCAGATTTTGTTTCGTTTGTCGTTTGCAATTGCTGTTATAAAAGACAGTTGTTTCAAGCTTAAGGCTTAAATTTTAGAAGTTCCTATATTGGAAAGGCCTCGTTTTTATCAATTTTTGTGAAACGTTAACGTTAAACTGTTGGTACCGCTTCTCATAGATAAAATTAACATACACAACATAGGTGACGTGAGAAGCTAGGGCGTAAACTTATCACGGTATCTTAAATTAAGTACTTTATTATATTGACACTATGCATCCATAGTTCTTAATAATATTGTTGCGAACACGGTTTAAATATTAACGGTTTATTATCGAAACAAAATGAAGAAATAGTAAAAAAAACTAAAACAAAACAATAAAGCAATTACGAAAATAAGGGTAAACAAAGATTAATTAAAGAACAATCAAAATTATTAAAATAACAAATATACAATAGGTTCTAG
The DNA here is from genome assembly GCA_927399465.1 of Sarcophaga caerulescens. Taxonomy (NCBI): domain Eukaryota; kingdom Metazoa; phylum Arthropoda; class Insecta; order Diptera; family Sarcophagidae; genus Sarcophaga; species Sarcophaga caerulescens. The sequence continues at coordinate 72,009,415 of OV656873.1, forward strand.
AAGTTGCCAGAATGAAAATAAATGTACTATGAATAAAGCGAAAAGGAAAGTTTTCAACTAGTTGTAACGATTTTTTAAAAACTTCAAGGATTATTTTGTTTTCCTACAAAATCTTAATTCAGTTTAAAGTAAAATTATTTGAAAACGGAAAATGTGTTCGCTGAAAAAGTATTTTTTTTTCTAAACAGAACGTGCCTAATAGTTAGATTGAAAACTTTTATATGCCTATGTAACATACAAATTTACATTATATGTATAAGTGTGTGTAGATATTTATAAGTTTGAAAGATTCGTCCCTACAAATTGATAAAACTTCTTTGTCCGAAAACGAACATATTGAGGAGAATGTTAAGATAATTCAAAAAAGAAATGCAAACACCTTTAAAGGAGTGCCTGTTTTTTGTTAGGATATCAGATGAAATTTATAAAATAACAATACATACATACATACATATGTATGTATACAGGCTAAATCTTAGGGATGAAACATTTAATCAAACAGTCTTTTCGGTAATAATATAACGGGTGATTTTTTTTTTGCTATTTTCAGTGTAAATTTTTTCGGTATAAAATAAAGATTCGTACCATGTTGAAAAGTGCTCAAAAAGGTGTTTCATTCCACCATTATATAGACTAACAAATCAACAATGCTTGCAAGTCATCGGAATTTGTTCTGTGAGTGAAATATGAAGCGTTTTATGGTCGCCATAATCGATCCTCAGTCTACTCAAGTTGTTGAGATCAAATCCAAAAAAACACGACTCAAATTGAAACGACGCAAAGTGAATTATGATTTTCTATAGCAAACCATGTAAAGATCGAAGATAGGTTCCAGGGTTACGACAATACTACTTTTTAAAAAGAAAATTTAACAAAATAAACATTTAAAAAACAAAAATAATAAAAATTTTATTACATACTGTTGGCCTCATGTAGAAAGGCCCTAACTCGCATATTTTTTTTTTATTAAATTTTTGTGAGGAGGTGTATTTGTGTTAATCATTGGAATCACAAAAAAAATCAATTTCGAAAAAAGTGTGAGTTAGGGCCTTTCTACATGAGACCAACGATACATACATACAAAAAAACCAAATTCAATTAAAAATAAATAATTCACTTAATTTATTTCACTTGAAACTGAACTCTAAAATTAAAAAAACGAGGTTTGGTTAGAAAGGGATCCACAAGTTTTGATAGGGAATTTATAAGGAAATTTCAAAAAAATTTAAAATAAATTTTAAAACTCGAACCCAAACAACGCAAAGTGAAAACTAGTACTAATTCAGCAGCGACGCAACTTCGAAAAAACGCAAAACGAAATGACAAAGCGACGTATGAGTGTACAGACTAAATTTGTATTACAACCCTTCAGTCGGAATTACGACCCAGTTCTCACACCGCTTATGTTGCGTGTGTTAATTTTGTACATAAGTAACGGCTCCTACAGTTTAAAGTTGATTCCCAAAGACAGGTTTTTGAGAAACTTTTTCACAGCAAGCTGCTGAGAGGAAGTTGCAGAAGAAATATTTTTTTATATTTCGTTTTGTTGGAGATGTCTGACCTGAGGTTTGAACCGTGGCCTCACGCCTAATAAGCCAACACACTATCCAGTAGACTACGGCGACTGCGCCCAATCATAAAGTGGAATAGTTAGACTTTGGTGTCATATGTGGTCAACATGAGAGCACATGTCACAACACACCATGCCATACGATACCACTAGCCTATTAAGGAAAGAGTTTGATTAGCAGTAAATCTGACATTTTTAAGCAGGCTGCTAACTTCATTCAATTTAGTTAGGCTGGTGAGTATGCGTAAAGTCTCTCGTCAAGCCAGCAACAATTCTATCTCTAGAAGACAACATTGCAGGCGATATCAGCCGATATCCACATAATTAGTGGTATTCACGTAGCCCAGCAGGCTTCTGGTAAAAGCTTTCAGAGTAAATAAAATTGCTAAAGAGTCTCAAATCTGTCGTTCGAAGTCGAAATTAAACTGTAGGTCACGATTCGCAATAGATAAAATTGACACGCAAAACATGGGTGGTGTAAAAAGCTAGGTTGTAATCCTGACGAAATGGTTGTATTTGCAAATAAAGCCGGCAAGTAAGGAGGAAATAGACAAAAAATGAGACCAAATTACTTATTTATTCGATCTACAAATGTTCGAAATTCAAATTAAGGCAATTCGAGAACAGGAAGTACATACATATACTACATACACTCGAATACTGGCTTGACATTGATATAACAGCAACACGTGAAAACCTAGCGATAACATTTCTATCTATGTATATTGATACCCAAAAATTTAATTTCTCAGGCTATAGAAAAAGGTGACTGTAGGTCTAAGTGTTGTAAGCGTTTTTATGGTAGACAGAATTTTCCGTGTGTACAACAGTTCTTAAAGAAATTTGAAAAACAATCGATTTTTTAAGCTTTGAAATGCGCAAAACGCCTTAACATATGGCACATGTTTGAATACCTACATCCTTCCAGGATACTGTTTAAATATATAAATAAGCCTGTACGGTGTTTGTCATAATTTATAACTTTTCTTGTCAAAATATTTAAATTTAAACAGAAACGAGATATTCTCGTAGCAATAAAAAGATAATGGAGAAGGGAAACTTTTTTATTTTATTATTGCTAAACACAACCTTTTTCAAAAATATTATTTTTTTCTTCCTTTTTTTATGTTTTTTTTTATTCATATTTCATTATCAACATCATTATCATTAACATCATCAAGGTCATGTATTGAATTATATTAAATTGAAACAACCAAAAAGGATACGAATTTGATAATACATGTAAATACAAATACATTTTTGTATTTTCATAAATACATACACAGAAGATGTACTTTATTCACTCAACCATTGGAATTTTCAATGAAATATAAAATATTCCTGTTGAAATTTGTTGGCTGTCATAATTTATTAACAAGTCTGAATTGTATATTTTCTGTTGTTCGAGTGTATCTTGATTACGATGGCAGTAAAATAAATACATTCCTAAATAGTATATGACAGCTTTAATTGAAATATTCACTTTTCTTGTGGATTATATGAATGTTTGAAAACTTTTGTTATAATTTAAATTAAAATAGGCATTTAATGTTCAGTATTACTCTGTAGATAAAGTTATAATCAAGTCTAAAAGTTACGGAAGGTCAAAGCAATATAGACTGTACTCTGATATACATTTCGATTTTGAAAATTGGAAAAAAAAAACAAAAATAAATTATAGAAATTGAATGAAATATTATAGCGACAAATGAGTGTTTAAATTTGATCCAACAGCTATTTCGAATCTGCCAATACTTGTGTCATTCTATTTTGTCACAAAATTCAGTATACTTTCGCCACTGAACGTAATGAATCAATTTATGCTTGAGAAAAGTTGGGTTTTATTTGAAATTTATTTCCAAAACAAAGACAATTCTTCGGAAGTTGCATGAAAATGTTGTAAAAAATTTGGTCGTTGAGAAGGACCAACACTGCCTGGTATACGCAAGTTCATTGCTGATTTCATTGGCGTACTCTCGATAATATCAAAGCTGAGAGCTGAGAGTGTCCGCGAGTATCCATAAACACAACTCGTCATCGTTCTCAAGAATTGAACAGTTTACGTTGCAAAAAAGATCTCGGTATGACGACTTCCACAGTTCAATTGGTTTAAGAGTTGAAGCCGCATGACCATCCGCTTCGTTTTCGTTTCACTAGATGGCCCAACAAGAAACTGCACGATTATGTCGATTTTGTCATCTTTTGGAACATGAAGCTCATTTATATCTTGGTGGGTACGTTAATAAGCAAAATTGCCTAACTTAGGAATCAGAAAACCCACACGTGATCTTACAGAAGCCAATGCACCCATTACGGGTGACTGTTTGGTGCGGCTTAGGGAGCGGAGGCATCATTGACCCATATTTTTTTGAAAATATTATGCCCTCAAACCATTGCCGAGATACGTACCCATACACTCGAAAATACGATCGAGTGAGGTACTGTGAGGCCAGCCGCGACACCCATATGAATGAAATAATATTCTATATCTAACCGGAACAATTGTACTTTAGAACAAAAAAACAAATTTAGTAAAATTTCAAACCGTTTTTGTTTTATTGCGCTTATAAATTTAAACTTTTAAATAGCCCACCCTTTATATGTTACCCGCGGTTATGCCGTGCTTTGTCCATTCGTGGACTTTAATTTTCACTTTTTAAGCATTTCGACTGGTATCACACCAATTGCAGTTGTAATGTCTACTTACTTTTAATTTATTTATTTATTTATTTATTTATTTATAGTAATTCAATACAACAAGAACAAGTCTTATTTTAAAGTATTGGTTAGGTAATTGTCATATAGGTTTTTAAATTAATATAAAAGTGAAAATTTAAAGGTAATTTAAAGTTAATAAAGTTAATTTCAAAAATATAATAAATTTAAAGAAACAAAAATTAAACTATATTATACAAAATTTTGTTTTAAAAAAGGTAACATTTTAGACAAATATAAAATAAAATAACAAAAAAAAGAAAAACATAACTATGAAAAGTGCTTAAATATGGCAATCTTAAAATGGCTTGCATTGGATATTAATTGTAATTGTGAGGGTAGGTGGCTCCAAAGGCGAATCGAGTTAATGAAAAAGTGCTGCTCAGAGGCAGCTTTCGAATATTTTATACTATTTATCTTCTTTCCTCAATTAGACCTTGAAAATTTTATTCTCTGATATAAATAGGGTGGTTGCTGATTGTAGATAATTCTATGCAAAAGTAGTAGTACTCGGCACTTCAGTAGATTATCAAACGAGATATTATAAATTAATTTGGCATAATGTGATATGATACTATTCCTTTTAATACCAAATACATATCGCGCAATATTATTAAAAGTGACATTAAGCCTGCGCCTACTACCGGCATCACAGCTAGCAAATAGCTCACAACCATAAATTAGAGTTGGCAACAAGTATGTTTTGGCTAAAAGCATTCGGATATGTATTGGTGTGAAATATTGCGTCATCCAGAGATTGCGAAGCATAGCAAATGTTTTTCCGCAGTTAGCTTTAATGTGATCCGACCAATTGAGTTGTTTGTTGAGAATTACTCCTAGATTTTTAACAGATTCAACAATGTTTATATTTATGTTATTAATATGTATTGGTGGAAGATATGTCACAAAAGTTCTTGGTTGTCCAATAATTAAAACAGCTGATTTTTTGGGGTTTAGGCTCAGTCCATTTGCATTTGCCCATAAGTAAATTTGATGTAAGTCCCGGTTTATTAAACCTATACAATTAGGCGCGTCATCCACATCACAACTAATATATAGCTGTACATCATCAGCATACATATGTATTTGACAATGTTCTACATTCCATGGAAGATCATTAGCGTATATGGAGTATAAAAGTGGACCAAGTATGGAGCCCTGTGGCACAGCCCTTGGCGTTGAACAACTTCTGGATATGTTTGAGTCATGGTAAACACTTTGACTTCTATTATTTAAGTAGGATGTTAATAATTTTAACGCAGTTGGGGAAAAATTGCACATATGTTTCAATTTATGGAGTAAAATGGAATGATGTACTGTGTCAAATGCTTTAGAGTGGTCAAGCAGTATAAGAAATGACATAGTATGACGTTTATCAACTTGCAATCTGATTTCTTCAGTCACGTCAACTAAAGCACTAATGCAGCTATGCTTGGGCCTAAAACCAGATTGCCTTTCATTAAGCAAGGAGTTAGTATGTAAGTGACGGCTTATCTGCGTATGTATTAATTTTTCAAAAACTTTTGATAAATACGGCAAGATGGCAATTGGCCGAAAACTCTTATCCTGTCTTAAAATCGGAACAATTTTGCCATGTTTCCACATAGTTGGGAAAGTGGATGTGGTAACTATCGTATTAAACAAATGGGTAAAATAGGTGAGTGTATAAGGTAATGTAATTTTAACAAATTTTGGATGCATTCCATCATAGCCAACAGCATTGGATTTTACATTGAGAAAGGACTCCAGTACCTCCTCTTGAGTAAAGTTTATGAAATTGAATTCATGTGATTCGGTTTACATTATAAGGCCGCGATCTGAATTAAATTAATTAATTTCAATAACCACAATGTAGATCCATTCTTAACATGGTAGTATTAGGTCACGATATCGTATACAAGCCGTTTTAAAAGCAAAAAAATTTGTTGAAATCCTTCGAAATATCAAGCTAAATTTGTCGCAGAAAATATCTCACTGCGATCTAGTATGTTCCAGCATGATAATGACCTTGAAAGATAACAATATCAATGTATTATATTGGCGCGCACTATCTTCAGATCCAATTTCGATAGAGGATTTGTGCAATATATTAAAAACAATCAGAGAAAAATATTCCACAAATTGTGATAAACTCGGGGAGTTAATTTATGCTGCATGTTATGATACACCGCATTTGGTATGCCAAATATTGATATATGTTCAATATGCTTAGACGATATCTAAAAGTTTTAAACAACACCGGAATTTCTATAAAATATTAGAAACTTTAGAACAACATTAGGGCTTAAATTAGTGCCAATGTATTATTATTTTTTTATAATTATTTTGATAAGAAAATGGAGGATCCTATCCTTTTTTCCACATGGTGAATTTCTGATTTAATTTTAAATTTAATCACAATTTTAAAATAAAATAAAAGAAGTTTGTTAAAACCGCAATGAAATTTAGTTTTGTGATACATAAACTGAAAACTTAATGGTTTATAGTGTCTTTATTATTCGAGTGTAACCTAGTAATCGAGTGTACATACTTATACATATATGTACACGGATTATCTTATTATAAAAAAATTTAAATTTTAAATTTTTTGTCTATTTGTTCCCTACTTATCCACCTATGTAAATGGTCTTTACAACCCTTTAGTCATGAATACAAGCTAGGTTTTCGAACTACCCTTGTTGTATGTGTCAATTTTACATATAAGAGGCGAAACCTTAAGTTTAACTTCGACTTCGAACAACAGATTAGAGAACCTTTTCATGACAATTTTATTTACACTGAAAATGTTTCTAGAAGACTTCTCAGAGTACTCGCCGAAAGAAATTTTTTTTCATATTTCGTTTTGTTTAAGATGTCTTAGGTGGAGTTAGAAATATGGGCCCTCGTCTAATTATCCAACACCTACTAGACAAAAAAAGTTTGGATCAGTTTCCCCAAAGTGCTGGCTTAAATAAAATATAAGTAAGCTTAGGTTGCTTAGACTAAAGGACTCTTTCTAATGGTGTACATTAACACTTTTTAAAGTAAATAGAAAGTCATAGCACAATTGACCTTACATATTGCCATGAAGCGGCCAACGAAGTGTATTCGCTAAACTACATACATACATACATACATAATTGGTCATTACAACCCTTCAGTCAGGATTTCGACCTAGCTTCTCACACCACTTATCTTGTGTGCGTTAATTTTATACATGAGTGGTGGGACATACAGTTTTAAGTCGACTCCGAACGACAGATTTTTTTTTTTTCAGAAGCTCTTCATGGCAATTTTATTTACTCTCAGAGTTTTTGTCAGAAATCTGCTGAGAGGAAGTCGGCGAAGAAATATTTATTTTTTCATATTTCGTTTTGATGCCTGACCTGGGATACGAACCCGGGTTTTACGTCTAATAAGCCAACACACTACCTACTAGACTACGGCGACTATATTCGCTAAACTAGCTCTGCCAACTTGCTCTATTTTCTTTGAAAAGTCAACTTCAGCGAAGAGGCTCATTTTTTGATGAATGGGTACGTGAACGTGTGAAGAACGACGTTGGCACTATATGTGGATGATTACCAAGTTCTTGCAGGATGAATTGGATAATTTAGGCACATTGAACATTCTGCACGAGCGATTTAAGGACACGATTAACCCAAATCGGTGTCCTGATCACCGAGATCATGCAATTTGACGCCATTAGACATTATTGTATAGTTTTCATAAGTCTTAGGTGTATGCGAATAAGCAATAAACCACGTAAATAGTGACGGATATTTGAACGATGATGACATCAATCTCATCAATAAATTTGTTTTATTTAAATTTAAAGATAGGAAGCACTTAATGAAAGATATATATTAATTATAATATATAAATTTAAGAAGCATGCGAAATTCACTGTCTTTCAAAACTAAAATGTTCTTCTTTGTTATTTTCATTATTTATCGATAACTATTGAAACAATTCTAAAACACTACTTGTATTTGATGAGTAAAGCGCTTACTATACAAACTTTATTATATTAACATATTCAATTTGTTCTCAATTCCTTAGTGCATTTATCAAAATTAGTCCCTATCTTAATGAACGAAATAACAGAAAAATTTCCTAATTCTTAACAACCTTTGTTTGTATTGTAGAAAATTTCTTGTTCATTTTGTTCATTTCTTTCATAAAACGTATAAAAGACATTCAGTTCTATAAGTTTTATTGAAAAACACTTAAAACGTTTTTGTTTTTTTGAAGTGTTTGGTCACGTGCAAAACTATCCTTTTTATAAATAGGCGAACTGCCTTAGGACATATTCGAAAGCACAAGCAAATATACACATTCTAAAGTTTAAGCTTAGTTAACAAAATATTTTTCTAATTCCCATGTTACTTTAATACAAAGTTAACTTTCTAGGCTTTTATTTAATGTTTCGATTGCTGTACAATATTCATATAAAATTTTATTCAAATGTTCTTACTGTTAATCGGGATATCGATTGCATCGGTGAATTACTTGTCGATGGATAATAGAGTGCCTACGTAAATACATACAAACATTATTCACCATTGCAACCTTTTGTCACAACTACAGCTGAGCTACTTTCATATCTTTCTTACTTTCATATCAAATATGAGTGATAATAGAAAACTTAAGCACATCTTCCGCACCAAGAGGTAGCATCGTCTGCTCCCATATTGAACAGCTGCAAACTGCATTTATTTTCCAGAGAGACGGTTGAAATTCCAAAATCTTCAGAAGGCAACGAGAAACCACTGAAGTAATATGCCTTGAATACTATTTAAGTATAATTAATACAGAAAGTACTCAGTCTCTGACATAACATGGGGTTTAAGAATCGCCAGAGGTATAGCAAAACAAAAACTAAAGATTTGAACTTGGCTAGTTATGAGTCTCTCCGAAAAACAACACAACACGATAGAGGCAGTAAAGTGTACTTATGACGAATACATTCATGCTAACAATGCGTGACACTCCACGGCAGCGAATGGGATGACGAAGCGGAATGCGATGACTGCAAATCTTTATGAAAGTAGCTTAGCCTTCTGTTTAGTAAGATACTTTCTGCTATTTGAGAGTAATGATCCTGAAAACGTCTGCGAAACCGCTTAATATAATTATAATACAGGATCATTCACGAAGATTTTAATGCAAGTGGAATATGAGAAGATACGTCAACGAAATAAAAGTCACAACCATTTTTGTCAGGAGTATTTAATGTCCAGAAATCAGCACGACAGTTGAGATTTGTCATAACATAAAAACAATATTGCTCCAAGTGACTAGAAACTGACAATAAATTTGGGGCTGAAGCATTAAAGATCGAAAGAAAGCACTTAACACAAATTGCACTTAACTTTGGTTGAAGATGACAATTTGTGTTAGAAATAAATGTTATATGTTGCACAACAATCAATTTCTGACCATTTAAATGCTATGAGAAAGAACCAAATGAAAATTGGTGTCACATGAATTGAATGACAGACAGATGGAAATTCGAACAACCACTTGTGAAATTTTGCACCGAAGACACAATAAGAAATCAGTGTTCCATCGAATTTTACTGGCGGTGAAAAGTGGATTTATTTTCCGAATCCTAAACGAGAAAAACATTTGTTAATCCGGGACAATAATACAAATCGCTACCGACAGCAAATGATCAATTTGAACCATGCATTGATCAAAAGCCAACCAGATTGGGCCGCAAGGTAATTTTGCAACACGACACTACACCTGTACACAAAGCAAAACCGATTCAGGATGCTATCAAAGCTTAAGGTTGGGGGCTGCTACAACATCTCACGTATTCACCAGACTTAGGTCTTTCCAACTACTATTTGTTTTCATCGATGGGACACGCATTGGCTGAGCAGCTCTTACGATTACTACGAGAAAGTAGGAAATTGAGTGACTTATTGGTTTTCTTCAAAAGACGAACGGTTTTATTGACGTGGAATACACACATCCCATTAAAAATTCGGGTTACGGGTTCACCTGGTATATTCTGCATTGCAATTTATTTCCGGGAATGTTTCTGTAAGAATAGTAGAAGTAGCCACATCTATATACTTTCGGATAGTCAATCGCATCGCTGGGAATGCATCCACGATCACTTCAAAAGTGGTGAGTGATATGCCTGTGGAAATATAGTATGTGATTAAGAGATTGAAATGACCAACGTCAAATGATAAAATGTGTCTTGGTTACTTCATTGTTTATGAACTTTATTTACAAAATTAGAAAGGAATCGTCAGAGCAATTGTCGTGGTTGAGATTATAAATTCACTCAATATTCCAATATTGAAATATACCTGCCAAACGAATATGTATTAACATTTCAACGGATTTAGGATAGGCGTGCTGGTGAATGATGATCACCACCTTATATGCATTTTTATAATTTTAAAATAACACTCTACAAATTAACTCATAGCTTCTACAGTGCAAAAGTCTTCTTAAAAATGGTAAAGCATTAAACAGAGCGATCAAAGATTATGTCTTACCTTCACTTTTGTTTGACATAGTCTTAGCGACGGTTAATTAACGTGTCCTATCTAATAGAACGGGAATTATAGAGCGAATGCAAGGATGTCTAAACAACATCGATTATGGAGATAATATTTGATTGTTTGCACACAGCTTCTCTGATGCTGGTTCCGACATCTCGAACTAAACGAAATATGAAAAAATATTTCTTCATCGACTGCCTCTCAGCAGATTTTCAGACAAAAATCTGAGAGTAATTAAATTATGTATCTTTCGGAATAGACGTTAAACTGTATGTCCCCGCCACTCATGTACAGTAAGACCCCGCTTAACGCTGTTTCAATATTACGTTGTAGTATTGTGATCCCCTAAATCGTACACTGTATTGATACTTGTTGTTTATGTGTGCAAATGAAACGCCCATGCACCAACCAAAAGCGGTGCACTATATAGCGACGGTCTATGTATCTTTTTCAACGCTCTTTTGTTAGTCTGTCCAGAATTAAGATTCCAACTGTATTTTCCGAATTCGCAATCTTAGTACGAACGCATCTTTCCTGCGACACAGTTGATTTATTAGATGTCATCAACGTTACTAGATGTATAAACATAATATTTTATTTTATTGTGATAAATTCGGCAATTTTTAGTTTTTACGATGGGTGATTGCAAAAAAAGTGAAATCAAAGCGACAAGAAAAAGCATTTCGCTGGAAACTAAAATGCAGGTGTTAACACGATTAGATACAGGCCAACGGCAATCTGATATCGGCACTGCAGTAAATTTGAAGACTTCAACAATACGGACAATTTTATAAAATAAGGAAAAAATCGTGTCATCGACAACTACAACCACAACGACTTCTGCAATAAAAATTACCCGTTCTAGAAGCACTGTGATTGAGGAAACGGAAAAACGACTTTCCATCTGGATTGACGATGAAGTTGAACGCAATATGCCATTAAGTCAAGCAATTGTAATGGAAAAAGCGAGAACAATTTTTAACAATATTCAGAATAAAAAAGGCGACACCAGTGAATTTTTTTTTGATATTAGGCAATAAATAAGGCTGTACTCAATGTACTAAAAAGTATTTAACAATAAATGTTACAAAATATATAAAACAAAAAAGAACTGATAAACTTTCCTACTCTCTGTTCTTTTTTACTGATCCCCATTACACATGTATTTACATACATATGTATGTACGTGTTAAGTTACCTCGTTTAACGTTGTTTCGTTTAGCGCTGGAACGTATCCCCCCGTTAAGCGGGGTCTTACTGTATAAAATTAACAAAAACAACATACATACATACATAATTGGTCATTACAACCCTTCAGTCAAGATTATTGACCTAGTTTCTCACACCACTTATGTTGTGTGTGTTAATTTTATACATAAGTGGCGGGACCTACAGTTTAAAGTCGACTCCGAACGACAGATGTTTTGAGAAACTTTTCATGGCAATTTTATTTACTCTCAGAGTTTTTGCCAGAAATCTGCTGAGAGGAAATCGCCGAAGAAATACTTTTTGTATTTTGTTTTGATGTCTGGCCTGGGGCTCGAACCCTGGCTTTACGTCTAATAAGCCAACACACTACCTACTAGACTACGGCGACTTCAAAAAAACAACATAAATGGTGTGAAAAGCCAGGTCGTAATCCTGACTGAAGGGTTGTAATGACCAATTATGTGCGATAAAGCAGCATTAGCATATTATAACAAACATTTGAAATTAAGTGTCCAATACAGATCTTCGTACAAAAAAACAAACAAAGAAATGAAGTATTCATCTATATAAAGGAAATATGGAAAAACACATTTTAAAGTTCACTGTCCTAGACGGTATCCACAATTAAATTTTTTAACTCAGAAGACTTTGAAATTGTAACATTGCGCGTATTCAGTGTACAAATAAAAAACAAAAACGGTCGCATTCCAGTAGTACGAAGTTATCACGTAAGCGTGTACGAAGCAGAAAAAGCTTGTAAAGTTTGTTTAGTTTGTTCCAAGCCATCCAACAACGACCAATCCATCACAATATAGAAACGGATCGAAAGATCTGCACGTAAATATTATATCTCTTGTTTTTATTATTTCTAAATTTGTGTTTTTTCTATATACATACCTTTATTTACTTATGCAGAGCCACAAACAACTTAAACAAATATAATTTTAACGGCCGCAGTCTTATAAAAAACACATACGGGTACCCCAGTACTCTGGTGCACATTTAAGGCTGTTAGGAGTAAAATGGCCAAGACTTCGTCAATTTAAATACAGTCTCATACTTAGTTCTATTGCTTTCTGTATAATAATTTTTTTAATTGATAATATAGTTTTTGAGCTAATCTACTAACTACTTTCTTACCACATATTCACTAAAGAATTAAACACTACCAGTACACAGTGTTTTATGTAAATCACTTACCAATATTGCTTCAATTGATTTGTACATTTGAAGTTCTAAATATATTTTACTCTAATATCTTGACTTGTGTTATTATTTAAAGGATTATTTCTTTGATTTATTTTTCGACTACAAAGCATAAGTTTGCAAACTAAAATGAAAATTATTTAAAGGACTTAATTAAAAAAAAACCTTAAAACGAGAATTATTTAATAGAATATAATTTACTGTTAATCTCTCATTTCACCTTCCTCATCCTCGTCATCGACACCTTTAATATACAAAACATTGTTGCAGCGAATAAGAACTTCTCCCAAGTTTCCTAAAAATTGTGAAAAGACCTCTTATTTAGACAAAAATTCCAATGATAATTATTTCATTTAATAGGCCGTCCTTTATAATAGCAAAATTGTCAAGAACATGCGCCAAAATAACAATAAGTCCCTGTATTGTTCTTACCAGTAACTTGACCATCAATGTGTTCTTCGGTATTGGCCAATTGCATATTCATGTAGCCATCAACGGACACCAGATATCCTTTATATTCATGTCCCCACTTTAATTTTATTATCACCGCCTTACCGGTAAGACCATTAAGGAATGGCTTGGGATTAATTGGCATAGCAGCAGACATTTTAATTTCTTTAATATTTTTCACTTTTTAACCAAAAACTACAAAAATGATTTGTATAAATCCCAATTGGTAAACAATTTGCACGCCAACACAGTGTAAACGCCAATACGTAAAACGTTTCCAAAGCAAAGCCGGCAACTGTCAAATGATTTATCAAAATCTTCTGCTTCTAATACAGAGTTGTATTTTAATGTTCAAAGTTGCAAAAGAACTGAGTAAAAATGCGATACGGTACAAAAATAACAATTTAAAAAAAATATTCATAAATTAAAATTTTTCATTCAATATTACAACGAAAAAAATTCTACTGCATAAATAAACATATCTATTTATTTCAATCTTTTGCCCCTTTTAATTAGATTTTAACATTTTGCCGAGTTTCCAGCCTAGGGTCCTGACGAAATGATATTTAATTGGGCGGTTATTTTATACAAACATAAAAATATACTGAATATACCCGTTATTTTAATTTTTATGACGAAAACAATGGGTTCCAAGACATCCAGGTGTTTATATATGTGTCACTGTGCCAAAACATACCTTCACACCTATCTACATTTCGGATATTGGAACTGGAACATTGAATTCCCGCATTAAGCTAATGGTATTGCAGCAAGATCTATAATCTGTGATAGTCTTCAATACTCGCAAACCTATATATTAGATCCTTTATACATTTAAACAATTACGCATGATATTTAGATCAAAGTGCATATTTAACTTAGATTTCAGCTAGTTTTCTTCTTATAAACATGTATTATTTGCAAGACAATATGTATTAAACAATATTATAAATAAGTTCTTGAAATATTTAGGTCTTTTAAAAAATTAGCTGTGTGCCCTAGTCTATGGATACTAAATTGCAAAATTACAACGATTTCAAACACACTTGCAGCGCTTTTTATATTAATATATACTTACCAACACAGTTTTGTGTTTTGATTTTACGTTGCCAACCTTTTTATAAGTGGTAATATTTTCTGTGCAATTCGCGGCTTTTGTCGTTCACGGATTCTTTACTTTCCAAAAAGATTTTCAAATGCTTTTGATAAGTTTTAAAACTTTAAAATGTCCAATTTGTTAAGTTTAATTAATAGTCTGTGTGCCGAATTACGTTCCGATAAACCCACGACGCGTAATAAAGCGGCAGAAAAAATAGAAGAACATTTGACTTCCTCCAAAAGTGAACTCTTTGTTCAGTTGGAGAAGCGTAATGAGAACGATATATCCTGGACGACAATATTTAATAGCGCCATCGACGCAACCATTAAACATGCCATCAAAGTGGAAGAGGCTAAAAATTCGAAAAGCTATCAGACCATGCGTAATAAAAATTATGTTTACTGTGCCATCGTTAGCAAGTTGATTAACTATAATTTGGAAAGTAAGTGTATCTTAGAATATGTAAAAATGATTCCTTGAGTCTTCCACTTAGGATTGATCTAGCAATAAGTGCAAAATTCTTAAAATTAAAAAATGAATTTTGGTGTCAATATTTTTATTAATTAATATTCGATTTTAGTAATCCATTGCCAGCATATGTATGTGATTTGGTTTAGGTTTGTTTTGTTGCGCAGATTATATACAGCATTTTGGAAATCAAATTCATCTGTTAATATACAGTGAATCACAGTGAAAATGGCCCACCATGAAATTAATCAGTATTTGGTTAATATTTATTAAAAAGGAAGAAAATAAAATAAATATTTTTGTTTAAAATAAAGTTTATTTGGTATTCAATATAAGGAACTAAAAAATTCTTTTAATTACATTATTTAATTCATAAAAATTTATCTCACAATGAAAATGGCCCAATATATTATTATAAAAGAAATAACGTTTTTTTTTATTTTTAATATTTTGTAGGAAAGCCTTTTTGACTTATTACCGATTTTAAACGATTAATCAATGAATTAATAATGTAATTAAAAGAATTTTTTAGTTCCTTATATTGAATACCAAATAAACTTTATTTTAAACAAAAATATTTATTTTATTTTCTTCTTTTTTAATAAATATTAACCAAATACTGATTAATTTCATGGTGGGCCATTTTGACTGTGATTTTTAAGAAGAAGTCTTGTTATTTGCATCAATGAACAGAAAAGTGTAATTAGTGGAAAACACATCACTTCAATTGGAAAATAAATTGATTTAAAAACGCAGGAATAATGATAAAAACCAAAATAATCTAACCTGAAACAAACGGCAGGAAGTGATTGCCTGTTTAACAAAATTGTTGTCCTTGAAAGCAAGATCAACTTGCAGACTAGCTCAAATCTTAAATTAAAAGAAACTATATTAAAACATAGAGTGCAACGTAATGATATGGTAAGGTTTGTGAGTTTTGAATCATCAAAATATCTTAGAAAATCAAAAATTTCCACTTGCTGAAATGTTAGTGTCACTGAGTTTAGAATTCAAACGATGCGAAACCCTATAAAGTAGTGATTTAAAAAACATTAGGCAGACTGACCCCTACGTTCGCACGATTGAACATCATTTTGGAGGCCTTAAAGAGTAAATTCGATACTTTTACTAAAAAGAGCGGAAGGTGATATAGACAGTCAGATGTTTGATCTGTGTAGTTTGATCTTTGTAGTAAAGGAATCGCGTGATAAACTTCATAACGGGGTGTTACCAATTAAAGTGTATCGTTGTTTTAAATGAATAAAGGAATAGTAAATCCCAATACTTGAAAATTATTTTTAGTATTAAATAAACTAATCAACCAAACTTCTCAATTAAGCGGCAATTTGATTAACTTATTTATTACGTTAATTTTATTAGAAATATTTATAATGCAAATATAATATAATGATTTTTTTCCGTAAATTATTTCCGCAGGTTCTAGATATAAATTTAATTTTATAATATAAACCAGGGACTGTAATCATTATGAGTTTTATTAAAAAAATTACTTTTTAATTGTTACTTTCTAAGCTTTATTTTTTTGTTCGGAGAATAACAGTTATTTTCTGAGTTTTATGTTTTGTTCAGAGAATAACAGTTATTGTGAGAGTTTTATTTTTCGCTCAGAAAATAATAGTTATTATGTGATTTTTGTATTTCGTTCACAAAATAACAGTTATTTTCGGATTTTTATTTTTCACTTAGAAAATAATAATTATTTGTTGAGTTTTATTTTTTTGCTTATAAAATAAAATTATTTTTAGAATTTTGATAATATAGGAGAAAACTAAGATATTTAGTGCAAGATATATGATTCCTTATGGTACTTTTTCATTATACAACTGGTAAATTTTGAAAATTATATAATATTTAATATAAAAATATGAAATTCAACATATAGGGTCCTAATTAAACTTATTTCAGTATGAATGTACTTTTTGGTACTTTTTCATTCTACAATTGGTACTTTTGGGAATAGACCTCTGAATATATAAATTATTAACAATATTATGATTATATAAGTTGTAACCACTATTTATTTGTTTATTATTAAAAAAAATTAAATCAAATTTTCTTACAAAATTAAATATTTTTAATTCAGTTTTACAAATAAAAGTTTTTGTATAGAGTCGCTAGACAAATTTGATCTTAAATCAGTCAATACTAATTTTAGAGCTGAAAATGCCCTTTCAACTGTAACTTGTGTTGCAGGCACACTGTGTAGCACTTTTGCCAATCTGTATAAATATTTATTGTTTTCCCAATAACTCATTATATCAGCATTGACATCAATAGGCTTTGGGTTATAGTTATTTATTTCTGTAATAGCCTTTTTCATTTCATCTTCAATTTCATCATCTGAATCCCTATCGACTGAATCCACATTTATTGAATTTAAAAATTCATTCAATAATGAATGTGGAATTTCCTGTTTTTAAGTTACATATTACCTAAATTGTAAAAAGTACCAATTGTAGAATGAAAAAGTACCAAAATGTACACTCATATAGAAATGAGTTTAATTAGGACCGTATATGTTGAATTTCATGTTTTTAAGTTAAATATTACCTAAATTTCAAAAAGTACCAATTGTAGAATGAAAAAGTACCAAAAAGTACATTCATACTGAAATAAGTTTAATTAGGACCCTATATGTTGAATTTCATATTTTTATATTAAATATTATATAATTTTCAAAATTTACCAGTTGTATAATGAAAAAGTACCATAAGGAATCATATATCTTGCACTAAATATCTTAGTTTTCTCCTATATTATCAAAATTCTAAAAATAATTTTATTTTATAAGCAAAAAAATAAAACTCAACAAATAATTATTATTTTCTAAGTGAAAAATAAAAATCCGAAAATAACTGTTATTTTGTGAACGAAATACAAAAATCACATAACTATTATTTTCTGAGCGAAAAATAAAACTCTCACAATAACTATTATTCTCTGAACAAAACATAAAACTCAGAAAATAATCATTATTTGTTGAGTTTTTTAATAAAAATAAAAATCATTGCATGATTTCTTTCTCTAGAAAATTTATCAATAACAATTATTTGCAATCCCTGATATAAACTATGTTTTTATGGCTAAACAACCGCATTCCAATAAATTTTCTGCATTGGAATTAATTTATCATATAAACTTATTTAATAAATGAAAATCTTTTTTCCAGAACCTGAACATTTATTTTCGAAAACTACATTATTTAATGCCTTTCAAGAAGGTTTCAAATGTCGCGCCGCTTTGGAATATTTTAGTGATCAATTTCTATATGTCCTAAATCAAGGTCTTTTTAAATCTCCTCTGTACGTACGAGAATTAAAGCTCAATGAATTTAGCAGTAAGTGTTTTTCTTAAATCAAGTTAAAAGAATTTGTTAAACATCATGTTTGTAATTTTAGTAATATTATCTTATTTGTTTGAAACAAACATGGAGTCCGATAGTCTATTCCTTTTCTCCGCGCTTAAGTCTATTAACAAACTCATTGAACTATCCCATGAATATGTGCAGATGAGTGCCGATATCATTGCTTACTTTCCAGATATTAAAGATTTTGCTCGAAAAGCAATTAAGGATTCACAAAAAGCTGATATTATTAAGCTTTATAATTTAATGGTTAAACAGGTTTGTTGAAATTTAATCATTATATTTTAAGTTTTAAAACATAGTTTTTTAAAGCTTTCTGCTGATTATCACCATATTATTTGCAATGGACTGCAGGAAGTCTTACCCATAATATGTGGATTTTATGAAAATAATTCGAAGAGTGAGACGAAGGTATGTTCAATTCAGATATCAATCAGTTATTTTCTTACAATGCATTAAATATCTATTCGTAATTGTTTTTAGGAAATTCTGTTTGAATCCATTCTAATTTCACTGCAAACTTTATATCCGTACATAAAGCAAGGCAATGTTAATACAATTAATATTGTACTGTGTGACACTTGGCCAAAGACGTTAAAGAAACTTAGAACAATGGTCGAAGTGGAAATTAAAGAACGACGAATTAGCCACTATCAACAAAATCGATTGCAACAAAATGACAAAACTCTGGATGTCTTCATCAAAATGTCTTCTTTAATAATTTATTTGGTAAAAATAATTTCTTTTAAAATAACAACTTTTTAAAAATTTTTACATAAACTTCTAGGTTTATTGGCACATTGATAATAACACTCCCGTAGAAGACGAAAGAGAAACAATGGCGTCAAAAGCCAAAATATCGAAACCTAATGATAGACTTGAAGTTTTATTAAATTTTATAGTTGGTGATGCCAAACATGCGTTTAATGAAATTTGGTAAGTAAATGTAGAAACTAATGTGATGAAAAATATTATCACTTCAGTTTTTAAAATTTAAGGCTATCCATTTTGGCGGAGTTGGTTACCGATATCCATAGCATTATTAATATTACCAATTATCAACAATTGCTTGCATTAAATTTAAAAATTGTAGAAGAATTTACAAACTATGCCACTCTTAAAAGTATACGCCTATGTTTGACACAACTTCTGAGTAAAGAAGCGCAATTTGCCAAAGACAAATCAATGCCATTAAATTTTTGCCACGAGGAATGGCTTAAAATTGTTAAGGTTTTAGTTTCAGACACCTCATCCTGTTCGAAAGTTATTGTTGAAAAACAGTTGTTGTTAAGAGAACTTATAACGTATCACAAGCTGACAATTGAAGATTGTAAACTGCTATTGACTTCGTTTATGTCAAATGTTACCTTAAAACGTAGTGAATGTGTTTTAACTGTTCAGCACATTTTAAAGCATGCTGATGACATTGGTTTAGATAAAACATGCCCTTTAGTTAGTGAAATTATATCATGGCTTTACGGCGAAAAGGATAAAAACGACGCAAAAACAATTTTATTGCATATAGAACCTGTAAATCCGTCATTAATAGCTGCTACATGTGCTTTAGCTGTTATAAATTTTCTAGACAACTCCATTTTAAAGTCCTCGAACTTTAGCAATAATGGTAAAACTGATTTACTTGAATTATTAAAGTTTAAATACATTCGTAAATTTGTGTGTCTCGAATGGCATGGTAAGGAGTTCAAAAGTATGCAGCAAAAACAATTGCACCAATGTATTTCAGAACAAAAAAATTGCTTATTTCAATCCAATTACGAATTGTTAATGAGAACTCTGAATTTCGAAACTTCAAAAGGCACCACTTGCAAAGACGTCATTTGTGATCTGCAATCATTGTTAAAAATTTGCCTGCTCATGAATTCTCTATTGGAGTTTGAAGTTTTTGATGAATCGACTGTGTTGCAATGTCCATTAATAAAGCGTATTGGCTTCTTTCTTAGCCATTTGGAGGTAATTTAATAAAATTAAATAGTATAACGCATCTGATTATATAACATTTTATGTTAATTTGTTTTAGTTGCAATTCAAAAGTAATTCACCGACTGCAGTAGAGCGTTCAACGTTAATTGAAATATTAAATCTGTTAGATAATGCCATTGTTTGCTTTACTAAAAATCCATACCTTTTGCATTACCTGGAGAAGCAACCTATCGAGGAAATGATTCAATTTTTAGGAGCTACTTTGAAACTAAGTGGTAAGCGCAGAAATTAATTTTTAATTTATAATGTATTTATTTAAATATTGCTTTTAGCTAGAAATGAACGTAATCAAAGTGAATTTGATGATTGGAGCGTTGTTACTGAGAAGTGCTTAAGTCTTTTAGCTACATTATGTGCCAGCACTTCACATTGCTCTGAAGCTTTTGTATTTATTTCACGTTTTTCTTTTAATGCCAAAAAGCATACAATGATCATATTAAAACTCACTAAGGTATACTATTAAAATACTGTCTAAATGAACTTAATTGTTTAATAATATTCAATGTTTTTAGATATTCTGTTCACAAAAGTCTCACTACGAAGATGTTGGTAATTGGTTCGTGGATAAATTAAAAACTATTTTTAAATTATACTACACAAATATAGAAATTATAACTGATATAGTTGAAATGATGTCAGGTAATTTTGTACATTCGTGTTTAAGACTTTTTAAAAGTATTTTTAATTTTTCAGCTATTTTCGCTTATATTCAGCAGTATGATGATTGCCTTGATGATATGCTTTTGGCTATGTTTTCTTTATTTAAAATATCCTTTCGCAAATCGTATTCTTCTAAATTAACTACAAAAATAATCAATAGTATTTGTTATATTCTACGAGATTGTCATAATATTTATTTTCAAGAGAGTTTTCGTAATATTTGTCTATCCGTTGTGAAGTTTTTACCCTTTAACTCATTGGAGGTCCAATATTCTGCCATAAACACTTTGACCGCTTTAATGAACCTCAAGTGGTTAAAAAATAGCAACTGTGATATAGAAATTTATTATAATTTCTGTGAGGATATTTATAAAACTATAGAATGGAAAAAGCTACAGGTGTCCCCATCACATGCAGAAGGTCAAGATCAATTGCAAAACAGTATAGCTTTAAATGTACAACTGTTGGTAGCACTTTTATCTTTTAGTTGTTATCACAGAGAAATCGCTTTACAAGAACTATCCTTTGTTTGCTCACTATACAAATTAACCGAAGGTAAATTGAAAAGATGGAATTTTATTTATTATTTGAAATTATTTTAAAAAATTTTAAAGCCGACCTTAATGTATTAAACGAAATTGCTGCGTTCTATAATGCTTCGATGATGGAGGTTGTTAAACCTTGTATTTCTAGTGCCATACATTCTTGGATTGCGAAATCTTATCCAATATTAAAGTGAGTTTTACAGATATTTCTAATTTAATTGTATTTCAAACCAATTTTATATTTTATTGTGATCAGGTTTCCTTTTTATTTGTGTTCC
This sequence comes from Sarcophaga caerulescens, assembly GCA_927399465.1. Classification (NCBI taxonomy): domain Eukaryota; kingdom Metazoa; phylum Arthropoda; class Insecta; order Diptera; family Sarcophagidae; genus Sarcophaga; species Sarcophaga caerulescens. The sequence goes on from OV656873.1 coordinate 72,031,507, forward strand.
AAAAGCAAACAAGATTTTATAAGTAATAATTTGGAAGAAATTGTTACTTGTCTCCTGCTTTACAACAAGTCCGAAGATCTAAAAAAATTAAAGGATTATGGTTCCCAAGAAGAACTCTTAAAGGTATAGCATTTCAGTTATCAAGGAAATTTGTGTTAAAAATTTTAATTTTTATTGTATGTCTAGATCGCTATACCTATAATACGTGCATTTATTTTAACCAGCCAATGTCCAGCTAATAAAAATTCAGAATTTAAAACTTATGTTGATCACCTAACGCAACTTGATTTGGCGAAAGTCAGAAATGAAGCTAATACTTGGAAAATACTGTTTACTTTAGTTGACATATTAAAAGATGATCGACATTCTCGAAGTGTGGCAGGATTTTCAATATTTTTTCAATCCTCAAAATGGTTTCATATAGATTATAAAGGTTTACAATCGGTTTTAAATCTCTATATAGTAAGTTGAACTTGTCTTTTGGTTCGAAATTGTGCAAGTATTTATTACTCGTTTATACAATTTCAGAACAATAGCACTGGCGAGCCACAGCCGGATATACTTAAAAATTTTGTTACAAAATTTCCTCTTCGTCTTGTTAAATCCTTCGGTGCCTTAAAAAAATCTTGTAGTGATTGCGTATTTCCTATAGACTCACTTAAACAATTTTACAAGTTTTTCACTTTGGCCGATATGGTATTAGATACACTTCAGCATGCCTCAATATCGGAACATTTAACACATTATTTCTTATGCGATGTTATATACTTCTGCCTATATTATATGGAATCTGCTACTCTTAATGACATGCAAAAATTGGCTATAATAGCTGTTGAAAATCTTATAAATAAAATGAAAAATATTAAAGATATTGAGAAATTTTTTGATAAGAATTTGTATTTTATAACCAAATCTATGGTAAAGCTGTATGGAAATAGCAATAACCTTGAAGTTCAAAATAAAATCGTTACAATTTGTGAAAAATTTGTAGAAAATTATAAACATTGCATAAGTGATAAGGAAAATTTTATACTCGAATTTTCCGTTGATACAAAATTTGCTAATATTCTATGTATTTTGAACACTTTGCCGAGCTCAAGTGAAATTGCTAATAATTGGCAAAAGTCATTCGATATATTTTTAGAGAACAGTAATAGCACGATAGATGGTCTTAGAACATTACAACAAAATGTAAGTTTTGTTGTCTGTTTTGGAAATAAATTAAATTTAAAACTAATTAATATTTATTTAAGATTTTATCACATAGACATCTATTATCCGCTGACAGCGAATTAATTTATAATTTAATACGGCATCTATTGCAAGTTGTGAGACAAACACAAAATAATGATATCAGCACCGAAGCTTTAAAGTGCCTTGGAGAAATGGGTCCATTAAACTTAAACCAAATGTGTTATTACTTTGAGGCTGACAATGATCTAGAAAAGGTAATTTCATATTGAAATAGTTTTCTTAAACTATACTTATCTTTATATTTTATAGTGTACCGATGAAGCTTTGGAAATTTCATATTTTTTTAAATCTATTTACTTAATACTGGACAAATTACTAAATACATTCCAATCTTCAACGCATTTCTATATTATTGATGTGGCACAGTATTTGGTAAATTCTAAATATGGCCGTGATTTGCTGAGTATGATACAAATAATAATTTTTAACAAAATTGTATTATGAAAATGTATTTTCAGAAAACTTTCCACATTTTAATGTTTTCCGAAGCACTCTATCTCATAACTACCTGGATAACTATGACAGCATTCCCATATTAGATTGGCTTACAGCTCTTAAATCAACGGAAACACTTGATTATGACGAATGGATATGCAAATTTAGTTCGTTCATATATAAGCAAAGTAATTGGTTACAATTTTATGACTTGGCTTTGAACGATACATACTTTGCCGAATGTTCGTTTATACCATTTATAAAATTACTGTTGAAGTGTGAAGAAAATCATATGGATAGTATAGTAAAAATGTTGGAATATTTCTTTGAACAATTCAACAAACATAATAGTAACACTGGCAGTGAACTGAACAAAATCTACAAAGATAAACGTGTTATAAATCTTATTTTAAATATATGTGAATGCATACGTATTAGTAATAATTGGTAATACTTCAGTATCAATTAGAAGACATATTTATTGTTATTTTTAATTATGCTTGCTTTTAGGAACTTACCCCTTAACTTATTGAGTGTAGCCGAGGCTTGCAACTATTGCCAAGCTTTTTTCTTGTCTATTATCTATTTGGAATTATGGGCTTTGGGTGAAAAAGAAACAATTGAGGAACAATTATCAATGGATAAAATAAGAACGGAAATCATATCTAACAGTCAGTTTCAGAAAATAGCCAGAAAAGTAAATTTATGAAATTCTTTTCCCGTTTTACGTAAAATTGAAATATTTCAACATTTTAGGCATACGATTCAATAGGCTGTGAAGATGCTATTCCTGGCTTTATCGATCCTTTAAATTCCCGCATGGATTATTTAAATCTTACCAATAATTGGTCTGACATATTAATAGAGTCTAATAATATGTGCGATGATAGCGAATCTAATAATCTTTGCAACGAAGTTCTAAAGCGTAATGGCATGTTTAATCTAGCCAGTGAGAACTCTAACAAAACCGTAGATTATGAACTTTGCTGGCGTTTATGTCGTTGGGATACTGTTGTTGATGGTCACTCTAAAGTTGATACACTTAACGATATGGAATATGAATTTGAAAAACATCATTTTAATGCTTTGAAGTGTTTGCACAATAAAGAAGAAAATAACACATTGGCTGCTATTGCAAAATCTAGACATTGTGTTTTGAATATTTTAAAGGAGATAAGTGTGGAATGTTTACAAAGTGTTTACAAATATATGACGTGGCTACAATTACTACAACAAACAGAAGATTTTTGTTTGGTAAGCTTTTGTAAATGAACCGAATACATTGATTGTGTAATATAACTTTCGAAAACCTCATTTTAGATACAATTTTCAAAATCTGCATCTGTTGATCATATTTTTGAAAAGTGGCAAATGGAATCGAATGATTTAAATTATGGTAACTTTGCGTGCAAAGAGTTAATACTATCACATCTAGTTTCATTATTTCACACCGCTGGCATACGAGCTAATAGGAAAATTAATGAATTTTATAAGGTATGTACATTAATACATTACAGACCTATTAAATATAATTTTTTTTTTAATATAATTTCTTAACCACAGGAAAATCCCATTGAAAAATGTCTCTTAAAGTGCATACGGGAATGTAAAACTGCCGGTAAAATGAATTTAGCTAAGCGCTATATAGCAATATTGCAAAATATGCCTACGAATAATGTACAACTAAAGGTAAAATACAATATTAAACATTTAATCTAAATCGTAATAAAAAGAAATACTCTCCATAAATTATAGGTTAGTGCTTTATTAGAAGATGTCGATGTTTGTGTTAAAACCAATAAGCCAGAAATCACAAAATCCATACTTCATCACATTTTCAAAAATAAAGATTATCATTGCTGTCTACAACGTGTTACGGCCATGCAAATGAATGGCGAATATTTAATGGAAACAAACACGGAAACATTCGATGTTGTCTTAAGCAAATATTTCTTGGGCTCTCTGGAGGTATTGAAAAAGTATGATAGCTCAAAAGAGGCTATTCTACAAAAATATCCAAATTTATTTGATTTAAATGAGTTCAAGGAATTTGAACAAAAAAGTAAAAAAAGTGCTTTCGAAGTTATTGCTAAATATGCGGACAGAGAATATACTCAGGTAAGTTATACAATATATCTATCTACCTATCTATCTATTATTATTTCTTACTTTATTCTTAAAATATTCTTAGCTAAACACTTATATTAACTCTGATGAATTCAATATGAAACGTCAAATTATGGAATTAAATCGCCAAACTGCTAACACTGTTGATCGTCAAGTACGGGATCGTGATAAACATATAAGTGCAAATTTTATGAAACGTACTTCCAATATCGACGAACAAGAAATACAACAAAATGAACAGAAACTGACCACGTATTTGTGTATAGCAGTAGAAAATTACATCAAGTTTACGTGTCTTGATACGGCTGTATCGAGTCCTGTCATATATCGTATTATTGGCTTATGGTTTTCCAACAAACAAAACGAGACTTTACGCAACCAAATTAAGGAAAGTATTTCTTCAGTGCCCAGTTATAAATTCATATGTGCTCTCAATCAAATGACAGCGCGACTGAATTCAAAAACTATAGAATTTATAGATATACTAAAGAATATACTAATTCGTTGTGTCCAAGAACATCCGCACCAAACCCTTTATCAATTATATCCCATTGTATATGGCCATATCGATGGCACAGAAAATAAAACCGATTATCGTTCAAAACTTGCTCAGGATATAATAGCAAAAGGTAGAAATAAATCGAATGTAAATATAACTAGGCAACTGGAAAGTGTTATACCAGGTTTGTATAAAAATTTAAAAAAAGAAAGAAGTGAATTCGAATAATTTTTTTTATCCAATTTAGCTCTGGTTGATTATGCAAATACGGAAATATCGGCCGATCACAAAACTACTGCCACAACTTTGAGTGATAAATTAAAAAAACAAAAGAATTTAGATTGTATTCACTGTCCTACTATTGATTTACCCATAAAAATTGATATGAATTACACTATAACCAGTAAGAATGAGCATTTAAATCAGTATATAATAGACATACAATATAAGGAACTTATTATTATTGCAGGCATTGTAAAGTGGGACCATAAAGTTTCTCTAGTGGGTGGTATTAACGCACCCAAAAAGTTATTGTGTCTTTGTTCCGATGGCATTACTAGACCGCAATTATTGAAAGGGAAAGATGATTTACGACAAGATGCTGTTATGCAACAAGTATTTTGTATGATCAATAATTTACTAATGCAAGAGTCAACTGCAGTAGAACGAAAACTTCTTATACGTACTTATAAAGTTATACCTCTGTCAACTAGAAGCGGTCTACTAGAATGGTGTCAAAATACCATACCAGTCGGCATGTATATAACAGAAGCTCGTAAAAAATTCCGTCCCAAAGAATACAGTGTCCATAAATGCCGTCAGTTGGCTAATGTGAGTTGCAATATACACATATTTTATTTGTTTTTTGCAAAATATTACAATCGATTTTTTTTCGTTGTTCTTTTAGCAACATTTAAAATCGGACATGGAGAAACGATTACAGATACACTATCATATTTGCAAAAGTATTAGTCCAGTCTTTCATTATTTTTTCTTTGAAAAATTTGCAAGACCTGGTCTATGGTTTGAACGACGATTGGCTTACATAAACAGGTATGTGGTAAATTACATAATATACTACCCTAAGCACTATTAATTCATACACCACGCATTTTTTGTTTGATATACGAATATTTTCTTATTCCATATTTTGGATAATAATAATGAGAAAGCCTTGAAAAATGCCAAAAAAAAAATGTTTGACCACTCTTAATTCGTGCAGTGCATAATTTAATTTTGAAGTTAATTTTTGTGACACTTTTGCTAAATTATAAATAAGTGAAATGTACCATTATATTAAAAATGAAGAAATGTTAGATGACAAAAAAGTGAGTAACTAGTGGTCAGACAATTTTGGGCTAAAAGCAATGAATCTTTGGTTTAGTTTACGTTTTCAGTACATTTATAAGAAAAGTTAAAGTTATTTTATACAGAATTAAAGATTTTAAAATTACCTTTCAGAAAATGTAACTCTCAAGGCGTTGTCATTATTATTATTATCCAAAATATGGAACTTTAAGTATGTATTCGTATATCAAACAAAAATTCATGGTGTATGAATTAATAGTGATTAGGGAAGTATATAATTATTGCTTCTCAATTCTAATGAACCTTTTGGATAGCATAGCTTTAGTATTCACCACGTTATGACATGATATAATGTAATTAATTTTTTATCAAAGAAAAAAAACTCTTATCCAATTTCATTCTCAGATTAAAAACATTGTTTTCAAATTGCTTTTATAGATTAATTTTTAGTAAAATTTTAATGTTACAACTCTTGGTCATTATTATATAACGCATTTATTTAACATGCATAGACTTGCTCTATTTAAGGCATATATAGTATACATTGTCTTATTCAATAATTCACTGCCGTTTTAAATGTTATTCCATCTTCTTTAATAGACTTCGATTTTTACAAGCCTGAAATTGAGGCAAATATCCAAAAATTATTCCCATAGAATTAATTATTCGGCAAGCATTTAGGAACGGGTGTAAGACCCATATATCAAATTTCTATTTCTATTCGGTCTTATGTATGTCTTTCTATTTACCGGCGTTTATTTTTTAAGTGCGTTCTGGGAATATTGAGGTAGAAAATTACGAAACTGTCAAAGAAGTCCTTCTTAGTACGAAACCTTTCTAACACACCTTGAACAAAATACAATAACTGTCTTAAATTTCGAACGGTTAAATTATAAGTGAATACTTTATAACTATTGCGAAATGATTAAGTGTGAACTTTAAATGCTCTCTCTCTCTTATACTATAGTGAAAAATCTAAATGAACTTGAACGAGGAGCTCACACATTACCTACTAGACTACGTCGACTTCTAATCACATATTCATAAAATGTATAAATCATCACATAATAATATCCATTCGCATTGATTATCTCTTGATTCAAAATAAAAATCAATCTTTAGTGAGTATTTTCTTTAAAAAAATATATTTTAGCGTGGCCACAACTTCTATGGTGGGCTATATCTTGGGACTGGGCGATAGACATCTACAAAATATACTAATTGATGAAAAATCCGCCGAAGTGATACACATAGACTTTGGTAATTATTTATTAAAAGTTATATGCAAATTATGTTATATAGACGAATATTTAATTTGAAATTAAAGGCATTGCTTTTGAACAAGGAAAAATTATGCCTACGCCAGAGACAGTTCCATTCCGCTTAACACGCGACATCGTAGCGCCTATGGGAATTTGTGGAGTCAATGGAGTATTTAAGAAATCATGTGAAACTACTATGGCTATATTGCGGCAACATCAAGATGTTATAACTACAATACTGGAAGTTCTACTTTATGATCCCTTATATATTTGGAAAGTTATACCGCAAGTCGATGATGAGAATCAAAATATGAACAAATTAAGTAAGTCAAATTGGATGCAATATTTAAAAGAAAGTAAAAAAAGAAATCCTTTCGTTAACAGATGAAGGAAAGAATTATATAGCACAACGCGCGTTGCTAGTAGTACAAAATAAACTGGAAGGAAAGCAGAAAGGCATTTTTGGTACATCGAGTGTTGCCGTACAAGTAGAACGTTTAATTAATGAAGCTATGAGCAATCGCAATTTAGCAATGTTGTTTCCAGGCTGGGATCCATATTTATAAAAAAAATTATCGTTATTTTGTACGCCATTATCAAGAAATAATTTTCTGTTATTTTTAAGAGATTAAAAAAAATTCTTAATAACCCTAACTTACTGACGATTTCAATTTTGGATTTAAACACGATTTGATTGGGTAGTATGTCAGCCTATATTTGCTGTTACTTTGCCGTTTCGTTCGTTGTGCTTACTTGTAGAAAAATCCTTTCAAATGTTAAATTTGCTCAGCTTTAATTTGGAAACAGAAAATCATTGCCTCTCATAACGTACAGTATCGTGAATAACAAATATGTGAATATGGTAATGTCAAGTTAGGGTAACACTGAGACATCTCAATTAATATGGCAACCCTGTCCGTGCTTGACGTAAGGATCAACGGGATTCTTTTTAAATTCATTACCTAACGATCAAGCGACGCGACCGCACCCTTTTTCTACGTAAAGAAACAACATATTTTTCATTCTTATCGTTAAATAAAATCATCTGTACTTGTGTAATTTTTTTAAATAATAAAAAGATTAACCTAATTATATTTCGGCTATCCTTTGTGACATCTCAGAAGTGGGATAAAGAATTCGTCCGTCGATTTTGGTTACAATGGAAAACTTACGCTCACTCACGGTGAAAAGGCTGCAAGCTAAATGTAAAGAGATGGGGATATCGAGTTCTGGTAATAAGAAGCAACTTATCGAACGAATCGAAAGTTCCAACGAAATGGAATCTCGAAAATCATCGGAATTGTCTTGTCATGATATGCAACAACGTATACTGGCATTGGAGAGTCAAATAGCCAACACGCAGTCGTTGGTGCAGCGATATGGCTCATACGAATTTAACCCAATAGAGGTATCATCCACATTGCAAACGATCATGCCGCCAGAAGTCTCACCCAAACGTTTACATTTACACGAAAATGCAGCGACGTCTTCAATTCTACAACTACGAAACCACCCACCTGAAACAACGAATATAACAACATATAACAACGTACCACAAACAGCATCAACCACAGCTCATGTTCAAAGTTATCCACGAACAACGTCTATTTATCCTCCACACTACATAACCAACGAACCACTAACGTCCAACTACGTCTACAATACTACGTCAGCGGGAAACCAGAACGCACCTTTCGTACAGTCAACGAATATTCAGTCGTCAATGAGAACAGCATCGTCAATTTACAACACGTCATATCCACAACAATTGAATGGTAACGCCCGGAACATACCATCGGCTAATATTTTTCCGAAACCAATCACCCCAACATACGTTCAGGCCGCCCTAACAACCGGGAATTATAATCATCAAATGGAGCAACCACCAATTTGTACACGTCGCGAACCAATGTGCACCCAATATCAGTTACCTACCACGAGTAATATAACGTCAACACCGTCTTTTTCAACACAACCTGATTTTCAACAAAATAGTCAAATGATAAACCCATATGGCCAAGTAAGAGAGATTGTCTCACTATTACCAGATTTTGATCCTTCCGTAGATGAGTCTCTTAACTCGATGCAGTTCGTTAAGAGAGTTGAGCTTCTTAAATCGGCTTATGGATGGGACGATCGTTCTGTTATATTTGGTGTACAGCAGAAAATGAAAGGCCCGGCTAAATATTGGGTCGATTCATTAGGGGAAGTAATTATGAATTGGTCTCAATTTACTTGTAAATTTCTTTTAGATTTCCCATACGTAGATAATGCAGCCGATGTTCACATAAAGATGACAGCAATGATTCGCCGTATACACGAGACTCCCCAGGAGTATTACTACAAGATGTACGCTATTGGCAAAAAGGGAAATCTAAGCGATGCAGCTATAGCAAGACATATCGTCAACGGAATCAACGACTATAATTTGAAGCGAAAAATATCCAACGAATACGTATCCTGTAACCAGCTCCTCAACGATATTATCAGTTATTGCAACTATAACGAAATTAAAACACCCTCAACCAATAACAGCAAAATAAAAAGCAACATCAACGAAGCCACAGTCAACGTCGCACACGCAAAGAAGGATAACGGAGCCTCCATTAATAAAATCAAGTGCTATAACTGTTCTAATTACGGTCATTACTCGATCAAGTGTCCGGAACCTCAGAAAAAGCCTCGCTGTGAAATTTGTCATCGGACTTCTCATAAAACAGCAGAGTGTCGAACGAAACAAGATAGGCCCGTAAACGTGAACAAGATTACACACGAAACACCAGAATCGATGGAGAAACTTTCTAAGATCGTCAAGATAAACAGTGTCACCACGGAAGCTTTTATAGATTCTGGTAGTGATCGTTGTTTAATGAAAAGAACTTTTTCTACCCAATTTGGTCCGGCTGTGGAATGTGAAATCATTTTAAGGGGCTTTGCAGGAGGTACATATACCTGTGAATCTAAGGTCATTGAAAGCGTTCTAATGGATGACACTACGAGTGATATAGAGTTTTTTATTGTTGAGGATGAGATGATACCAGCAAATGTATTAATCGGTCGAGACCTGCTGTGCCGCAAGGGAAAACGGACAATTATTGAAGGCGACCAATGTTGGGTACAGAACATTAATTCAATTGAATCTCAGGGTATTTCTACACGTGTCGAAACCGAACAGTTGAAAACGGTACTAGATGATCATAGGAGAAGTTTCGCTAAAGATACAAAGGAATTGGGAAAATGCAATTTAGTGCAGATGGAGATAAAATTAGCCACCACAGTACCGGTATGCACGAAACCGTACAGGATACCATTTGCGAAACGACCTATAGTGGCAAATATAATAAAAGAACTTCTCGAGAATCGTATCATCCGTAAATCTGACTCACCTTATGCCTCCGGAATAGTTCTTGTAGAGAAGAAGAATGGTGAACACCGTCTATGTGTGGACTACCGACAATTGAATAAGATAACTATCAAGACGCCATACCCTATGCCAGTGATGGACGAACAATTTGCCCAACTTTATGGAAATCGTTATTTCACCACGTTGGATTTAAGAATGGGTTACCACCAGATTCAGATAGAAGAGTCATCAAAAAAGTTTACTGCTTTCGTCACCACTGATGGGCATTTTGAATATAATAGGATGCCTTTTGGGTTGGTAAATGCACCTGCTGTGTTTCAGGCTGTGATGAACCGCGTGTTGGAGTTTATGGATCCGGGTGAGGTATTGGCGTATTTAGATGACGTTGTCATCCCCAGCAAAACGGTAGAAGGGGGCATACATCGTCTTGATACATTTTTGGCGGTACTTGAGCGTTGCGGACTTACCTTGCGTTTAGATAAGTGCAAATTTCTGGCGAAGGAGGTCTCATATTTGGGTCACGTGGTAAACGAAAACGGAATTACACCTGGAGTCGAGAAGATCAATGCCATTAGAAATTTCAAAGTTCCAGCGAATGTCACCGAGGTGCGACGATTTTTGGGTCTGACCGGATTTTTCCGTAAATTTGTGGAGCGCTACTCCATTATCTCAAGACCACTCACAGAGCTATTACGTAAGAGTGGGTCGGATAGATTCAAATGGGGCGCTTCTCAGGAGCAATCGTTTAGGGAGCTGATTGAGATCCTATGCAATAAACCTGTACTGGCTATATATAGCTTGTCTGCGCAACACGAGGTACATACCGACGCAAGTAGTTTTGGATTGGCTGGAGTTCTTCTACAAAACTCAGGTGATGGCAAGTGGCATCCGGTATTTTATTTTAGCAGACATTGCTCCGACACTGAGGCACGGTATCATAGCTACGAATTGGAAGTATTGGACGTTGTGGAAACTTTGGAACGTTTTCGTATATACCTATTGGGGAAAAATTTTCGAGTGGTTACAGATTGTGCAGCAATAACAAGAACTAGGGCAAGGAAAGAGCTTCAACCCAGAGTTGCACGATGGTTGCTGAAGTTGTTGGAATTTGATTGTGAGTTCGTGCATCGCGAGGGTTCTCGAATGGCTCACGTTGACGCTTTAAGCAGAGCACCTGATTTGCCAGCAGCTGAACCCGAACCCGCTGGTTTTGTTATGAATGTAAAGGTGGGTAGTGATGACTGGGTATTAATAATGCAGCTTAGGGACGAAAAACTTATGAACATCATCAGAATACTGCGTGGAGAAAGGGGATTCGATTCCCAGATTGAAAAGGAGTACGTATTAAAGAACAACCGCCTATATCGTAGAACACAACAAGGAGCGAAACTCGTTATCCCCAAAGCAGTAAGGTGGCGAATTGCAAAATACTGCCACGATGACGTCGGTCACTACGGATTGGAGAAAAGTTTGTAACGTGTGCAGCAGAATTTTTGGTTTTCTCGTATGCGAAAGTACATGCGGGAATATATAGCTGCCTGCGTCGAATGCTCTTACAATAAAGTGAAAGGTGGTAAGCCAGAGGGTAATTTGCATTATGGTGATCTGGAGCCATTGCCTTTTCGTCAAATTCATCTGGATCATTTGGGACCATTTATCAAGAGTAAGAGAGGCAACACACACATCTTGGCTATCTCTGATGCTTTCACGAAATATGCAGTTATCAAGACGGTCCGAAATACAAAATCTGTTCCTGTGATAAATTGCTTAAATGAATTGGCCAGCTATTTTGGTTTACCTAGACGACTGATCTCAGACCGTGGCACAGCTTTTACCTCCAAGATTTTCGAACAGTATTGTGACGACAACTGTATTCAACATATCAAAAATGCTGTACGTACGCCTAGAGCCAATGGGCAAGTTGAACGAGTCAACCAAACCATTTTATCATATATACGTACCACCACAGAAGACTCAAGAGACTGGGACCTAACATTGCATAGACTACAGTGGTCTATCAATTCCCAAAAGAGTGCGACTACAGGTTTCTGCCCTAACGAGCTGATATTCGATTATAAGCCAATAGACGTCACACAGAATCGCCTAGTTGCAGCTATACAGGATGACGAATGCTCTCCAACAGTTATACCACTACATGAAAAGAGGCAATTGGCTATCGATAACATTGAACGAGAAAGGCAACGATGGAAGAAAAGATTTGACGAGAAACATAGCCGGCCTACTACGTATGACGAAGGTGATTTAGTGCTGATTGAAAACGATAACCAGGCAACCGGTGAATCACGTAAGCTGTTACCCAAATATCGCGGTCCCTATATTGTGAAACGTGTGATTGGAAAGGACCGATACCTAATTGAGGACATACCTGGTGTTCAGATTACTGCGCGCAAGTTCTGTTCGGTGTTTAGTTCGGACAGAATGAAGAGATGGTACAACGGTTCGCCTGAACTTGATGATGACGATGCTGAAGTCGAGGACGACTCCAATTCAGGAGTGGCCGAACTGTCAAGTTAGGGTAACACTGAGACATCTCAATTAATATGGCAACCCTGTCCGTGCTTGACGTAAGGATCAACGGGATTCTTTTTAAATTCATTACCTAACGATCAAGCGACGCGACCGCACCCTTTTTCTACGTAAAGAAACAACATATTTTTCATTCTTATCGTTAAATAAAATCATCTGTACTTGTGTAATTTTTTTAAATAATAAAAAGATTAACCTAATTATATTTCGGCTATCCTTTGTGACAGTAATTAGTATAAGGTTAGTATACCTTTTATTGTTATTATAATTATTTTAGCACTTATTTAACATATCGTAGTTAAATTCGCTGTGTGTGAAGATACGTTCGATTTTAAAAGTCAAAGAAGCAAACCAAAATTTTTAACAGCCTCACATTTATTATTACTTGGCAGAGCAAATTTTTCTCTGTTAAGAGTTAACAGAGTCGGGTAGGTGTACTATGGGCCCGTTAGATTTTGTAAGAAAAAAATTAATATTTTGAAATTATCTTTATTCTAAGATTTTTTTTTATTAATTAAGTACATTTTATCTCATATGATTATTTTGAATAGAATAAATGCTAATATCGTCCCAATAACAGCCAGATGTACAACTTAAGTACTTACGATAAAATTGACGTCAAATATGTATGATTATTATTTCTAATAAAATTCAAATTCTGTCTTAAATCTAAATTGTTTATATTGTACATTCGTTAGAGGACTTTGTATAGTTTTCTTCAAAAAAGAAAAATTCAATTGATACTCAAGCACTTATGGCAGTAGGGATTCGATATAAAAGAAACAAAAAATAAAAACAAAATGCCTTTATAATCTATACAACTTAACAAAAAACATTTTTTAACTTTTGTGTGAATTGTGAATATTTCTTATCCAAACTGATGGTATTGCGTTTCTCTTTCACTTCGAATTTGTAAAGCAGCCACTGTTTACGTATAATGGGATCTGAAGGACCCCAATCCTCACTGGGCGACGATGCCTTTTTAATGCCCTGTAAAAAAAAAAATATGACTTCAAGTTTATTAAGGGTTACATACAAGAAAAAACCATACATTCCATATAGAACCGTCGCTGTTATTAGCAGAAGTCCAAACGAACCACATGGGAAATTGTATGAAACCAATTGCCAATAAAATCCAACCAGCAACTAAAATTTTTGATATAAATTTGTTAAACAATATATTTTTTGTTTTTTTTTTTTGTTATTTCTCAAATAATTATTACTAACTGTTCGCTGATTCGGGATAATCCATGCCAGCATATTTTAGTGTTTTTAGCTCTGCCAATGAGTACACAAAAATAAACAAGAGGAGTAGAGGTGTTATAACTGCCCAACAGATACGCCAATAAAAGGAAACACGTTGTTTAGTCATAAATTCGACATCATCGCAGAAATTTTGTAAACCTTTAAATGTAATAATCAATAGGGAAAATTAGGAAAACTGTTAAAATTAAGAAGCAATGCTACAATAGATACATCGTATAAAATTTTTCAGAATAAATAAAATGGGCAATTAATTCACTACAGTGAATAAAGTTTACGGAGAATTTTGCATTTGTACTTTTGCCAAGAATTGAATAAAAACTTTTTGCGATCAATAGTTAATTATCGATACAGAATAGTTTTCCGATTTAACGAACATTCGATTTAGCGGGCATCGCATTTAACGAACACCTAAATTTTTTCTACTAAGTACTTCATATAACGAATAACAATTTTATTTTGTACACGGTATAACGAACAAATGTAAAAATTAAAATGAACAAAACGAAGATGAAGTACTGGATGTAAGTGAAATTAAGGAGCCTAAAATAATACACGAAGATGTCATTAAGCATTTCGAAATTTGTATTAAATGGGCTCAACAAAACGAAATTAGTATTTCAAATTTAATGTGTGTGAAATTAGCTACGAAACTTATATTCTTTTTTTAACGATGAATGTTAAGTTAATTGAAAAATTTGGAAAAGTGAAGAAGGAAAATCGATTAATACACAAAAATTGTGGTGTATTGGCGAAAAAATTAAAAGAATTTGCTTATTGGAGATAATAACGTTGATAAATCAGGTATTGTTACCAAATATGCCCTTCATAAATCGGGCAAAACTCGATTAAATTTAAAAAGGTGTAGTTTTCGAATCTAAAGGCTTGGATAGCTATTGGATCAAGGATTCCATAACAGATTTCCTAGACGTCGAAGCTAATGTTTTTTTCAAATGAACAAAATTGGTCGATGACTTGCATTTTTTTGGTCGATGAACTGCAATTTTTTTGGTCGGTGAGTTGCATTTTTAATCGATGACTTGCATTTTTGGTTGATAATATTAGCTTCAGCGCCTATGTTTGCTACGTTTGCTCCGATGCCCAACTGTACCAAAAATGTTTTGGAATCCTTGATACTAGGGCTATCCAGCCTCATCATCATGCCTCACAATTAAATTTTTTATCCGATTTTGACCGAGTTGTATAGAGCACTTTTTTTCTCATATAAAAAAGTTATCTCGTCGGCTATATTTCCGGTCCTAAAAGTTACCTGACCATAACAAAAACTGTTTTGGAATCCTTGATACCATGGCTATCCAGCCTACTAGGTATTCCATTTCAACAGTTTTAATTTTTATCATATTTTCCCCTATTTACGAAAGGTATATTTGGTAAAAAAATCTGATTTTTCAACTTGATTATCTATGATGATGAAACAGTTTTTTATATTTGTTTCTTTAATTTGTAAAACTCAAAGGTTTTCTTTCCATTATGTAAACGTAAGAGTCACTGTTAAGTTAGTTTAGTCATATATCTGTATAAAAAACTGACAAGACTGGAATTTTGGGCGTGCAGCCATATGTAAATGTTTATTTCACAGTAGTTACGATGTTAAAACTGACAATGCATACAAGTGAAAATGCCATATATAAAGTGAAAGATTTATTCATAGAGTAAATATTTAAAAAAAAAAAAAATTGCAGTTGGGAAAGTGTGTCGTTTGTTTCATCGTATATTTTGTAAACAAAATTAGAAATAGATTTTTAATATTTTACAAGCCATCGGTAAATAGAAAAAATAAACTTGTTTTATATTCATATAGTGCCAATGAATTACAAATATTTTATGAATGAACAAAGTTTCTTTTTTTTGTTATAATTTGTTGATCGTTATAAATATTTTAATGCCATAATATTTAATGAGTCGTATTTTGTTACACTACACCGAACATATGATCTTATACACTCGACACGTAGTAGTTTTTATATTATTACTGTATTTCGAAAATTAAAGAATTTGTCAAACAAATTCCATAAAATTAACTCCTGTTTGTATAGGACAAAAGATTTTAAGTGATTGAAAACTCTAAATATTAGAGCAGTTAAGAGCTCTTCACATACCCCATATTTTTCTAAGATAAGCTATTTCAGACGATCGAAAATGTAAATATTTCATTTTCATCAAATACAAAACCCTCTTCTCAATATAATCGAAACATTTATTCAAAAGCAGTTCATCATTTTTCAAATTAAATGAAATCAAATAGAAATGTTTGGCTTTTTTTTTTTTTTTGCTTTGCATTACTGTTTTTTGAGCCATTACTGTGTACATTTGCGAATTTGCGGCTTAATGCAATTGTAAATTAAAATTATATTAAATAATTTGTGTGAAAAGAATAATTGCAAATCCTTGAAAAAATTTAAAAAGTTATTGTAAAAAGTGAACAAATATTCGCAAAAAATTGAAATGTTTAAACAGTTCATCGAGCGATTAGTTTACCTATAATTTTTAAAATGTGAACGTACTCAAGATTACGCTAAAGCAGATGAAAGAGCACTTGTTGTTGTAGCAACTGTAATGCCGCATGGCGAAAATTTAACCGATCAAATTTGGATATGTGTTGGTAATATACCCCAGGTCAGACATCTCCAACAAAATGAGATATGAAAAAATATTGCTTCGGCGACTGCTTCGCAGCAGATTTCTGGCAAAAACTCTGAGAGTAAATAAAATTGATACGAAAAGTTTCTCAAAAATCTGTTGTTCGAAGTCGACTTTAAACTGTAGGTCCCCGACATTCATGTATAAAAATTAACACACACAACAGAAGTGGTGTCAGAAGCTAGGTCGTAATCCTGACTGAATGGTTGTAATGACCAATTATGGATGTTTGTTGTATGTTTTCTGCTTTCGACAGTAAATACACAGCTCAGTTCTAAATATTTATACGAAAGCACATTTTATTCTTCTTATATGCCTGTAAATCTCTGTTTCAGACATATCACTTATTTCAAACTTTGGACTTTAAATGGGATACGTTCAACTGTTATCAGCTATTGGTAACAATAAAATCTCGGTAAACATGTTAAAAATGTATTGCAAACGGTGTAGATTTCGAACAAGATTTTAAATCTATTGGACGAAATTTCATTCAGGTGTAAGCATACCAATAAATGTAATTACATGAATAATGACATTGCTTGTCTTACAGAAACAATGTGATAAATTTTTAATCGCCTAAAAATACTTGCTTACAGACACTAAGAATTAGTTAAGTGTTATAAAATATCGTTTAATTTATATCAATTGGCTTTAAATATATAGAATGGATGTAGCGAATCGATTTACTTCGATTTTTTGATTACTTCTTATGATAATATATGTACATATAGTCCAATTTCTAAATATATAAGTATGTTATAAATCTAGTATACATAAATATTCATTTTAGTACAATTCATAGTATGTATATAAAAAGTATCATCTTACCATAGACCCATGCAATGCCAATAATTTGACATAACGCTAGACCAAATATAACGAATGTTGCACCATAGTAATCAACTAAACTTAGAATCCATTGACCAGCCTTGAATTAATTAAATAAATTGTTTTGTATTTTAACAATTTGTGGAACTCTAAGGGACATTAAAAATGCGCTACACTTGATACATTTTTTTGTGAACAGTCGTTAAAAGTCAATTATTGTATAAACAATCAATTGCGTTCGAATGTTGTTGTTGTGTTTCTGGATATTTCCGAATCAAACAACATTCGAAAGAATTGTTGTTTTTATACATTAAATTAAAATGTCTGAAGTGCAACGTAAACATAAAAGAAAATAAAAAAACATAGAACATAGGAAAAAAAAGTCAAAATGTATAAAGACATGAACAAGACAAAATAAATGTGTTGTATGAATGAAATCTGTGAGAGAGTATATACATATATCACATATAAGTACCGGTGTAACGTATATAATGCCACAAAGAAAACCACAAATTGTTGTTATCAAAGCCACTAGCGAAGCCTTCATCCATTTATAGTGATCGCATAATATCGCTACTAAGGTATTGGCCTGAGCCACTAGTGTGCCAATGCCTAAGACGAATAACATTATAAAAAATAATACAGCAAATAGCTACAAAGAGGATTAGATTTAAATTAATTTTTTCTTATAGTATTCCTTGTATAAGATATGTATTCATTGAAAATACGTTTTAAATATTGTGTATGTAATAATTACCTGAGGTACAGCTTTAAATTTAGCTATGGCATCTGGATATGATATAAAAGCTAAACCTGTACCACTGCGTACCACTTCATCGATATTACTAACATTCAGGTTATGAGCCAAATTTCCTAATATACCGAATATCGTAATGCCGGCTATTAAACTGGTTACCGTATCTAAACTAGTAACAATTATAGCATCCCTATGTGAATAAAACAAATTATTTTATTTAAAATATCGTGAATTTAATTCATTTTACCTGTTAGCATTATGATGGAATTTGTTATAAGAGGAAAACATAACAATTGGTCCAAGGCCCACAGCCAAAGAGAAAAAACACTGCACAACAGCTTCTTTCCATACCTGTGATTAACAACAATAATGATTAATTTAAAAATATCGTAATTAATAGATTATAAACAAAAGTGTAAATATGTGAATATGGGAAGTGATATACTAATAAGTTGGAAATTCCAACTTGGTGCTAAATTCTGCATGACACTTAAAATTTTATTTTTATAACGAATACAACATACATACATACATACATAATTGGCCATTACAACCCTTCAGTCATGATTACGGCCTAGCTTCTCACACCACTCATGTTGTGTGCGTTAATTTTATACGTGAGTGGCGGGACCTACAGTTTAACGTCGACTCCAAACGACAGACTTTTGAGAAACTTTTTCGTGGCAGATTTATTTACTCTCAGAGTTTTTGCCAGAAATCTGCTGAGAAGAAATCGCCGAAGAAATATATTTTTTTTCATATTTCGTTTTGATACCTGACCTGGGATACGAAACCGGGCTTTACGTCTAATAAGCCAACACACTACCTACTAGACTACGGCTACGGTTCAATAATGAATACAAGCTCTTCCGAAAAGGCTAAAGAGCGATTCATGAAAACTTTGAAGAAGTAAAGAAAATTTTAATAAGAAAAGACGTCGGAACCTTGGTTGACACATGAAATGGCAACGTTATTTCGGTCAACAGTCATCAGTTAGTTGGATCCTTTCGAAATTTTATACAATTATACAATGCTACATGATTTGGAAAGAAAGTAGATAAATGTGTACTTCGCCTAAAAATGGTAATTTTTGCTCTCTCAACCGCCCTGTGTACTGGATTCAGTCACACGCGACTTTGATGAAATCAAACAAGAGTCTCAGTAAAATCAAGAGCATTTGTTTATCGTCACTAATTGCTTTTTTAGTTTAAAATAAAGTATTTCCCGGACATAAGCTCCCCAGATATAATAAAACATTCTTCGCTTATAAGCGCGAAAAATTGCGCTTTATACTCTAAATTTATTTAAAAAATTCTTTTATATGCACTCACTTTGTGACAACTTTCTTTCTGAAATTGATCCTATTCACTAGCTCTCACATTCGTGGGATTAATCGGTTCTGAATTTTTTTTTATGGGGATATGTTAAGTCATTGGGTATAGCAACTCTTGAGCCATTGGAAGCTAATATTCACCACCAGAGCCATTCGTCAGATTTATTGAAAAAAGTAGCAAAAAATTAGACAGGGCTATGCAATTCCATAGAATATCCCTTATGGTTTCATTCTCATCGAGGCAAGGGCTACACTCACGTAACAAATTGACACAACGTATTCTCAGATAATTGATTCCTGATAGAAAATCTACAATCCACCGGTATTTGTAAAGCTGTTCTTCTATTAATATGGCCTGGTGCAGGTCTCAAGCTAATCAACAATCTGACTCTCTGCCTAATTAATGCTACAATAGGACTGTTGCCCATACATGATATTGTTTTAAAAAAAAGTCTAATCTCCTATTCCTTCCATTTAAATTTTCTGCATCATACATTGCGATCTGAAAGATAGCTAGAAAAAATGTCTCCTAGAAATTTGTTCCTTTTTCATTTGTCCATTTTTTCTTCACTCTTTTGATTGAATTTTTATAAAATTGTAAACTTACCTTCAAATTTAATAATTCATTCCAATTGGGTTTCAAAAAGAATATGATGCCGTCTATAGCGCCATCTAAGGTGACAGCTCTTATAAGTAGTGTTATAAGTATTACATAGGGGAATATAGCTAAGAAATAGGCAGCCTTGCCAGCAGTCTTAACACCTTTAACAATAACTAAAAACGTTATCAGCCAGGCAACAAACAAAGCCAATGTAAGTTTCCAACTAGGCATACCAATGCCGTTTGATATGTCATCATATTCTCTTACCACTTCTTTCCTAAAGTCAAACCAAAAAAAAAATTTCATTCAAGGTATCTACATTGGTTTACAATTAAAATCAAATACTAGTTACTTACAAAAAATACAACTCTGAACTGCTTTGTAATTTTACACTTAAGCCAGAGCCATTGTAGTTGTTATTGTTGTAAATATTTACATTTGTATTTGAGTCCACACAAATAGGACCCCATTCTTCACGGCAGTATGACCACGGTAATATTTCATGAAATGATGATACAAGGTAGTAAAGCGTTAACGCTAACAATGATGAATAATAGGTGAGCACACAAATACCGGCATAGGCTTGACCTATTCCAACTCCTATAAATGTTAACAAAAAATTTTTTAATTAAAAATATAATGAAAAGACATTAACGTTTTACCTATAAAAGAAGGGCATATAGACCAAATTTTAATTGAACTTTTACTGGTAAACTGGCCTAATAATACTTCCAAATAATACATAGGTTTTCCTGTAATAAAGGATACAATAAATAAATTATTTGTCATTATTACATTCATGTTATGAAGCGTTAGTCGTTAAGTGACAACAAATGTTTGCTCTCTTACTCGTATTAAACCACATACATATGTATGTAGGTGTATTGTAAAATAATATAAATCTCTTTCTATGACTAAAGTCAATTGTGTATGGACTCCCCCTCTCTTTCTCTCTTCCAATGTAATATATGTATATCGGATATTTCATTAAGCATTGCTTTCGTCCTTTAGGCTTTGTATTCGTTTGAATAATCTATTGATGTCACTATGTGTGAAATGTAGTCCCCGTAGTCCGATAGGTAGTATGTTGGCTTGCTAAACTCCGGATCAGACATTTCTAGCCAAACGAAATATGAAAAAATATTTCTTCGACGACTACCTCTCCGCAGATTTCTAGCGAAAACGCTGAGAGTAAGTAAAAAATTGACAGAAAGAAGTTTCTCAAAACTCTGTCGTTCGGAATCGACCTTAAAATGTAGGTCCCGCCACTCATGCATAAAATTAACAGACACAACATACGTGGTGTGAGAAGCTAGGTCGTTATCCTGCCTGAAGGGTTATAATAACCAATTATGTATGTACTTATGTATGTATGTGTGAAATATAACATCATTCAAATATACGTCACCGTTTCTCTGGGTAGAGCGCATCTGAAATGCCCAATTTTCCTTGATTCTAGCGCATAAATCAGGCGATGGCATGCTTTATGTTGACTTTGAAGATCGCCATGGTTTGTGGTTTATTCACATACGCCTTCGACTTAAGAAAACCCCACAAAAAAAAAACTATTTATTTTTTTTGGTGCCTAGTTTACACTATCTCCACGTAAGATTACCATGCCGTCAAAACGCCATCCTGTTAAAACAACATATTCTTAGTGTTAAGGTTATCCAATGCAAATCAAAAGAAATTGGTAATTATCGATCTATAATACTGATAGCCTGGCCAAAGTCCTCTTTTAGAAATATGGACCGATGACGCCATCAAACAGTGACTATTTGGGAATGCATTTAACGCTCTTGGATCTTATGTCAATCCCAAATTCAATTATCAATTCAATTTTGTTTGTTTAAGTACCCTTTCATTCAGAAATGGGCCTCATCGCTGAAGTTGATTTTCTACATGGCAACTTGCCCAACTAGAACACCTAAGCCTAATGTCCTAGGCCTATTGTCCTCAATAAAGGAATAACCGTTTAATCTCAACTAAAAAACGAATCCAATATTATAGCATAGCGAGCAGAGAATACACGTATTTATGTTAAGTAATCCAGGGTTTAATATGTACCCTATATCTCAAGTTGTTCAAGAATGTCGGAAGGAGATAGCAAGTCATTCAACGGTTACTCTCATGTGGGTTACAGAACACGTGAAGATAACGAGGTGACTGACGCATTTGCAAAGCTTGATACAACAGATAATTCGAACGAACTTATACATCAAATCATCTACATATGGACAAACAAAGGGAAATGGAATTAGGTGGGTTGTAAGGAAATAAGACAATTTTAATCCAGTATATGCGAACGAACCCTAAGCAATTATAACAGGGCAACGGACCCTAGGTTTATATGCCCAGAGGCTGACGTCGTGTCCAGCAGCCGCAATAATGAGGAAGAATGGATGAACCTACTTTGGTACTCGAGATAAAGGATTTTTGTCATCCTGAATTTATTGTTGGATTGTTTCTAAACCAAGCAGATTGGGATAAAATCGACTCTTTCAATAAAAAGATCAAGATGATTGAAAAATACCAGCCATTATTTAAAAAAAATTTGTAATCTATATTGGTCAATCTATATTGGTAATCTATACAGGTCAAATATTTCGATCTAAACGAAATATGAAAAAATTTTCTTCGTCGACTTCCTCTTCTGGCCATGAAAAATTTCTTTAAACAATCTGTAGGTCCTGCCATCTATGGATGAAATTAACACACGCAACATAACTGGTGGGAGAATCTAGGTCGTAATGTTGACTGAAGGCTTGTAATGACGAATTATGTATGTAACCTCTTTCTCTCTCTCTCTCTCTCTCTGCAGAATATTTTACCAGCATATCCCACCGAATAGGATTTTAAATTGTATTGCTTGTTTAAAACAATTTTTCTGATATGATATTTTGTAGATTTTATTATTTTTTTATCTCAACATTCATACATATATGTATTCCATCCGTTTATTTTTCTAATGAGTTTAGTAGAGGAATTTTCTGCTTTTTCTAATTGACTAATAACTAATATTAGCTTTAGCAACTGTAAAGTTTTTTTTTTATTTGTTTTATTATCAAACATAAACGTTAACATAATTTGTTTATCAATTCTACCATGGGTTGGTTAATTTTTTTATAAATATTATCTGTCTGAGAGAGCGGTAGTGAATGCATATGCATGTTATAAATTTATATTCACTATCTACTAGTTATCTTGGTTCAAATTTTTCAAGAATTATTTAAACTTTCAGACATTTTTTATATCATGCTTAAAGTATTTATAAGAATTTGAATCATTTTAACAAAGGGTCATATTTGTTATCATGTGCAGGCAAAATTCTAAATTGGTTTTATGTTAGCACTAAAAATAATTTTTATTACTTTCAAATCATAAGCTATTTCCAAACGCTATTTAAATCAGTTTATGAATATTGCTGTCGACTGTGAAATATTTTCTGAATGCCAGCATGTGTTTACGTAATCTTTAATCCGGCATTCTTGGACAAGTTTAGATGTAGTCAACACACTCTCTAGGGATCTAAACCCCGATTAACTTAAAATAAACATGTGTATATCTCTGCTTGATATGATATAATATTGATTCGTTTTTAAGTTTAGACTAAGCGATTTTTTCTTCATTAGTGGATACACTTTGAGATCATTAGGCCTATTTTAATATCTCTGCATTACGTCGATGCTATAAAATCTCATAGTTTACATGCAGTGCTTAACAATGATTCTAATAACGAGTACGTAGTTTCATGTCATGTTCGTCAGATTTTAGGAATTTCATTCTTTATTGTGGTCTTATTTAGGACCTGCTATACGGATATGGAATTTCTGTAGGTGATTTTCAGCTCGTTCGGCTTTCATTTTCTATCTAATCCGATTTTAAAGCTTTTGCCAGTAATCAATGGATAATTTTTTCGGATGCTTATATTTCGTTGAATAAGTCAAAGACCCCGACAGTCAATTTTGAAATTATTCAGTGCTTTTTTCTTTTATTTTTCAAAATCCAAATAATTAAAAAATCATTCGTTATCAACAGATTTCTGGCATAAACTCTGAGAATTAACACGCACAACATAAGTGGTGTGAGTGGCTAGGTCGTAATCCTGACTGGAGGGTTGTAAAAACCAATTACTAATCACCGCTCATTTGCGTTTAATTGCTATTGTTTATATCTGAAGTTTAAATTTCAGATAAACTTTTTAGTTTCCACTTTTCAAGCACAAGATTAAATATCACTAAAACCTAATTCATAATGTAGTCTCTACCAGTCTCAATCGGTTGTGATGGACAGTAGTCTACTAGGCCGTGTTAGTATCTTAATTTAATGGAATATTAGGCAATAATAATAAAACACTTTAAACGTGTAGCAGAGTAATAAATTAATATTTCTGAAAAATAGAAATATATCACAACAGAGCAAATGAAATAATAAAACTTATTTAACAGTAAATGACATACGTATACAGAGTAATAAAAAATATATATATACATATATATGAATGTATTATGTTTACCAATTAAAAACAGCACCACTATGTAGGGTATTAAAAAGGCCCCACCGCCATTCTCGTAGGCTGTGAATGGAAAGCGCCATATGTTACCCAAGCCCACTGATACCGATATGCATGACATCAAGAACTCCAAACTGCTGCCCCAATTTTCACGTTGATTCTCTTGGCTATCATTAATGACGCCATTACTGGTAGTTTCGGTTGTACCAAATGTGTCTGCATTATCAGAAGATTTTTTCCCTTCCTCAATATTATGCATTGTCTATATGTATGTGAATATAAATTTCGATATAATTGTTTATTTATATTTTTAATTTTTTTTTTTTTTTTTTGCTAAAGATCTTTCACTATATTTTAAGCTATAAATATTATTTATAGTTTTTAAACGTCACACTAATTACTATATAGTTATCACTACAGTGCACTATTAAATCAACCATAAGTTGCTACAGCAACAGCATTGGCAACAAATTGAGTGAACTAAGGATAGATTTTATGATTGACCACTTTATAGTAGAAGATGTTGCATATACATATGTATGATATGTACGTATTACTCGTAAAAGTTTACACGCGATCAATTCTATGATGTTGATGACGACGATTTGTTTTTTTTGTCGTTTTTTTTTTTGTCGTTTTTTTTTTTTTTGTTATTTATTTGAATTCATTTGATTTATTATTTTAGCGTCCTCTTATGTAAATACATACAAATCAATCGAAAGTAATAGTAATTGATTTAAAAGATTTTAAATTTTCAAATATGCATTGAATAAACACTTTCAATTTTTATTCAAAATATTATTAAAGTTTCATATTTTCTTTCATTTTTTTATCTTAAATTATCATCACTACTTAATTATTAAATAGAAAAATACTATAAAAAAAAAAGGAATTTTTCTTTTTCTCAAATGTTGTGAATTCGACGGTTAGCAAATTAATACTGAGGACAGGCAATCACTTTTCTTTTCTCTTTACATCCCAAATCTATATTATACTTTTGAAAAAAAAAAACAAAATTAATATATAAAAACCGTTCATATTAAACACAAGAAAAGGGAATTGAAAACTTTTACTCTTCAGAGGTTCCCTTTTTTTAGAATTCTTTGTTCTGTTAAAACTGATACTGTGATGATACTGTTTTATTCGTCTCTACACACATTTTCACTTTAAATGATTTGGTTGTGCAAATGAATTGACTTGGTTTCGGCTATTAATTATCAGTCAGTCTTGCGATAAATTTATTTTAATTGGAATCTAACTGGTCTGTCAATAAAATTAATGCACTTAGTCGTATTAGAGACGATAATAAAGCGATAAATGCTGTTTTTCTCATATCGATAACTATCAAATTTAAAATTTTGAATTAAATTTTCATTATTTTAAGCCGTCATCTATGAATATTCATTATTAATACTAAAATTATAAAGAATTCTCTAAATATCAATCTGCCTTTGTATTTATTTTTTTTTAATTAGCTAACCTAAGATTATATAACACAAAATATATTTGTACTGAATTCGAACCTTAATTTCATTAGTTTTTAGTTAATAATTATAAAGTTAAAACGACTAAAATCGATCTCTAAATGCATTTAGTATATCCATACCCCAGGTCAGACATTTCCAACAAAACGAAATATGAAAAAATATTTTTTCGACGAATGCCTCTCAGCAGATTTCTGGCAGAAACTCTGACAATAGATAAAAATTGTCATGGAAAATTTCTCAAAAATTTGTCGTTCGTAGTCGACTTTAAACTGTAGGTCCCGCCACTCATGTATGAAATTAACACACCCAACATAAGCGGTGTAAGCAGCATTTCGTTAGGATAACACCCTATTTCATATATTTTTCCCATATTTAATTCAAAGTGGATAACGAATTTCAGCGAACATTCATCTTTGAGTAAGCAGAGATGTTGTCAATACCAGCAACTGAATGGAACAATGTCATATACGAGAGAGAATTCATTGGCAGACCTTTTAATATTTATTGCCTACATAAACTGCTATTTTCTGCCGGAGAACTGGCCTTAAGTTATGATTATTATTTTCTTATTTTTAATTGGCATTGTTTGAATTATGTTTGAATACGACCAAATTTCCCATGTTGAGAGTAGCGAGACCTATAAAGTTGACTCTGAACTGCAGATTTAAAACGCAATTACTACTCTCAAAGAGCAATAATACTTTGAAGAAATATTTTTTTCAAGATATCAGCGTCTCATAAGACAACTCCATACCTAGTAGAAAATGACAATCATAGCCCTGTTGAGACATCCTCGTTTATTTTCTCTAATGTTCTGATCACTTATTTGGAACATATCATACATAAAAAACCATTTGGCTTTAGTTTTGTTGCCTGCCACTTCTTTACATTCAAATATTGCGCATATGTATGTATGTACGTATTTTAGAGGTTGCATTTATATATACCTTCTGGACTCATGAAAATATAAAATAAAACGATCATTAGCAAAATTTCGGATTGAATGGTACTCATCGTTATCGTTATTATGTCATCCTTAAATATATAAAATTAATAAGTTAAAAACTTAACTAATCAACTGTTACTTTAATAAAAAAAATATATACAGATACAATTTTATTTTCTTAAATTATTAATGTCTACTAACGTCTTCTAATCTTAGTTAACAAATTCATTCATTCATAAACAATGCTATAAACAAGACAATTAAGATATTAGAATGTTCATACATACATACGTCCATATTATCGTTTTAATTAAGACATGTTAACAACGTTTCAAATATAAATATTTTATTTATGCCACTTAAAATCATTTAAAATTATGTATAGGGTCTTCCAACAGAGACTTCCGAAGTTTGGCAGTTGATGACTGTTACATCTATCAATTTACGTACATACATACATAATTGGTCATTACAACCCTTCAGTCAGGATTACGACCTAGCTTCTCACACCACTTATGTTGTGTGTGTTAATTTTTATACATGAGTGGCGGGACCTATAGTTTAAAGTCGATTTCAAACGACATACATATTTTTGAGAAGCTTTTCATGGCAATTTTATTTACTCTCAGAGTTTTTGCCAGAAATCTGCTGAGAGGAAGTCGCCGAAGAAATATTTTCATATTTCCGTTCTGATGTCTGACCTGGGGTTTGAACTCGGGCCTTCAGTCTAATAAGCAGTGGTGTTGTCGAGCCGGAACGCTCCGGAACATCGTTCCGGTACTTCCTTTTTGGACAGGAACGCGTTCCGGAACTAAAGATGATTTCTGATAACGAGAATTGGCTGACGTTTTGAAAAAAAAAAATTAAACAGAATTGCTGATTTTTTTTTTCTAATTTTTGACGAATTTTGACTACTTAAGAATTTGAATATTTAAAACTATTTTTTAACCCTTTCGACCGCATGTAATAAACATATATATATATACATATACACAAAATGGGTTTCGTAATGATTTTCGTTTCCTTTCCTTTTTATGCTATATACAGGGCCGATCCTGGCGACGGGCGAAAATTGGGGGAAATCTCTCTCCCCCGTCGTCAAATTTGGGACATGAGACCTAAAAACAAAAAAAAAAACGCCGTCGCCAGGATTATCATGGAAAATCACTCCCGTCGTTAAATTTGGGACATGAGACCGCACAGAGCGGCCGCCTACCCAGGATCGGCCCTGTCTATATAATTATATATACGCGTTCCGGTAAAAAAAAAAATAGCACAACACCACTGCTAATAAGGCAACACACTACCTACTAGACTACGGCGACTTCACATCTATCAACTTAGTCAACAATCAGTCTGATTTGCCAAATCATCATAGAACAATAAAATTGTTTTATCAAAGTGGGCGCGTTACATTTAAAGAGAAATCATCCTCAGCGATATGATGAATGAGTAAATGAATAAACAAAATTGTGAAATGTGGGAAGATACCAATTACATGAGATCCAAGAGCGTGCAATGCATCACGAAAAGATCACTGTTTTGCATCGTTTTGGGTTGGCGGCGCTATCGGTTCATATTTTTTTGAGAACAACGTTGTTCAAAAGATCACTGTCTTCGTCCAGAACTACAGGTCGATGATTGTACCCTTTGGGAGCAAATGCCTTCTACAAAGCATTTCTGTCTTGCTTCACTTTCTTTAATATATTTTTGTTGTTCCAGTTAAGCAAATGATTCGTCTGCTATAGCAAGACCTAAGATAATGGAGCTGCCGTCCATTGTTGCCTAAAAACAATGCCCTCCGAGTATTTGGTGTAGTGGTGGCGAGTCTTGCTGATTGTTGATTCCTGCCTCTTTTTCCACCAGGTCGATGATCATCCACTTATTTTGCCCTAAATAGGGTAATTCGAATAAATACGACATGCAGTTTTAACAGCAGCTCATGCCACATTGAATATTCTGCACGAGCAATATGAGAATATGAGATCAACTTATGTAGAGGTGATGTGAACTGGCCACCGAGATTGTGCGATTTTATCCTTTGCTTGTGATGTTTTTCTCAGTCGCAGGTATATGCGAATAAGTTACAAACTATAGCGGTCTTCGAAACCAACATAACCTTATGCAATCGGTAAAATTCAGACTGATATACATACATACATACGTCAGGATCATTGAAAATTGGACATTTCGGATGCGTTCCACATAGAGAAGTCGTGGCGGAAAATTTGAAATTTGAATAGAAATCTGTTTTTCTAACCAGTCTTCAGACATCTAACGAAAGTAAATCGTTAAAAGTGCACTTGATTTGTTGAATTTCCAACAAAACGAAATATGAAAAATATTTCTCCCAGTAGATTTCTGACAAAATCTCTGACAGCAAGTAAAATTGCCATGAAAAGTTTCTTAAAAATATGTCGTTCGTAGTCGACTTTAAACTGTAGGTCCCGCCACGCATGTATAAAATTAACACACTCACCATAAGTGGTGTGAGAGGTTGTAATGACCAATTATGTATGTATGTATGTAATTTTGTGTGAATTTTTGAAAATTTTTTGTAACTTCTGTTACTGTTTCTTTATTGAATTTATTTCTTGTAAACTTATTTTGTATTTAAAATATTCAAAAACATGTCAAATTAAGTGGGTCCATGTAGAATTTTTTCTTAATTGTAATTCAGCTAAATATTCTCATTATATTCAGTTTAATTTAGTTTAATTAAATAAATTATTATAGAGGTCAAGAGGCTTCTCAAGGACTATCTTGTAATACATGAGACATTGTAATCAGCATTTTCTTAAATTTTAAATCGAGTCAAGCTTTTAAAAATTCTACTTCTTGTAGATTAAATTTTATTTTATTTTAATATAATTGAATGAAATTAATTCTCAATTAGTAATTATAATAATACTTTTTTTTTAATAATAAATAAATTTTAATTTTAAATCACTTTATAATATACAACATACATACATACAAACATATACAAATAATTATAATTTGTCTTGCCTTATTTTATAAATACTTATAATAGGAAAACTATGCATAATCTATACTAGTTAGTGTTGGGAATCCCGGGATCCCGGGATCCCGAAATCCCGGGATCCCGCAGTTTTTAACAATCCCAAAATCCCGGGATTGAGCACTTAATCCCGGGATTTGACTTTTTAAGCCGTAATGAAAAAAATTGTATATTAGAACTCTCACTAATTCGAATTTCCAGAAATTAGAATCTGTTGTTTCAATGCATTAACCGCTATGAAATTAGAAACAAAACTTCAAATTGCGATTTTTTTTTTGAGATGTAAACACTTAAATTAAAATTAAATTAAAATCGCCAGAAGCAGATGAACCACCAACAAAAAAAAACTAAACCATTAACCAAGTATTTTCCTATGCTGGGGCTAGAAGACAGATCACTTTCTGCTACACTTGCACGACTAACAGCCCTTGATGGGATTTAAAGTTTACCTAAGACTGTCAACACAGTCCGCTAAATGGTTGTATATTACAGCAACAAAATATGATGTCATGCAAAAGTATTTTACGGCTGAATTTGGAAAGCAACTAACTCTAATAAAAGACTATAAAACTAGGTGGAGCAGCCTTTTGTTAATGCTGGAACGTCTTTATTTATTAAGAAATTGTATACAAAAAGCATTAATAGACATAGGTCCACCTGAAGGTGAATATTTTGCTTTATCCAAAGATGAGATTAATATGGTATCCCCAATCATTAGTGTTCTTATCCCAGTTAAAGCAACAGTTGACACCCTTTGCCGTCGGGATGCTAATCTGTTCACGGCCGATTTTGCCATAACTTTTATGTTAAAAAAACTTATAGATGCTAACAACGTTATAAGTCAAAAACTACATTCAGCCCTCATCCATCGCATGCAACAAAGGAGAACAGATATCAGTGGGGTACTTCAGTATCTGCACAATGGTAGAACAAATGTTCAGTCCGAATCCGAAACAGAGTTCGTAACGGTTCCTTCTTCCATAAAATGTCGCAAATTAATAGCTGAGTTACTCTCAAGACTAAATGCTTCAAATCCAGCTACATCACTTCTAATAGCTTCTGAGTCAGAAGTTACACCTTCTTCTTCAGCCAGTGTAGAGTCTGAACGTGCTTTTTCTGCAGCTGGATTTGGATGCTCTGTATTTCCTCAAAACGTATTTTAAAAATAATAAAAAATAATAACATATCGCACTTGATCAACAAAAGAGTATATATCTATAAAAACAATTTACTTTTTATAATTAATTTAAAAATGTGAAAAATTAAAAATAAAATTAATTTTCTTATAATTTAATAAATTCTTTCTTATAAACCTATTTTTGGATGTGTCATGTTATTAATTTTATTGAAATAATATGTTAATATCTTTCAAGAACAAATTTTTTAAAATCCCGGGATAAATCCCGGGATCCCGGGACTAGGTAAATGAAATCCCGAAATCCCGGGACTGAAAATATAGAGCGGGATTGCCAACCCTAATACTAGTGTTACTTTTATTCCGTTCTACCGGTTATATTGTACAGTTTTTGTTTGAAAAAATTAATTTTATTGCTGCTGTATAATTTTCTTCTTTCCTCTGCTAAATTAGTTTTATACGCATACCATTTTGCTCTTGTTTCCGGATTTGCTGGTCCCCAATTTTCCGTAGCGTTCAATGAAATTAGAAATGACTGAAACATATAAACAAAAACATTATGAGTATTTCTTTAAAGAATATGCAAGGAATAATTTTATATTTACTGTTAGAAATGAATCCTTATAATGGCCTTTAATATACCAAATTCCCCAGAGAGGGAATTGAAAAACTCCAATGACAAATATTATCCAACCAGCAGCTATAAGAAAAATTTATTTATAATATTTTCATTTACTTATAAAAAAAAAAAATAAATACTATATTAAACATAAATTTTCATAAGTAATATTCATTATTGAAATAAAATTAATGATATCCGACAAAGGAGAGAAAATGTGTAAACCGTCAGGGGAATCTTCGGCATATTTGCCATAATTTCAACAAATCTATATACATTATAGGCATTTTGAACGCCTCTCTCAGAGTATTTGCCAGAAATCTGCTGAGAGGAAGTGGCCGAAGAAATTTTTTCTTTTCTGACCTGGGACTTGAACCGTGGTCTAATAAGCCATTAATAGACTACGGCGAATACAATGCCTACACTGTCTCAAATAAATTTCCGTACGCCATGCTATTTCCAATATATTGCGTTATATTTCAGGAAATCTCGATTTGTGTCACCTAAAATTTTTTTTTTATATTTCGTGTTGTTGAAGATATCTGAGGCCTCGGGTTTGAACCGTGACCTCACGTCTAATAACTCAATACACTGCCTACTAAACTACGGCGGCTTCAAAGTGTGTGAAAATAACAAATATCACCAAAAAAATTCGTATTGATGTCAAAGAGTTGATTGTTAAACTGCAGAATGATGACAAAAGGTTGAGGAATGGTAAATGCTCTTTAAAGAGGTTGACATTATTGAGACATTGAAATAGATTTGTTTGTAACATAATTTCATCGTTACAATCATATCTCTTTCTTCAGGTTTGAAAACTAGAAATGGCCTCTTGGAGTTTAAACCGGGGAATAAGCCAGTATTTATTTTTTATTTTCTGCTATCAGAGACTGTCAAAACAAACAAATTTGTTCAAATTCGTGTAGAGGCGGACTTCTCGTATATAAGACTTTGCTTAATTATAACAAATTTGATCCAATTTAAGAAAAATATATTTTCTTTACACAAAGCATGTGCAAAGATTTATACGGCGTATAAGAGATTTACGAAAAGTATTCTGAAACCTCCTGCTGCTATTATAATATCAATTAGTGTTGAAAAATTGAAATTTTGAAATGGTACTGAACTATAACTGAAAGAGTACATTTTTGCATTAAATGGTACTTTTGTATGTATGTATACATTATGTATGTATACATTACAACCCTTCAATCAGGATTATTACCTATCTTTTCACACCACTAATGTAGTGTAATTTTATACATGAGTGGCGGGACCGACAGTTTAAAGTCGACTCCGCACGACAGATTTTTGTGAAACTTTTTCATGGCAATTTTATTTACTCTCAGAGTTTTTAACAGAATGAAGTCGCCGAAGGAATATTTTTTTCATTTTTCGTTATGTTGGAGATGTCTGAGACGGGGTATGAACCCACACATCTAGTACGCCAGCACACTACCTACTAGGCTATTTATTTATTTATATTTCATACACGTACGGTACAGAACAGAAAAACTAACGACTTATACGTGTTCCTCACATATAAAACAAAAACTGCAGATTCTGAACGTAACAAAATGTAAAAGTTCCATGTAGTCAAACGTCGACGGAACGTTATGGAACATGCTTTCGTTTGTAGCATATTGCATATGTAGCATATGCTACAAACAAAAGTATGTAAATCCTTACCGAAATCACATTACGGTTCGGCAAGCGTTCTCATTGCTTTTCGTATTCTAAAAACGAACGTACGTTCCGTGGACGTTTGGCTAATCGGTGCTAAAGACTAATTCTACCTTTAGTATTACATGGCTAATGCAGTAATAGTTGAAAAGCGCAAGACATACAATATGTAATAATGAAAAAGTACTGAAAGCGTCGCGGGGGTACTGCGGTATTTTTGAAATGCAAAAGTACTGAAAAAAGTACTAAAGTACTGAATTTTTCAACACTGATTTCAATGTATATTTCAATGCAAAAGGGTACCAGAAGCTATAGATTATTATCGACTTAAGGTACGGTCAGATATGTCAAATATTTGACTCAAAACATAAAATATTTCTTTGCCCTAGTGTGACCACAAAATAATTTTGAGTGGCAAACAAAAAAATCGTTGATTTCGGGCAAATAAAATTATTTGCCGTCAAACAAAAATAATTTAAGTGTGACCACACCGTAACACAAACATCTATGTATAAAATTTTATTCGTTGTTATCTCACAAGAAAGCAGAATAACCCTGTTATAGTTAATGTTTCCATTTGTAATACAATAGATGAGAGAATTTGAAACCACTTAAAAAATTTCTTACCACTTGCTGAATCTGGATACTCAATGTCCTTGTATGTTAAAGGTTGTATTGTTATCATAGAGTATATGAAAATAATCAACATCAGAACAGGTGTCAAAAAGGACCAACATATACGCCAATACATGGAAACTTTACGGTGTGTCATGAATTCCACATCATCGCAAAAATTTTGTAAGCCTGCAAACAAACAAAAAATGTACATATAAGTATGTATTTATTTTATTTCAAAATATTTCGAAAAGAAAACTTACCATAAACCCAAATAACTCCAACTATTTCGAAAATAGCCAAAGCAAAAATCACATAAGTGCCACCATAGAAGTCCACCAAATTTAAAATCCATTGGCCTCCCTAAATTGAAAATTCTTTTTATTTTTTTCTTAAAATAAATTGTTAAAGCTTACCGGTGTTACATAAACAATGCCCAATAGAAATCCAAATATTGAGGTTATTAAGGCTACCATCCAATATTTTAAAGACTTGTATTGATCGCATATTATCGTAACTATGGAACTTTGTAGAGCCACAATCGATCCTACACCCAAAACAAATAACATAAAGAAAAATAATACTGCAAAAAATTGTGGTATTGCCTGAAATTTAGCTATGGCATCGGGATATGATATAAATGCTAAAGCAGTGCCACTTTGCACCACCTCCTTTATATTGCTAACATTTAGATTATGGGCCAAATTTCCCAAAATGCCAAATATGGTTATGCCAGCTAGCATGCTGGTGACAGTGTCCAGACTCGTTACTATCATGGCATCACTGAAAATAATAATGCAATCTATTATAATAAATGGAATAATAACTTTTAAATCGTCTAACATTACCGATAAATTGTGTGATCGAAGCGATTATAAGATGAAAACATTATAATGGGGCCCACGCCCACTGCTAATGAAAAGAAACATTGCACCACAGCCTCTTTCCAAACCTATAAGATTTAATCAAATTATTTAAGCTCGACTTTAATCCTTACATTACATTCAAATTACCTTCAAATTAAGTAATTCACTCCACTGTGGATTCAGAAAAAATATTATGCCATCAAGAGCACCTTCCAACGTAACGCTGCGTATTAATAGAGCAATCAATACCAAATAAGGAAAAATGGCCAAAAAATAGGCTGCCTTTCCGGAACTCTTCACACCTTTGCGTATAACGAGAAATATAACAACCCAGGATAAAAACAATGTTATGGTCAAATATAGATCAGGTGTACCCAAACCATCTGTTATTTGTAATTTTTCTTTCGCAACTATTTCTCTGGAAAATCAAAATAAAAATAAAACAATTGTTAATCTCATGTGTATCCATACATGTATATGTAATATGTATGGTACATATGTATTGATTGAAATTATTTGCCAACTCACGTAAAATACAATTCCGAACTGCTTGTTAATTTTTCAGTTGTATTATGTTGTTGAATTGCATCTTCCTTCGGTAAAGAATCCAAACAATTCGAACCCCATTCTTCACGGCAATATGTCCAGGGCAAAACCTTCTGGCATGATACTACCATATAATAAAGCGTAAGAGCAATGAGAGACGAATAATAGGTAATAATGCATATCGTGCCGAATGCTTGGCCATAGCCAACACCTAAAAAAGAAGAAATATGTTAAATTTCAAAATAGAGAGAAGTCTATCATCTAATTTTTGATGTAAATCTTATCCTTTTATAATTCTTTATTCTTTTACGATCGTTGTCATGCAGTATGATTTAAATTGCCACAAATATTTATACAGTATTCCCTCGATTTACGTCGTAGAATGTTCCGGAAAAAGGCGACGTAAATCGAAACGACGTAAATCGAATTTCGAATAACTCATACTATCAGATGCATTTATTTATGTACATTTTCCAAAAAAAAAACTAAAATAATTCAATTTTTTATTCTGTATAACTAAGTACATTCATAAATGAGCCGCTCAGTGCACAAATCGATTAACTCTATAAAACAAAAAGTAGAGAAATGCCATGAAATAATGGAAATTGTTTTTTTTAAATTCCCTTTACAAATATATATTGTAGAGTACATATATACATATCTGTGGCATTAAATAATAATAATAGCTGCAAATTGATTATAGTTATCATTCAACGGTTGCTAGTGGTGCATTTGAATTGCGTTATTGAAACGATTTATATAAGAGTATGGAGTTAATAAAAATGTCTTCTGAATTAGCTATTATTCAATAGCCCCAAAAATATTGTCGTTTAATGGTGTTAACCTTTACTATTCAAGAAAGTTATAATAAATATAAAAAGTTATGACTATCCCAAGTGCTTTGACACTTAAATTTAAGATTTTCCAAAAAGTGGAGTTAATCACTTTGTGCACTGAACGGATCAAAAATAGATGGATTTTTGATTTGTTATAAAAATTTATTTCATATGTTGTTCACAAAAAGTTTAATAAAAAACAAAAAATTATCCATTAGCACTTAAATATTTATTTTTTTCAAAACTCTATTTATATTTTATTCAAATAGTTTTGTTTATAAACAACAGAGGCGACGTAAATCGAATGACGACGCAAATCGAAGTTGAAGGGAACAAAATTTTTGACGACGTTAATCGAAACAACGTAAATCGAGGGAATACTGTATAGTAATACTAGCTGACCCCACGAGCGTTGTTTTGTCATTAAAATTATTTCTAGTAAATATTTTTGTAGTCAAATTCAACAATAACTAACTTATTGTGTGAGCGCTCTGTCAGTCTAGTGGGTAGTGTGATAGACTACTATCGTAAGGATCGTGGGTTCGATTTCTACGAGAGATTTCGGTCTGTTATACTATACATAAGCATAAGGTGTAAGTTAACAATTAGAAATAATTTGTAAATATATTGTAATTATTAAATAAAACGAATTTATTGCAAGTGTGTATGTATGTATATATGACTCAAAGAGGAATAGAGCGTTGAGATAGATGACGGCCTACGCTAAACATAAATTTTTTGAATTCTTTGTACTTTTTATTATCCTCTTAACTAATTATGACAATTACAAGTGCAGGGGAGTGTACAAATCTTTTAGTGAGTCCATCTTTAGCCTACATAAACAAATTGCATGGTTTACCCACACCATACCGAACTCTTAAGAATTGTCAAGTCGTCTCGAAAGAGTTGGGCAACAAACGCTGTAACACTAGAGCTTTCTATATGATAAGAATGCGCCTAACAAATGTTAACAGGGCTAAGAATCAATGCTAAGAAAACCAGAAAAATGCGTATTGAGGCTAGCATAATCGAAGAACATATAATCGAAGAGGTTGATATTTTGTTATGCGAATATAATATACCGTACCATACAGTTTCAGCGATCTGATGTAGTTTGTGGCTTATTTGCGTACACCTTCGATTTAAGATAACCTCACAAGAAAATGTCTATCAGAGTCAAATGGCACGATCTCAATCACCCATCGCTTGTGCAAAATATTAAATATGCCATGAGATCTGTGACACATATTGCCGACCTGTTGAATCCACATGTCAGATCCTCAACATGCTAGATCATCCATTTTTGGCTAAAAGAAGTTAGTAATCATCGACCGTTGACGGTGATGGCCAACGTCGTTGTCAATGAAATATGGACCGATGAATATACCAGTCCAAAATCCACTCCAAATAATGACTTTTTCGTTATGCATTGGACGCTCGTGGTCCAACATTCGACATACATAACATAACATACATAATTGGTCATTACAACCCTTCAGTCAGCATTACGACCTAGCTTCTCACACGACTTATGTTGTGTGCGTTAATTTTATACATAAGTGGTGGTACCTACAGTTTAAAGTCGATTCCGAACGACAGATTTTTGAGAACCTTTTCGTGGCAATTTTATTTACTCTCAGAGTTTTTGCCAGAAATCTGCTGAGAGGAAGTCGCCGAAGAAATATTTTTTCATATTTTCGTTTTGATGTCTGACCTGGAATTTGAGCCTGAGTTCAGTCTAATAAGCCAACACACTACCTACTAGACTACGACGACATTCGCCAATTTTATTTATTCACATACACATTCATTCAGAAATGGTTACCCGAACAGAACACTCATTTGGATAAAATAATTTTATTTGTTTTATGTGTTGTTAAATGCTATATCCGTCTGACTGAATAAACGGCAACTAATTTTAAAGATGTAGTTTCAACAAAATGGCCACTATCAATTGACAAAGAAGATCCTGCATCGGAATACCTAGAACCGAAGTAGGATGCTAAACCAAATTAGTTTATGACGATTACTGTAAAAACAGTATATTGCACTCTAGAGTCGTATAAGTTCATGCGGATAATAAGAAGTAAAGAAGTCTGTAAAGATTACATCGTAAATAAGTGCATGACACTACAGTCTGAAAGAATTTATTTACCAGAGGTTTAAGATTCAAAATATTGAAAAAGCTGTTGTTGATTTAAAGCTCAAAAAGTCTCGCTCAGCCGTATAGCAATGAAAATAAATAGATTTGTGTTATATGCTATCATACCCCTTAAATGTTATTTTCCGAATTGTAAAGTTCGCATTAGTACTAGTTCATCAGGGAGATATTGCACAACAGGGGATTCGAGTAGACTTATAAATTTATATCGAAATTATTTAAGATTTTTTTTAAGTTTTTCTCTCCTTCCTTAATGAGAATAAGAACGGTTTTCAGAATACTAATTTTGATTCCGAAGAAGACAATATTGAACAAGCACATAGCCTATGATAGATTTAGCAAGAGGCTATAAAAATAAAGTTAAACTAGACTATAAAGATTAGTCCAAAAATAACTAATTTTTTCAAAGCAATATAAGTCCTATAATTTACTTGCGTAACAATAAATAAATTGAAAAGTATTTAAACTATATACCATATCCTATAAGTAGTTGTACTTACCTAAAAATGATGGACATATAGACCATATTTTCACAGAGCCTTTACTGGAAAACTGACCCAATATCATTTCCAAATAATACATAGGCTTTCCTAAAAATAATACAAATAAAATAATTCTTTTATGCGTTACACAAACATTATTTTAAATTACAAACCAATGAAGAACAACACCACTAAATAGGGTATAAGAAAAGCTCCGCCACCATTTTCAAAGGCTGTAAAGGGAAATCGCCATATGTTGCCCAATCCTACAGACATCGATATACATGACATGAGAAATTCTAAACCATTACCCCAATTGGGTCTCTCCTTGTCGTCTGATGCCGCAATGCCACCATTACTCACCGGTGCCGTATCTTCAGGTTTTTTCTCTTCTT
The DNA here is from genome assembly GCA_927399465.1 of Sarcophaga caerulescens. Lineage (NCBI taxonomy): Eukaryota > Metazoa > Arthropoda > Insecta > Diptera > Sarcophagidae > Sarcophaga > Sarcophaga caerulescens. Next base: position 72,071,052 of record OV656873.1, read on the forward strand.
TATCATTCAGCTGAAAAATGTTAATGAATTTAATACGTGGAAATATTATTTGGTTATTTCCCAAACGATTTAATTTATTGCATACATAGTAAGGTATGCATATTTAAATTCAAATAAGAAGGGAGATTAATCGTTTCCTAATGCAATTGGAAGTCTTGAATGTGGTTTTAACAAACCAGTAAAAATTACAAGGAAATGGAATTCCCAGTTAAATGCATTCATAAAGTTGTCTTTATAGTGTGAAGTAATTCAGTCCGTAATTTAATAATGTCAGCAAATAACTTAAAAGAAATTCTAGTTAAAAATATGAAATACAAATTGTTTTTATCATACAGTCTGTCTAACATCTACATTTTCATAGCTTAAAATGAAAATATAAAATATTTTGATTAATAAATAATTACATATTACACGTCAACACGTAAAATATGTAGTTAATTAATATCTATTATTGTTTAAATTAATTAATTGGCTAGCATGTAGCAGCTACTCAGTGCTACTTTGTTAGAGTTTATATCAAATATATTTTGGGTGAAAGTAAAAAGCATTACTTGGCATATTGAACAAAAGTTACAAAATAATTACATTTTATCACTCTACGAGGGTTGGCTGGAAATTAGTCCGTCTTTAAAAGAAGACATATCAAATTTAAAAAATTATTCTTATTTCTCGTTTTATTCTCTGTTTAGTCCAAAATTCAATGACTTCGATCCGCTGCTTACTGTAAAAAAAACGTGCAAAAATGTTTGACCAGAAACGGATAAATTTGGTTACACGGCACGTGATATCATGAAACTATTGAGAGATGCGATAATGTTACCGTAGCCTAGTAGTTAGTGTATTGGCTTATTAGAAGTGAGGCCTCGGTGCAAAAAAATTTTTGACCAGAAACGGATAAATTTGATTACACGGCACGTGATATCATGAAACTATTGAGAGATGAGATAATGTTACCGTAGCCTAGTAGTTAGTGTATTGGCTTATTAGAAGTGAGCCCTCGGTTCCGACCCCAGGTCAGAAATCTCGTACAAAAAAAGAAATAAGAAAAAATATTTCTTCGACAACTTCTTCTCAGCAGAGAAGTAAATGAAATTGCCGTAAAAAGTTTCTCAAAAATCTGTTGCTCGGAATCGACTTTAAACTATAGGTCTCACCACTCATGTATAAAATTAACACACAACATAACTGGTATAAGAAACTAGGTTGTAATCCTGACGGAAGGGTTGTAATGACCAATTATGTATGTATGTATGTATTAAGAGCTGAGTTTGGTGATAAATTAATTTCACGCTTTGGATCTGTCCATGGGGTGTCAAAATTTTTCAATTTAACCTCACTATTTTTTGGTGGTAAGGTTCTCGTGTGCTGGGACAAGCCAGCCAAAAACTACATTACAAATACCATCTGTGAGATTTTGACAGAAGTACTAGAAAAAGTATGCCAAATTTGGGGCTAACCTAAGGTATAAGCGTCAGCTATATTTTCATAAAATAATCTTTAACATGTCAACGGCACAACATGAATCGTCACAAATAAATATCTCGCTCACTCCGACGAATTTCCTGTTTACTGCCAATTTTAAAAATTAAAACAAACTTATACAATTTACATATTGTCTCGGACAACATTTGAAGTGTGGAATTAAAAAAATTTTATATATTTTTTTTTGAAATATTTTTTACTGAAATAAATTTTTTAATATGTACTACAAAAACAAATAAAACAAAAAGACTCAAGAAATTAGCTCAAACAGATGTCAGTTTAGTTAGAGACAAATATACCCCCTCCCTTTAACATAATAATTTTTTGGAATTTGTATTGTTTTCGAAAAATCTCGGTTTCATGGGACATGGTAGAAACAAAGAGACCCGCATCTTACAAAACGATTTTTTTTGGAATTGTATTGGTTTTCACAAGATCTAGGGATTCCACGTTATTAGTAGTTATTCGGTTAAATCAGACTTGAAAATTAACATCAAAATATGTACAAATAAAAAAACGTTACAAAAAAATTTATATTTATATCAAAGAGTTGATTATTAAACTGCATAATGATGGGAAAAGTTTGCGGGAATTTGTTGAAAATATTTCTAATATCAGTTCAATATGTGACAGAAAGGTTCACTTTTAATTTCCCCAGCAAAAGGGCGAGCAAAAGTTATAAATTGCTTCTTGGAGAAGAAAAATCGAACGAAAAAACTATTTGAATTTATGAAAACGTTTTATTAAATACACAAATCTTGTGGAATTTTCTGCTCCTGAGTGAATATAAGGCATGTTTTCCACTTCAGAAGATTTTTATATTAGCAAGGATACGAAATTACGTGACTGTTGATAAATACGTGTGATAACTAGTGTTGGGAACCCCGAAATCCCGGGATCCCGCAGTTTTTAACAATTCCAAATTCCCGGGATTGAGCATTTAATCCCGGGATTTGACTTTTTAAGCCGCAATGAAAAAAATCGTATATTAGAACTCTCACTAAAACATCTTTATTTATTAAGAAATTATATACCAAAGGCATTAATAGACATAGGTCCACCTGAAGGTGAATATTTTGCTTTATCCAAAGATGCGATTAATATGGTATCCGCAATCATTAGTGCTCTTGTCCCAGTTAAAGCAACAGTTGACGCCCTTTGCCGTCGGGATGCTAATCTGTTCACAGCCGATGTTGCCATAACTTTTATGTTAAAAAAACTTAAAGATGCTAACAACGTTATAAGTCAAAAACTACATTCAGCCCTCATCCTTCGCATGCCACAAAGGAGAACAGATATCAGTGGGGTACTTCAGTATCTGCACAATGGTGGAACAAATGTTCAGTCCGAATCCGAAACAGAGTTCGTAACGGTTCCTTCTTCCATAAAATGTCGCAAATTAATAGTTGAGTTACTCGAAAGACTAAATGCTTCAAGTCCAGCTACATCACTTCTAATAGCTTCTGAGTCAGAAGTTACACCTTCCGATTCAGATAAGGCACCTTTCGAAATTATTTCAGATTCTTCTGAGCTTCCATCTGAATCTCTTTCTTGTTCTCTTGAAGAACCTTTAAATATTTCAGACGAGCTCAATGAAGCTATAAAAAAAGCACATTTACCGAGGGTAGCAATTCGATGTGAGACGTTGTCTGTAAAAATTCAGAGAGAAATGCTCTTGTTTGAAAATGGATTAACACGTGGTGACTTTTTGCAAAGAGCATACGATTTTTAATGACTATTAAGCCAGCCAGTGCTTTTTCTGCAGCTGGATTTTTCGCAACTAAAATAAGTCGTTTGAGCGATGTAACTTTGGATGCTCTGTGCTTCCTCAAAACGTGTTTTAAAAATAATAAAAAATAATAACATATCGCACTTGATCAACAAAAGAGTATATATCTATAAAAACAATTAACTCTTTATAGTTAATTTAAAAATGTGTAAAATTAAAAATAAAATTAATTTTCTTATAATTTAATAAATTCTTTCTTATAAACCTATTTTTGGATGTGTCATATTATTAATTTCATTGAAATAATATGTTAATATCTTTCAAGAACAAATTTTTTAAAATCCCGGGATCCCGGGACTAGGTAAATGAAATCCCGAAATCCCGGGATTGAAAATATAGAGCGGGATTGCCAACCCTAGTGATAACAGATAAGAGCAAATTTGACATTTTTGGATTATATAACAGACGATTTGTGTAGAGGAGAGAAAACACTGCGTTGCAGTTTAAGAACTTAAAAGCAACCATGGAATATGAAGGTGATTTAGTGACTGTGTAAGGTGTAATGATTACAGCGAATGCTTTGTGGAAATAATAGGCGAATTTCATTATTAAAATATTTTAAAAGCAAATTTTAAAATAAACGCTAATAATTTGGTCATAAATATCATTTTCGATAATCGAATCACTCATTCAAACTTGTGGAATATTGATTTGTATACAATGTTAAATAATTAATAACTAAGTAAACCAGAAAACATTTTTAAAACCCATACATTATTTACTTATTTTAGACAATAAAAATTTTACAGTATACAATAACTAATAAGCAAACGCTTAAAGGTACTATAGTTGTACGAATAAAAAATTTTGACACAGAGATTACGTAAAATGAGGACTAAAAAAATCGTTTAGAAATTGTTATCGTCAAAGAATATCAAATCCGTTGTTATTCATTGTTCAGCAGATAATTTATTGAGTTAGCAGCTTGAATTTTTTATTAAGTTTTTGTGTAAAATATAAATGAAATCTCTTAAAAACAATTTTGTATCTAATTATTATAAGCACAAATTGAACTTTTCAAACAATTTTAATTTATTCAAATCTAGTAAGTAGTTTCTGAAATGTTGTGAAATTAGCATCTGCCTGCCTTTTGTACGAAAAATTGTTTGAGACAGTGTACATACGATATATGTATAAATATAAGACATATATTGTGTTTTCTATCATGTTTGCTGGAATATAAATTATTTGGTTTTCCCCCTTCTGAAAAATTTATAAATCTTTACCGTTCAAAAAAAAGTACCTTTCCATACAATATAATATTTTATTACTTTTATATGAGTTGTCTAATACTCATATGCTTTAAACTACAAACTGGCTTTAAGCCATTATGACGTTTTATTATCTACTTGCTGGTTCGAGTTCAAACTAGTTTGGCTACATACTCAGTTATTTAAACTAAAAAGTTGTAAATTAAGTTTATTGTACACTTAAAAAATTCTGTAACTACTATAACGACTGTGAGTTATTAATTTGTAAGCTAGTATTACATGGAAGCAGAATAATTAACAAAAACTGGGCTGCACAGCTTTCTGTAAATAGTCAATAGTTTTAAATCATGTTATGAAAGTGAAATTTATTGAACAAAAAAACATTGTATGTGCAAACATAAAAGAAAAGAAAACAATATTGCATGTGGGCGTTTTTTAAATTTATTTCCTTCCCTTTTGCAAAAAAGTAAAAAGAGGTAAATATACGGAGGTGAAAAAGTTTTTCAAATTTATCATTTGTATCTTTATACATTCAAGATCTCAATTGACAGAATGTCGATTCAGAATAAGATTGTTTTTTTCATAGATGAAAAACTCCCAAACGCTTACGCCTATTGCTCTCCTACGGACGTTTCAAGTCCTAAAGACAGTTGACTTTTAAATTATAATGATATTTGATATTATGACACAACGAATATGTTTAAGTTGTAATCGCTGCTACAAAGTAGAGTTGTCCTAGCAGGGATATATTAGTTAACCCCCTCATCTAATAAATATATCTATTACGCTGTTATTTGTGCTTTATTCAGAGAAGGATAACTTACTTACTTAATTTCTTATTTAATTGGTCTTTACAACACTTTGACCAGGATTACGACCTAGCTGCTCACACCAATTATGTTGTATGTATTAATTTTATCTATATGTGGCGAAACTTACAGTTTAAGGTTGACCTCTAACGATAGATTTTTGAGACGCTTTTCGTGGCAATTTTCCTTACTTTCCGAGTTTTTGCCAGAAATCTGCTGAGAGGAAGTTGCCAAAGAAATATGACCTAATAAGCTGACACACTACCTAGTAAACTACGGCGACTTCAACATTCTAGAAATTAATATCAAAAGCTTAGTTCATTTATAAAACTCCTTCCTCATAAAACTCATTCCTCTAAAACCAAGTTTTTATTTTTCATCTGGAGATTCAAAATTTTGCTTTTACAGAGCTTACTAACTGACCATAGGAAAAGAAGAACAAAAGAGGGAGCACTCTTTAAACTCAAAGAGAAAATGGCAAAGCGAAAACCATTACATACAATTTAGGTTCGGCAGTGAATGGTAATTTTATTAAATTACAAATACAAATTAATTGTTGAAAAACTAAACAGTGAATATATTTTTTTAAACCCATTCGTCTAATTTGAAGAATTTTCTTGTTTTACTCATTTGTATGTAATATTAGTTAGTAAATAATGACTAATTCGTTTATGGTTAAGGTAATTAATTTACTGGTAAACGTTTTTTTTTACAAATAATTAAGAAATCCGGAAATAAATGTGTATTAAACATACATACATACACATATACAAGGTTAGTTAATTCAAGAATAAGTGATTTAGAGGCCGTAACTTTTAATTTTGAATAGCATTTATTATTGAATAAAAAAAAATACAAATTAATAGTTTATCTTGTGTATCGAATTTAATTTAATTAGAATTTGGTATTAGTTAGTCTTAATTGCATTTGTGGTTACAGAGTATGCTGTGTCCATTCTGTAGCATGTTGAGTTAACAATACTACAACCGCACAAGCATTAATAACACTAACGCAATTTAAGTGTCTAATATTGTAAATTAGAACTTTAAATACTAAATATTTTTAATATTTAACTGTTAATACGGACTAATTACACGGTGCGACAGTGAAAATACACCCGAGTAACTACATAGTCCACGTTATTCAGTTAGTTGAGTAGAACCCAAAAATACCTTTTTTATATTTCTCGAACCCTCCAAACATTTTTTATTTGACAAAAACACCACACAAATAAAGAGGGGCACTAAAGCTCTCATTCCTACATGATATGCAAAATTGCTTAGGTCGGGTTATATAAGTTTAGTCTCATTGTGGTACCACAATCAATATTAAACATTCCATATCAAATAATCAAACTTTTCCTAGAGGAAACCAATCTGAAAGCAGAAGGTTTCAGAAAGCGAGAGGTCTATAAGGTTAGAAACAGTCTACCTCTCGTCCTCGCACCCACAGCACATGCACAGAATAACAGCACTTCACAGAATAACAAGTCTTTTGGTCAGTGGTCCGTGAGAATTCCTATTGTGCGATGAATGAATGATGAATTCGATTAAAGGAAAGAAGTTCGTCGGTCCTCTTCTTATCTCTATATATCCGACAGGGTCTAACAATATTGCACGTACCATCTGGCAGCCAACGGGATTGTGTTTCCCAGTAAAACGAGTGAATAACGTCAAATTTAACGAAGGTAATCAAAATATACATACATACATACATAATTAGTTACAGTAGGACCTTGATTATCCGTGATGGTCGGGACCGGAAGCATTCCGGATAATCGATTTTCCCGGTTAATTGAGTACCAATTTTGGCTAGTTTTTTAATAGATATTTTTATTAGTTAATAAATGAATATGTATATATGTATTTATATAAAAACTAAATAATTCAAAGATTTTATATACATACATACATGTTTCAAAAATATAAAAAAAAATAATTTTGTCAGAAAACAGTGAACAGTATATAAGGAGTTCGTATACTAAAGAGAGAATTCCCCTTTTTCGCTTGTTTGTCCAAAATAATAGATAAAAAATTTTTGGTCATAATCACAGATAATAGAGGTAATCACGGTTAAACCGTGCAGTAAAATTTAAGTCGATCCAAAATAAAATTAAGTCGATGCAAAAAATTTTCTTTTTCCATCCCGTATAATTGATGTTCCCGGATAATCGAATCACGGATAATCAAGGTCCTACTGTATAACAACCTTTCAGTCAAGATTACGACCTTGGCACCACTTATGATGTGTGTGTTAATTTCATACATGAGTGGCGAGACCTACAGTTTGAGGTTGACTTCGAACGACAGATTTTTGATGGCAATTTTATTTACTCTCAGAGTTTTTGCCAGAGGCAGTAGCCGAAGAAATATTTTTCATATTTCGTTTTATTGTAGATGTCTGACCTTACGTCTAATATGCCAACACACTACCTACTAGACTACGACGACTATTATTCAAAAGCAATTCGCTATTATTAACACATAGAAATTTCTGTATTTATGAAATGTTGGTCTATTCGTGCCCACTGAAAGACTCTTACTTTTAAATAAGTAGAATTTTATTGAAATTAGATGTCTCAAGTCCCACAATCGTATAAAAAAATGGTTATAATATTCGAATTGAATGTACAGTATATACTTATGGGCAATTTCGTGTCAAGTGACCCAATTTTTAAAATCGATGTCTTCCGATTTGGATGAAATTTGCACCAAGGTTAGTACTATTGGATAGTTGGCCAGACACAAATTTTCAGCTCTATCAGTCAAGAACTGTCGGAGTTAGAGGGGGTCAAAGTTGGACATTTTGGTCATACAGGGTTTTTTTAAAATGTGTGTAACTTTTCACCTATTGGTCCTAGCAAAAATTTTCCAAAGGATATTAGATAGCTATTTCTTCAATCTTTCCAAAAATAATTTTTTTAATTTTAAAAAAAAAATTTTTTTATTTTTTTTTGAAAATTAATTTTTTTTTTAATTTTTTTTCAATTTGGGCCCTTTTTTTTTTTTTTTTTTTTTGCTTAAAAGAAAGCTTATAAAATTTCCTTTAAGGCCTTCATAATCGCTGAATGGGATGCGAGTGGGATATCTATCAAAAAAATTATTTTTTAACTCAAGAATAAGATTTTTCAATATTTGGCACATGTACCATTTTCATTTTCCCCCATTTTTTTTCGAAATGGAGTTTTTTTTTATTTTTCCTCAAAAGAAAACTTAAACCATTTCCTTTAAGATCTTTGTGGGCACTTAGTAGCAAGAGCCATATCTATAAAAAAAATATTTTAACTCAAAATCCAAAGTTTTTAAATTTTACCATATGCACTATATTTTTTTTTAATGGATGTTTTTTTTTGCTCAAAGAAAGCTTAGTTCTTTTCCTTTAAGAGCTTTGTGGTTACTTAAAGAGATGCGAGTGGAATTGAATTTGAATTTACCAGTTTATAAGTGATAAGAACATGAAAGAAATGACTATAAAAATATTAAGAAACAGATTATTAACCTTAGTTATACATACATAATATAGCCACACGCAAATAAAAAAATCAACACCACACCCTATGTCTGAATGCATCTCTTTTATCGTCTATCAACCAATCTATTCTTTTGTTAGTTAGTTCTTCCTAAATCGTAAAAATCTGATAAGCAAACTTTAACATAGTGACCGAATGTGGTAGTATATGAATCCCTAGTAGTGAAAATAAGCATATATTAATTTCATTTGCGTTCAAACCTAGACCGTACACACAGTTCGATCTTTTATTAGCATACATTAACTTCTATAGGCAGTAGTCTATACTGATTGACTCAGAAAACCTGAGTTACTATCTGTCATTGCCTAGAAACAACGCTCTTTCCGAAAACGTTTTTGTTGTTGTATTAGGTTCAAAGGTAAAGAAATTAATACATAATTGGTCATTACAGTTAGTGTTGCGACCTAGCTTCTTACACCACTTATGTTGTGTGTGTTCATTTTGCACATGAATAGCAGAACCTACAGTTTAAAGTCGACTCCTAACGACAAATTTGTGAGAAACTTTTCATGGCTATTTTATTTACTCTCAGCGTTTTTGACAGAAGTCTGCTGAGAAGAATATCTTCTTCAATGTTCCTTCTAGACCAACAAGAAATTTCGTACCCCTTCAACTTAAATATCATCAAACTAATGATCATCAAACAATGATCCATTAAGGAGATTATATTGATACTTTAATTATTTTTACACTTATATTGATTACTCGTTGAATGTTAATATCATAAAACGTAATATTATACTTTCTTTGAACACTTGAAAATGTTTATTCTAATTAATAATTTGTAAATGTAAATAGTCTGTAAGGATTTTGATCCATAGATGTTTTTTAAATAAATAAATAAAAAAATAAAAAGAATTCTCCAAAGAAAATTTTTTTTATTTCTTTTTGCTCGAAATGTCTGACATGGATTTTGAGCCATAACACTAGCTACTAGACTATGGCGACTTCAAGAACTTAATTTATTACGACAAAATCTTTCTCAATGTATGGCGCTGTCAAACCTTCTTTCGTTGGTGACCTTGTTCCTTCTGTTGAAGACAGGTGTCAAGAGACTGCATGAATTAATTAATTGGATGGGATTGGCATTTCTAATTTTTTAAAATTCGAAAATCATTTAAAAATTTTTATCAATTTTAGTCACAACAAAAACAAAGAATATATTTTCTTCATTGGCGGCGTTACGACTATTAATCTAAAATTTTTGCTAGGACCAATAGGTGAAAAGTTACACACATTTTAAAAAAACCCTGTATGACCAAAATGTCCAACTTTGACCCCCTCTAACTCCGACAGTTCTTGACTGATAGAGCTGAAAATTTGTGTCTGGCCAACTATCCAATAGTACTAACCTTGGTGCAAATTTCATCCAAATCGGAAGACATCGATTTTAAAAATTGGGTCACTTGACACGAAATTGCCCTTATACAATATTGACAAAAAATAAAGAAATAAGAAGAATTCCAAACTGAATTTGTTCACTACAAGGTTTGTTTCTCTTATCATGGTACTTGGTATTTGGTACCATAGGTTTTTAATTGTTATACTAGCCAACGGGACAAAATGAATGTATGATCTCCAAGTCGCTGAGCCAAAAAACAGTTTATATTGGAATTTCAACTTGGATTATAGGAATTTCAAACAAATTGTGCCATACCACTCACAACGGTAAATAAAAAATTCAAATTAAAATTTACACACTTAAATATTATCCCGCCCTTTATATGCATTACTTTTAAATTTCCACGTTTTTTAAATAAATTTGTTAATGTTTTGTTTTAAAAATTTTCTTTTTTTTTTGTTTTGTTTGAATGTTTTAAAACAATATCAACTTTTCAAGCGCCGTTATGGAAAAAAAAACAAAGCGTTATTAATATATTTTTGAAGTCATTAGCATTTTAAAACGTCTGAGATCATTTAAAAGTCAATATAAGAGAGTAAAAAAGTATTTCAACAACAGTGTAAACCTCGTATACCAACAATAACGAAAGTACGTATGAATATGCAGTCATTAAAGTACAAAATAAACATTAAATTAAACAAATAAAATTTTCATAAAAACAGAAAATGTAAACAAATAAGAGAAATAATTCCTTAAGAACGTATAAATTATAATTTATTTAAAGCACATTTTTAATATTGGTAAATAGGTTAATTGTTTTATTAATGTCGTCGTTAATTAATTTGTAAATTAAAATTCCGTTACTTACTATATCGGAAACAGGCTTTTGAATAAGGAAACATCTTACATAAAACCAGTCATCAACATTGAACCGAAGTCAGTGACTTGTAACATACATACATGCATACATACATACATAATTGGTCATTACAACCGTAGTCAGGATTAGGACTTAGCTTCTCACACCACTAATGTTGAGTGTGTTAATTTTATGCACAAATCACGAGACCTACAGTTTTAAGCCAATTCCGAGCGACAGAATTTAGAGAAATTTTTCACGGTAATTTTGTTTTATTTACACTCAAAGTTTTTGCCAGAAATCTGCTGAGAACAAGTCGCCGAAGAAATATTTTTTATATTTTGTTTTGCTGGAGATGTCTGACCTGGGTTTTGAACCGTGAACTCACGTCGAATAAGTCAACAACACGGCGACAGAAAAGATGATTTTTTTTTTGGTTTCTTGTGGCCCAATAAATCCCAACGTTGCTCAAGCGTAAATCGATTCATTACCTTTAGTAGAGATAACATACTGAATTTTGTGACAGAATAGAATGCCATAAGTATTACCAGATTCGAAATAAGCGATGGTTCAAATTTAACCGGACAGATGGCCTAGCCGATATTCATAAGTGCATATACAAAAAAGAATCTGTGGTCACCGTAGCTTATTAGGTTGTGTGTTGTGTTATTAGACGAGAGCGTCGAATTTAAACCTGAGCTCTGATGGCTTAAGAAAATATTTCATACGGTAATCCCCTCTCAGCAGTCTTTTAGTAAATGTTTTGATAGTAACTAATTACCTTAAAAAAGCTTCTTAAACCGTATTTTCGACCATTAGAGAATATTATCACATACAACATGAGTGACATAAGAAGTTATAACGATATACTGACTGTAAGGTTTTAATTGTCGCATATAAAGTATACATTCAGTGAGCGTCAAAAGAAAGTGTACACTATGGATAAAATTCTAACAATCTCAACTCAAGTTTTCCCCTTAAGGAGAGTGCCCGAAAAAATTTTACAATATTTCCAAAATTTTCTAATTCTTTTCTTCTTGTTTCAATTTTAAAAACTGGCAATAAAATAATTTGAAAAAAAATTAACGGTAATTTATTAATGTATATTTTTTTGAATTGTACATTTCTTTTGACGCTCACAGTATATATGTACATTCACCTGTCCGGTATAAAATTAAAAGAAAATCTTGTGATTTTTATGGGATAATGAAGTATAAATTATTTAAATAATTTTAAAATAATACAATAAAATGAAGAATAAACAGAAAAATGAAAATTTATTTAATTTATGTATGTATTTATATTTTATAAACTGCTATTCATATAACCACATTATCCTAAAGATACAATTATAAAATATTTATAATGAAGAAACATTTGCTTTTGAATTTACCAGTTTATAAGTGATAAGAACATGAAAGAAATGACTATAAAAATATTAAGAAACAGATTATTAACCTTGGTTATACATAATAATATAGCCACACGCAAATAAAAAAATCAACACCACACCTTATGTCTGAATGCATCTCTTTTATCGTCCATCAACCAATCTATTCTTTTGTTAGTTAGTTCTTCCTAAATCGTAAAAATCTGATAAGCAAACTTTAACATAGTGACCGAATGTGGTAGTATATGAATCCCTAGTAGTGAAAATAAGCATATATTAAGTTCATTTGCGTTCAAACCTAGACCGTACACACAGTTCGATCTTTTATTAGCATACATTAACTTCTATAGGCAGTAGTCTATACTGATTGACTCAGAAAACCTGAGTTACTATCTGTCATTGCCTAGAAACAACGCTCTTTCCGAAAACGTTTTTGTTGTTGTATTAGGTTCAAAGGTAAAGAAATTAATACATAATTGGTCATTACAGTTAGTGTTGCGACCTAGCTTCTTACACCACTTATGTTGTGTGTGTTCATTTTGCACATGAATAGCAGAACCTACAGTTTAAAGTCGACTCCTAACGACAAATTTGTGAGAAACTTTTCATGGCTATTTTATTTACTCTCAGCGTTTTTGACAGAAGTCTGCTGAGAAGAATATCTTCTTCAATGTTCCTTCTAGACCAACAAGAAATTTCGTACCCCTTCAACTTAAATATCATCAAACTAATTATGGTAACAATGATCCATTAAGGAGATTATGTAGATACTTTAATTATTTTTACACTTATATTGATTACTCGTTGAATGTTAATATCATAAAACGTAATATTATACTTTCTTTGAACACTTGAAAATGTTTATTCTAATTAATAATTTGTAAATGTAAATAGTCTGTAAGGATTTTGATCCATAGATGTTTTTTAAATAAATAAATAAAAAAAATAAAAAGAATTCTCCGAAGAAAATTTTTTTTATTTCTTTTTGCTCGAAATGTCTGATCTGGATTTTGAGCCATAACACTAGCTACTAGACTATGGCGACTTCAAGAACTTAATTTATTACGACAAAATCTTTCTCAATGTATGGCGCTGTCAAACCTTCTTTCGTTGGTGACCTTGTTCCTTCTGTTGAAGACAGGTGTCAAGAAACTGCATGAATTAATTAAATGGATGGGATTGGCATTTCTAATTTTTTAAAATTCGAAAATCATTTAAAAATTTTTATCAATTTTAGTCACAACAAAAACAAAGAATATATTTTCTTCATTGGCGGCGTTACGACTATTAGTCTAATTCTGTGAGGTTTATGCTAAATTATGTCCCTAAAAATTAAAATTACACAAGTTTTTAATATTTTATATTTCAAACTTATTATTTGTATTTTGTATTTATTTATTAAATTTGAATTTCTGATACAACAAGACATAATATCTTATAATTTATTGCATATACTACATACAAATCAAATGTCTGTTGTAAGATAATTTGCTCTGCAGAATTAAATCAAATTTAAGTTCTACAAATTTACCAAATTCGAAGACTACATATGTATGTTTATGTTATTGTTTAGAATAATTCTAATAAATGATAAATAGTATATAACAATAAAATGTAAAAAGTAAAAGAAAGATGAGGACAAAGTATTAAGTTTGGATTTTTTTGAAATAAAAATTCATACGTTTTACGCTTAAAGCTTTCATACGAGTAAGTCAACATAATAAATATATTCTTTTATCCCGAAAGTACCAATACTTTCTATTTACTTAAATAATTTTATATACAGTAGTTTTCCGATTTAACGAACGTAATTGTTGTCAGGCCTGTTCGTTAAAGTGAATTGTTCGTTATGTCCAGTACTAAGTTAAAAAGGAAAAGCGTCCTCCATTTTATTCAAAACTCAAAGTGTATGTAGTATTTTTAATATTTTGCTACGAAAGTTATATTCTTTTATACTATGAATGTTTAATAATTAATGTTTTCATAATTGAAAACTCTGGAAAACTATAAGTAAAAATCGCAAAAATAGGAAAGGAAATAGGTTGGAGTAAAATTAAAAGTAAGACGACACCTTTAAATTTACAACAAAACAAACAAATATGAAAAAAACAGTTCATAAATAATTAAAAAAAGATCAGGATTTTTTCACCAAATATACCCTTCATAGATTGGGAAAAATAGGATTAAAACATATATTGGTGGGGGAATCGGGCGGCCAAGCCATGGTGTCATGGATTCAAAAAAGTTTTCGTTACGATCAGGTAGCTTTTGGGACCGGAGATATAGCCGACGAATCTAATCTTTTTTTTAGCAAAAAATGTACTCTATATTAAACGGCCATAACCGGATAAATAATAAAACAAAACAGTTTTTGTTACATTCGGGAATTGCTTAGGTCTGGAGGTATCGGTAACGCATCTAATATAGAAGCTGAAGCCAATATCTTTATCATCGACCAAGAAAATGGAAGTCATTGACCCAAGAAATGCAAGTTAACGACCAAAACATGCAGTTTATCGACCAAAAAAAGCAAGTATTCGACAAAAAAAAACGCAATTCATCGACCAAAAAAATATAAGTCATCGACCAAAAAATTTGAAGTCATCTACCAAAAAATCCAAATCTTCGAAAAAAAGGCAAGTTAACGATCAAAAAAATGCAAGCCATCGACCAAATAAAATGTAACTCATTGACAAAAAAATGCAAGTCATCGAGCAATAAATTGCAAGTCATTGACACAAAAAATGTGATTGTCAAAAAATGGTCACGAAAGTTATGCAACAACTACTTTTCCTGTATTCCAACACAATAGTTTCAAAAAAAAAAAGTTATTACTCAAATACCATTCTATTCTGAAAACCAAATTTCACATATGTATGTGGATTTTCCTAAACATAAACAATGTCTTTCAAAAACTAAGCCCAAAGTTTATTGTGCGAGGGATCTTAATGCAAAACCTTGATTGGAATTCCAACTTATAAATCTAAAAGCAGAGAGCTTTACAAGTGTTTGACTACTAAAAAATATTCTCAACAGTTCGACATTTAATTGATTTTTTTATATATGTATGTATACTAGTATATCAGCCAGTCAACTTTCTTTTATGGACAAACTCAAACGCGTCACAAATTATATTGTCGCCAACATTTTTGAATAAAAATAAAACAATTAATATCGACCAAAACTGAGTAAAATCTTTTCTTAGCCATAACTAATAGTTTGGAATTTAATAATGCGGTGGAACATCTTGAAGCTGCGGTTTTTTCGACCCCAGTAAACCATTCGCCTTAGGTTCCAAATTTACTTCAAATATCATCAGAAACTCGTCAATAATATAAGCACATCTAAAAACAACAACTTCAATCTTTAGAAAGCAATAGAATGCTTAAAAAGCACAACAAAAAAATCCACCATTTAGAGACATTAATGGTACATGGCGCAGATCAGACGTAAGTAGATGTTTCTTATCATATGATTACGAATTAAACATTTTTCACCTTCAGAAGTTGAAATGCGAAACAAAAAATCTAAATCGAAAAAAATTTCGTGGGTATGACCATATTGGCATCACAGTTATTAGAAGAAAGCCAGCAATTCTGTTGATTTTTAACTCAATTTTGCGATTAGGCTACTTTCAATTCCAATGAAAATGCGCTGAGATTTTAATAATAACAAACCAAATAAATTTCGTCATAAAGAACAATAAGTCTATAAACCGCTGGTCCCCAACTCATGAGAGTCTGCATATTATCTCCGGGCAGCAGTTGGGATTTAGGCAAAAACATGGTACACCTGAACAATACCACAGAGTAATACAGGCCATTTGGAATTTATTTGAAGAAAAAAATATTGCTCTGTGGTTTTTTTGGGCATTCAATGGGCATTCAATAGGCATTCGAAATGGCCTGACATATTGAAATTTTATCAAAAATAAAACGATTATTTCCAGAAAAATTTTATTCAATCATCAAGTCGTATTTACAAAATAGGATGATTTACGTAAAAATCGTTAAAGAAGGATCGAACATTCATGATAAAAGAGCAGGAGTTCCCCAGGGCGGGCGTTTAAGCCCGCTGATATACACAATGTATGTATACAGCCGACAAGCCAATAACGGAATATGTAAGAGGAGTTTCAACTTATGCAGACGACTGTGCAGTATTAGCAGCAGCCGATTCTCCAATCATATCATTCAGGCTTGTACAAAATGAAGAGAATTGATGTAAATGCAGTAAAATTCAGTAAAATGTTACATTTACATTAAGAAAAGGAGATTGTCCTAATCTTACTATCAGTAAAACACAAATTCTAGAAAAGAATTGTGTTAAATAGCTTGGATTGTTACATTTAAATATACGACACAGAAAACTTTACTGTTTACTTGTTTCAAAATCTTAACTTAATATTGAAAACAAACTAAAACCTTATAAATTTATGTGTGTATAGCTTTACGAGCTAAAGGTTGGGAATCTTCGAAAGACATTGGTAGCCCGGTCTACCAATGTGCACGATTCGCCGCAAGACTTACTCTCGGCTTGCTAAGCGCCTACGTACTAAACCCAACCTTGTTCGTCACACTTCCAACCATTCGCCCTCCCCCCGGGACCACAATCAAGTATTACTTCGGGGGGTGGAGATTCAGCGAGTGCTGCCTTCAAATTCCGCTGACATTGCTCTCTCAGCCAATCTTTGCCGTAGCAATACCTTCCTTGCGAAAACACATACTGCGTTCCAATTGTCACATGAGGTTAACATCAGGCTAACTATATTATCGGGCGTTACCTGGTATCCTATTGTACTCTCCAGGCAATTTCGTTGAACAACATATCGCGGGCAAGTAAAGAAAACACGCTCCGCCGTCTCCCTTTCATTACGGCATTCTGGGCATGCCTCGTCCACGTCATGACCATACTTATAGAGATATGCCCTATAACATCCATGGCCTGTTAGCAACTGTGTCAAGTGAAAGTTCACCTGGTCGTGTCTCCTTTTTGTCCATACGCCTATGTTCGGTATGAGTCTGTGGTACATCTTCCCTTGATGGAATTGGACCAGTCCTGCTGCCATCTATCCATAGTATCATCCGCTAATTGAACATGGTTCGAAAAATCTATTCCCCTTCGTGCGTCACGTTTCCTCCTCTCTATGTCCACTACTAGTTTCGGGGGCAACATCCCCGCAATCACCAACGCTGCATCAGTAGACACCGTGCGGAAGGCAGAAATCACCCTGAGAGCTGATCTCCTGTAGGCCGCTTCTATTCCTGCTCTATAGGTCCTTTTATCCATAGCCCCGGCCCATATAGGGGCTGCATATATAGCGATCGATGTCACTACCTTCATCAGTAACTGTCTCCTCTCCTGTTTTGGGCCTCCTAGGTTAGGCATTATTCGGGCAAGTGCACATGATGTCGCCGCACATTTTCCACCGATGTACGTCAGGTTTTCTTTAAACGTGAGCCTGTTATCAATCATTACTCCCAGATATTTAATCGCCTGCCTTGATGATATGCGCTGGTCACCTACCGTTATTGTAATAAACTCCATCTTCTTTCTACTGCTTACAAGTAGTACATCTGTTTTTGAGACCTCTTCCTGTGATCCAGCTCCTGACCATGCCAACCGCAGTGTTACACGTTCTCACCAATTCATGCACATGTTTTCCCCTTATCACCAGGGCAATATCGTCCGCGAATCCAATGATCCTTTAGGGAGTCTAAGCCTCAGTACACCATCATACATAACATTCCATAGTATTGGGCCCATCACGGAACCTTGCGGAACACCACGTCTATGACATGTTTACGTGTGTGTAAAAACCTATGTGTGTGTTTATGGCATTCAACTAAGAGGAATTGCAAGTCTTTCAAATATCGAAATAATTCAAAGACCCCAGTCCATGATTCTTAGCCTTATGGTCCAATCCCCATGGTATATTACGAACGATGCAATCCATAATGACCTCATAATTCTAAAGGTTAATGAGGTAATCAGAAATGAAAACAAAAAGTTTAAACTAAGCCGCGTTATTAGACTAATGGCTAGTTACAGATAAAGAGAAATGAAATGAAACAAAAAATTCACTTATGTTAGTAAAATCTTTTTAATACACTCGGGTCTCGTTTTATGCGGATTTTTTTATGCGATTTTAAATGAAATTTTTTTTAGATTTTTTATAGATTTTAAAATGTTATGATACTTTTTAAATTTTTGCATCATTTTTAAATTAAACCAAGTTTGCACCACTGATATAGTCATTATGGTGTGTTGGCACAGTAAAACACGGTGGTGGTGGAGTTATGGTATGGGGATGCATAGCAGCTTCGGTGGTAGGTTAAGTTGAATTTATTGAGTCCATGAATAAATATGGATACCTAAACATATTAAGAAATAATTTAAAACAAAGTGCGGCAAAACTCAACCTACCATCTACCTTTTGGTTCCAACAGGATAACGACCCAAAGCACACTGCGAAGGTCGTTCAACTTTGGCTCCTGGATAATGCTCCAAGACAGCTCAAGACACCCCCCCAATCTCCAGATCTCAATCTTATTGAGCATCTGTGGGATTTATTAGAGAAAAAATTCGCCAGCATGTAATTAGAAGTAAAGAGACCTTGCGAAATGTTATACGGGAAGAGTGGGAGAAAAGAAGTGCTGAGGAAACAGAAAAGTTGGTGAATTGATTGAATGAAGTCATAAAACAACGTGGATATCCAACAAAATATTAAATTTAAGATTTAAGCATATTCATCAAAGTTTTCTTTATTTATTTTAACACTGAACGCAGACTTTTTGGTACCTACATTTTATTATTGTGATATTTTTGATACTTTAGTTTAAAAACGAATTAATTTTTTGGTTTATGTTTTTAAGTAACTTTTAGTAAATGGTGTAATTAAAAAATCTATGAAGAAATTTTGATTTTAATTTAATACTTAATGTGGGTTTTTATATATTTTCTAAAAATACATTAGGTGAACGCAGACTTTATTGAGAAAGTGTATGTATGCACTACCTGATAGGTATGTAATGATAAAAGTGACTTCGAACCAATTTCAAAACGATCCAGAATGATTGATCGTACATTCACAATTATAGACTTCATTTTATTATTTATTTATTATTTTTTGGATAATTTTGTTTTTTCTGTAAATAATGAATTAATCAGGCATGTCACAGATTCCGATCGGAATGGTTTTAATTCCGTACATGCGATTCCGATCGATTTTGTTTTAGGTTCTTCAGATTCCGAACGATTTTGTTCATTCCAAAAAATTATAAAATTGCTGTTTTTCAAATAAAGTATGACAGTTTAGTGCATGATAAAAGAAAAAAAAAATCATTACTAGTGAATAAAAAGAAGAAAAACAATTTAATTCAAATCAAAAAAATTAAAAATTTTATATGAAAAATGCCGGGGATTTTTGCTGTTGTTGAAACCAGAAGACGACAAATCGTTGTTGAAAAAGTACACCGAAATGCATTGAGGGATGCAATACTTCGATGAAAAAATACATCACTTTGTTTTGTTTTTCTCAGCAAATTTACAAAATTAAATTTCTTAAGCATAAATATTAACTAAATACTTAGAAAACCTATGTAATAATAAAACATACCATTTTGTCTTTCAGTTTGAAAAAGTTTTATTAATATTTTTCTTTAATAAATCATCAGAAATATTAAAACCACTTGGAAAATTTAAAGTGGTTTCATTCTGAAAAAATTTTTATTTATTTTTTTATTATTTTTATTTTTTTTTATAAGTTTTTGTTTTTATTGTTTAAGAAAATGAAATAAATATACTTTTGTTGTTTTTTTACGCGATTTTGCTTTGATTTTTCAATTAAAATTTGAATTTATGCGGTTTTTCACGATTTTGGAACGAATCATTAATATTTATATGATGCTAGAGTATCGTTTTATGCGAATTCAATTTGTGTGATTTTTTTTTTTTAAATCCCAGGTCAGACATCAAAACGAAAATATGAAAAATTATTCTTCTGCAGATTTCGTAATACTGATTGAAAGGTTGTAATAGTCAATTATGTATGTATATTGTTGTGAAATTTACGAAACTCATTCCTACATTTTCATTTGTAATATTTTGGAGTACATCTGCAGATGCCAATAATCATGAGATTTGCTTATTATTTTACGTTATAAAGATGTATTGCAATTAGAATAAAAAAAAAATTAGTTCGACTGTCAAAATATTTAAAATTCGAATTTCACATGATGGACAATGTAAAAGTTAACAATGACATCTCTAAAATTTGCCAAATTAATGCCGGAATACCGCAAGGTAGTGTTCTCGGCCCAATGTTGTATACGATATTTACATATGACATGCCAATACATAATGATATTACTACTGCAACATACGCAGATGACACAGCATTTTTGTCATCTAATTATCTACCTTCCCAAGCTTCCTCTATTCTGCAAGAGCAACTCGATTGTCTCCAGCTCTGGCTCTCAAAATGGAACATTGTAGTTAACACTGAAAAATCAAAACACATTACTTTCGCACAGAGAAGAGAAACCTGTCCAACTGTGTATCTAAACAACAAAGAAATTCCTCGTAGTGAAAATGTTAAATATATGGGTCTCAACCTGGACCGAAGGCTTACATGGACAGCTAAAAGAAAACAACTTGATATGAGGTTTAAAAAAATGTGCTTGGTCGTAAATCCCAACTTTCCTTAAACAATAAAGTATTACTTCTGAAAACTATACTTAAACATATATGGACCTATGGTATAGAATTGTGGGGAACTGCCAGCAACTCTAATATAGAAATCCTATAACGATTTCAATCTAAGGCTTTACGATCAATAACAAACGCTCCTTATTATATAACCAATAAATCCTTACATAATGACCTTAGCATGCCTTTTATAAAATCGGAAATAAAAAGATATAGCTCCAATTATTTAGCTAGGCTCAGTAACCATACAAACGTATTGGCAAATACACTACTAGATGAGACTGATGAAATCAGAAGACTCAAAAGAAATCATATCTTAGATTTCCCTTTTACTTACTTAATAAGTTTATTATAATTATTTACTAATTTAATTAATTTTTCTTATTTTTTTTTTTTTGTTAATTTTATTATATTACTGTACATATAATTTATATTATTGTTTCCAAAGGGATTCAATAGGACGTGTTATTTTTTCAATTTATCAAATTTGCTTATTATTGGAAAATAGATTGCAAATAAATAATAATAATAAAAAAAAAGATATAAAATTTGCGTTGAATAAAACAATTTTGTGATTTTCTGATTATTTTGAAAGACCACGTAGTACTTATAATATTCAATTTAATTTAGTAATATTAAATAATAAATTTATTTACTTCTATTGCAATTGTAGTTGTAACCCGACCATTGGTTTCATTTGTTTTAACCTCCATTTTTTTATTTCTTCTTTTAATTTATTCTTGTAAAAAAAACTGTATAATTTTCTTTTTATTTTCAATGCATAAAACAATTTAATGCTTCGTTGCTATTAAATTATTTTATTATTTATTAATTAACGTATTTTAACGTATGTAGTTCTTTTAACTCTAAACCATGTTTCACAAACACTATTTAAACACTTTATTAAGCCGCTTGTAATTAACAAAATTCACAGCTTAAATTTAAATTCATTTTCTTTTTAGTTTTTTTTTTTTTTATTTATATAATAATTAATAAAATATTTTTAAACACTATTAGCACGCATTTGAATTTTATTTCAAATTGAAATTTCATTAGAATAAGACTGTTATTGTTAAATTGATTCTTTACAGGCGATGTGAAATGCTAAAAGGTTTAAACGGTACTACCGATTGTTTTATCTCAACATCAATAATTAAAGTAAGAATAATAATATTAAATAAAATTGTTAATACTATTTACGATTTGCTTTAATGACACACACAGCCATTCAAATGAAATAAGCCAAGTTTAATTTAACAAAATTGAATACAACAAGTAAATGAAAAAACACGTGAATAATATGCACAGAACAACGGATTGTATTGAAACAACGTAAAGTACTCAAGCGTTCAGAATAAAAACAAAGACTTTTTCATATTTCACTGTCAATGCTAAAGTAAAAGTACCTGCAATTATTTTTCGTGAATTCATTCGTATAAGTATTCGGATTTTCAATTGTATTGGACTTGTCGAATGTGTCCATATTGTATGTACTTTAGTTGGTTATAACGAAATACCCAACGATTATAACACCTGCTCGAGAATATTAAACTTAACCCGTCAATACATTAACAATCTGTTAAATGTATAAGTTGTTACACGGGGTGATGCAAAAAGATGTAAAATTTTATGTCTTTTAGTTTTTAAACTTTAATCGCTTCGTAAATATCTTTTATACTGAATTATCACAAGTAACAAGCTGTAACAAGCTAGGTCGTAATCCTGACTGAAGGGTTGTGATCTCCAATTAAGTTTTGTGTTCTAAGGTACTGATGTATGTATGCTGACGACGTTAAAATATTTAATACTTTTAACAATGTTAATGGATTCGATCTACTTCGTGCTGACTTCTACAATTTTAATAAGTGGTGCAAATTGAATTTGTTGGAATTAAATATTAAAAAGTGTAAACACATGACATTTTTTACACACTCAAAGATTGATACCTTCTATTGCATTGAGAATGATGTTTTGAATAAAGTTAAAACTATTTTTGACCTTGGTATTCTATTGGATCACAGACTAAACTTTCAGAATAACATATCCATGATCGTGAATAAACCTTATGGCATACTTGGGTATATGAAACGCTCGTCTAAGGAATTTGTTGACCCTTATTTAACAAAATTGTTATTTATATCTCTCGTCCATCCTATCCTGGAGTATGGTTCTATCATATGGGACCCTTGTTATGCAGTTCATATATGTAAATAGCATTGAGTCAGTGCATAAAGAGTTTTTAATTTTCTGTTTACGAGGTTTTGGTTGGAACTCCTATGAATTACCGTCATATCGGAGTAGACTAGCTCTAATTAAACAGCCAACTCTTAAAAGTCGTCGTTCCATGATGTGTACCCTTTTTATTCTGGGATTAATACGAGGCGATGTTGATTCAGAGTTCCTCCTCTGTCGATTGAAATTCAATGTTCCTGTGCGACCTACACGTAATTTTTAACTGCTATCACTGAAATACTACAGATCAGACTATGAAAATAATGATTCCTTTACACGAGACTGTAAATCCTTTAATGAATACTACCAAGTAGTCTATTTCTCGGAGGGTAAAGATGTTTTAAAAAAAACCCTAAACATATTTTTAAATTGTTAATTAAAGTTCTTGTTGAATTGTTATAAAACTGTTATTGTATACATATATTGCATATAGTCAGTAAGTCTAAATTTATCTATTGACATTAAATAAATAAATAAATAAGTAAGTAAATTAAGTAACATGCAAGATCTTTAATATTGTGTTTCAAATTGCTCAAGAATGAAAATTTCGTTTATGGCCGGAATTAATTTATGCATTATTTTGCAACTGATTTATGCAACGTTGAAAAGGTGAGGATTTTTTTCTAATTCAAAGTGTCATCTTCATCCAATATTGTTTGCAATTCGGCATCTTCATGCTTTGTCTTCCAAGTTCGTCATTTCGCAAATCAAAATCGATATCACTGAAACGTCGAAACCATCTTCTAAAAGAACATGATCACAAAATACTTCGACAAGCATTCGATTCGATTCTCCAGCGCTTGTCTTTTAATGAAAACAGAAAAAATTATGGTTTCCGGAAATCATTAGTTTCTGGTAAGAAAATGTGCCATCTTTAATACGATGAAAAAATATGATGTTGTTTGTTCACTGATTTGATATATACCGAATATGTTTGACAGATGTCAACACAAAATAAAATAAAGCCCGTTTACTATAAACGTTCCCTATGGAGATATTTGTATATTGGTGCACCTGGTGTACCGGTATGAAATCAGCGTCTTTTTGTGAAAATAAGACACTAATTTTTTATGGGAAAGTAAAAAACATTTCATTCAACGTATTAGCTACACATTTTCTCCATCTTTCAGGTAATTTGTGAATTCCACGCCAATAAAGAAAATTTAAGCAAATCATTTTTCTTGAAATTTTGACTTGCGGAAAAAAATTATTAAAGCAATAATTTTTAATTAAAAAATGTTTAAGTACCACGCATCCCAATAATTCTCACTGATATGCCATTTGAATTTCAACGATAACAGTTGGGCTTTTGCTTTCATTATTATAAAGGACATTAATTGCAAGTTTGGGGTATACATTTAGAAGATCCTGTGCTTTTACGTGGTCAACTGTATGTTGCATCTTCATGTGTTGGGATTTAATTTTTATTTTAATATTTTCACTTTAAAAAATATTTGTACCAATTATTCAGGAGTCTGTCAATTCTTCCTAGATTTAATTTTTGATGCAAATACGGAAACGTATGTTATTGTATTGCCCATATATTTATCATTTAATTATCATTTAAAATGTTCTTATTTGCAGTGTATTTGCACAAACAAAGTTTGTTTACACTACTATTTATATGTAGACTTTTAAAAATATTATAATTCACAAATCATTGTTGCGAAATGATGTTGAAAAGGGAAACTTATTTGTTAACCTTTTGGTAACCTCCAACAAAAAACCATTGTATTGGCGAATTTCCAGATTTTGGGGAATTTTTGTTGTATAACTCAACATCAAAAATACTAATGTCAGTCTTTGTTTTAAAAGTTACTCTCATTCACTTAAATGTAATTTGTGTTCTGTAACGGAAAACAACAGAGTCATATAGACCAACATGCCTGCTGGAAACATCGTCAAAACTCATTCAGAAATGACTGTAACTGACAAACTCCAGTACTCAATAAAAGAAGAAGCATTTTGGACCATCGATTTTTCTTTAGGATACAAAGCATTCTTCATATCGACTCTTTCACGTGCACTAGGTTAGGTTAGAGGACGTGTACTTGTCAACTGTGACAAGTACAGTACCCGGAGGTCGAATTGGCCCATTGTACAGCGTCCTAGCTTCTCTCTCCACTCGTGTTGTGTGCGTTAATTTTATATATGAGTGGCGGGACCTACAGTTTAAAGTCGACTCCGAACGACAGATTTTTGAGAAGCTTTTCATGGCAATTTTTACTCTCATAGTTTTTGCCAGAAAACTGCTGAGAGGAAGTCGCCGAAGAAATATTTTCATATTTTCGTTTTGATGTCTGACCTGGGATTTGAACTCGGGTTTTTCGTCTAATAAGCAAACACACTACCTACTAGACTACGGCGACTTCACGTGCACTACCTGAATAGTTTTTTTCAATTTTTAATACACACGAAAAGCCGTATCAATATCAGTCTCTGACCCGCTACATTTCTTCATAGTCTAATGGTGCTATTGTTACTTGATATCAGATTGTTCAGTGAATTCATTAAAATATTAGGCTGGTTTTCAAATTAATATGAAAGCTATGCTTTAATGCAAAGCCTTAATTCTAAATGTCGAAACCGTTTAGTTAGGAAACGTTTATTACATCGGTAGCATCGCTTTGCATGGCATCCCAGGTGGCAATGTATTTAATTGATTTCAAATAAACTGACACAACCTACTAGCCTATTCTAAGCCCTGGAACAGAATAAAGTAGATGAAGTAGAGCTGAAGCTTCCGACGTAATGAGTAACGTAACAAGAAGAAATGCGAACAGAATACTGAAGCTCTCTTATAATATTGCAACGCAACTTTTTCAAAAACTTACAGCATAATGCAAGAATTACATATGTATATGTGAATTGTCTAACGCAATGTATTTAAAATTGTATAATAAATACATATTAAACTACATATTTCTCTCCAGCAACATTACATTTTATGTTTCACATATTTAATGGAAACTCTCTACAATTTATATATGTCGCGCGACAAATTTCTAAATTTCGAATTTTGTGCTTCAGCTTCTACTACAGCGACTACAAAAACTACGTATTCTATTGATACCTTTTAGCACAGGCTTTTTTAACTTTAGTCAGCTTGCAGCACTACTTGTGACGTTGTACCACAGCGACTATTCTGTTCACCACTTAAAAACTAGTCAAAAGTGCCTTTAAATCACACAGGCAGTTTTGAATATTATTTTTTTTTTTTCAATTTTAAAAATGTAGGAAATAATCATGATTTTCCTAAATTTAGGAAATAGCCACACAAACCTTTATTGCACCCAGTTCAAATTTGCTATCCACATTAGAATGATTCATACATGTGAGAACATTATTTATTAATAATTCGTCATAATTTCGTTTTAGACGATTATTTTTTCTTAATAATACTAATTTGCTTGTATTATGATAATGTAAATGATGTTATAAAATTAAATATGAATTTGCCATAGAAAACAAAACACTTTCATCTGTGGGAAAACTTTGAAATATTTTATTTCCAATGAAAGGCAATATTAAATATTTGTATGTCAATACTTAGAAAGTTTTGTTTGCTATATTAGTCTAATGCTGATTGTATTACTTTATAAAAATTTTATTCAACTACACATAACTTGACTTTGTAAAGATTTTTTGTTGTTATTAATAGTGTGTTTTAGTTATTATTATTGTTTTTATTAAAAAATCTAAAAAAAACAAACCAAAATAAAATCGTTATTTAAATCTATGAAATCGGCATCGACAATGCAATACGCCCACCGAACAATACGCGAACCGAACTGTTTTAAGGCTAAGCAATTCCTATCGTCCTCTTATCAAGCATCAAGCAACACGTATGAGAACGAGAAGTATAAATGATGGAGTGTATTTTATGACCTTGTCCATAACTTTTCCAACATTTTTGCGCCCAAAGTCGGAATTTAACATCAAAAAAAAAAAAAAAATAGTATATATTGACAACACTTCTAAACTTGTAATCAACTACGACCAACAAACTTGTAAAACTTATGCTTTAGGTCTCGAGACACCCCAACGTGTTGTATTTTATTGAAATATTAAGGATAAACGATCTCCAAAATTTGTAAAGCTTAATGTACACGATGCAGAGAGACAATATTGCAGGATTTCATCCTTATTTTTAAAATGAGAATAAAAACCTTACGACAGTTTGTTTTTTTTTTTTTGCATAAAAAATAGTTCCCAATATAAAGAAGTGTGATAGTTAAAAAATAAAATATCAAAAAACAAAGAGACTCCACCGCCGTTTGTTTTCTTTTTTTTTTTCTACACAAAAACGTGTCGTGCAACTTAAATTCAACCAATATTAAAGCTGAGCTAGATTCTACTCTGCGAGAGACTATAGCTCATATTCGTTTGCAATAGTTTAAACGATGCTCTTGCTAGCTGTGAACTATAAGCAACTGACAATAACACCGCAAAATATTGCGAATTCTTAGGATCTTGTAACAGGAACTTCCGAACTTTGACAGCTAATAACGGCCATCTTTTTGAAAACTATAGACAATGACATGTGTTCACTGAATGGCCACTACAGAACTAATTTTCATTGAAAAATAATCTTTAAAGATGACGCTCATTCCTGGATGTATGGGTGAGTGAAAAAATAAAATTGACGAATTTGGGATGATGCCAAACCATATGAGATCTAAGAGCGTCCAATGTATCCCTGTTTGATGTGAATTTTGGGCTGGCTTCGTTGTCGGTCCATATCCCATTGAAAACGATGTTGGCCAGGCCACACTGTTAACGGCGAGCACTATAAAGAAAGAACAATGACTTCTTTTCAACTTCTTTTGGATTGAATTATATGATCTGGGCACCAAAGCTCATGGCCATTTCAGGTGGAGGTGATTTTAGTAAGATTAAAATTTCTGTAATTTAATAATATTTTTAATAATATTTATTTATAAATTTGTTTGTGTATTTAATCCTAATTTAATAACACAATATTTTTTTAATATAATTGTTATTATTGAATGCAATTAAGCTTAATTTAAAATAATACACCCTTAATTTATTGTTTATGTTAGTAAACGATTGTAGTGTAAGCAATAGATTAGTATTTTATCCGCTATATAGTAATACAAACGTATTCGAAAAACATGGGAAAACTACAGAACATTGCCAAAGCACTAGTTTAAGCCATCGAAATATTTTAATTTGGACAGGAGGTATGTACATAGCAATACCATCTGACTTATTTACGTGGTATTAACTCCTATGGTGTTGGCTCGAGAATTGACTGGATTATGTGTTATTAGTCGAATAATATTCATTGTACTGTATTCTGTTATTGTTTTATATTGTTGATATACATATGTATGTTGTGTCAATTTTCGCCATTTTTAATATTTTCTTTCCTTTAACTTGTATCTATTTAAACACCATTCATAAAATTATTTGAGTAAGTTTAGGCCTTGAAAGTGTTTAGCTTTCTATGTCTGCGATAAATCTTTCCATTTGCATAAGCTTAAATTTATATACGAAAATATACGTTTACTTTTATATATATATATACATAAACATATATGTATACCTAAGCTCCTATTACAGATTAAGAGACAGACAAAATTTAAACTGAAATTTATCAAAAATCCCTACTCATTGATCTGCACATCTTGTGTTTAATTAGGCGTAAATAATAAATCACTTTAAAATATAATAATCACTGTTAATACATAAATTCCCCAAGGTTTATTATTTTCAAAAATTTGCTATAATTTTTATTGTTTTTGCTTATTATACTCTGTTCTATTAATACATTTTTTTATATTTTTTTTTACTATATCAATATTATTTTATTTTTACAATAAGACAAAAACCTCAAATTGAAACAGTAAAGTTCATCCACACCCCTTATATTAATTAATTGCTGCCTAATAAAAAAAAATCACACTTTAATCGGAGGGTAACAAATTGATAAGGATACAAGTTAAAATTCTTAAAGTAATCAAGTAAGTATAAATTAATTGAATTCTTGCTGGTTAATCACGTACTGTAATCAACAAAAGTCTCCAACAATAAAGTTTAATAATTTGGAAATTCAATTTTATTTACATATTTTCTTTTTTTTTTGGGCAAACAAAAGCTTACAAAAAATTAAATTTTCGTTAAAATAAAATTTTTTTTGGTTGATCCAGTCCTTCAAATAATACGCAATTTCCTCGAAAAATAGGTGTCACTCAAGAGCAAAACTGGACGTCGACATGACGAGCTGTCCGAGTGAATTAGTAACTTCCCAGGAAATACTATGTTACTGACATGACGATATTCATGTGTATAAGGCACAAGTGCAAGTACAAACTCGGATCTATCGGTGTATATTTCCATAGAGGAGATTAGCTTCGCGTTCTAGACTTTACTTGCCGTCTAATTAAAAAGCTATTTCAGACCGTATAATTATTCGGTACTGAGGAATAAGAGTCTATGACTCTAGCACACTTAGAAGCTACTTAGGCCAGCAATTCACCGAATCCAACTTGATTGCTGCAAAGTGGCTTGCTGCCCCAAGGAGAGCTCATCCCTATCACTATAGCCTCGAAGACATGGAAGTCGTCCTAGTAATAAGGCAGATTGTCTTCTGCCGCCATCTAGATTTTTGAAGTTACATGGTTTCGAAACAGCCTCCCAATAAACAGATGTACCGTAAATCATTACCGGTCCAACTACTGCCCAGTACAGCCAGGATGTGAAAAAATGTTTAAGCCTCCATCTCTTAACAATGTTATGTTTAACAGCAAAGACAGCTATAAAAGTTTTCCGGGCCATTTTAAGGATATTTTGACCCTATAAGAGTTTGAAATGTAGGACATCTCTGAGGTAGGGGAGAATAAACTGAGTTCAATTCTACCCAGTCTGAAAGAATTGGAGATCTTATGTGGCATCTTCCAGTGCACAGCATGAACTTGGTCTTCTAGTTATAGGTAGGTCGTCAGCATAAACGTTCTGGTTTAAAGAAACTGTCTACGAGCTTCGTAAGAAGTTTTTCAATGATTGAGATCCATAGCATCAGAAATAGTACAAAACAAATTTCCCCCGATATATTTTTCCTTAAACTGCTTTTAAGGGATGAAAAAGGCATAAAATACAGAAAAATCATCACAGGTGTTCACAAAGAACTTAAAAGTATAATACTTCACTCCTCGTTATTACTAACCTAAATTTGCAATAGTGACAATTGCAAAGCAAATACATAGCTTACATACATACATAATTGGTCATTACAACCCTTCAGTCAGGATTACGACCTAGCTTCTCACACCACTTATGTTGTGTGCGTTAATTTTATACATGAGTGGCGGGACCTACAGTTTAAAGTCGACTCCGAACGACAGTTTTTTGAGAAGCTTTTCATAGCAATTTTATTTACTCTCAGAGTTTTTGCCAGAAATCTGCTGAGAGGAAGTCGCCGAAGAAATATTTTCATATTTTCGTTTTGATGTCTGACCTGGGATTCGAACTCGGGCCTTCAGTCTAATAAGCCAACACACTACCTACTAGACTACGGCGAATACATAGCTTAAAGTGGCTTTTAATGTACTAAAGTCAAGAAAATTATGTAAATTTTTAATTTCTAAAAATCGTCAAAATAAGGGCATATATCGTCATATCGTCAATATGATATTTTTGGAGCTCAAAATCGTCAAATCTGGCGGCTAAGCTTATGACCTATCAGGATCAATATATTCCAAAACTGACGATTACGAATTTCTTCCACATAGACCAAAGTCACTTTATCACGATATCCCCTGATTCACTTTATAAGGAGAAAATACCAATCACAAAAAAGAAATGGGACCACCTACAGGACTTAAAAAGATTTTTTCCTGCAGATTGTCATCTTTTTTATGATAATTTGTCTTATAAGAACTAATTTTTTACAGTTAACTTTCGACTTAATCTCTTAAATTCATGAATTACTTCCGTTTATTATTTAAACCTGAATTATTATAATATATTTCATTTTCAACTCAGTTTAAGAAAGGCCTAACTTAATTTTTCTCTTCAAAAATATCAATGAAAAAAGAACCTAAAGGTAAAGTAACAAAAAATCGAGATAAGCCTTTTTATATTAAGCCATCGATATATGTATATCGTCGTCGAAAATCCAAAAGTACGTATCATCAAAAAATCAAAATCGAGTTTTTGATTGATTATGATTCGTGAGGTTATCTAACATATCTCTACCAATTTTTAGATTCTTGCGACCAAAAATAACGTTTTTATATCAATAAATTTTTATATCAAAATGTTTCTACATATGAAGTACTTGTTATTTTATAACTTTTTTTGCTTCTCCTGTAAAATTAGAAAAATGTTTGTTACGTACTTTTGGATTTTCGACGACGATATATAATATTATTACTTTCAAATACCAAAAATATTAAAACATTCCTTCTAAAAAGGCTTATCCAATATTATTATAAAAAGATTAATTTTACGACAAGAACATGTTTCAGAAATTATTCTTTGTAATACATACATTCACATATATTTGGTGCATCATTCCCTTGTCAAAAAGAATTAAATAAAAGTTCTGCTTAAAATCATGTTTCAACGAATTTAATATTATTTTGCTTTATTTATTTGTTGCCATTGGTTTAAATTTTATCAATTTTATCATTTAAATTTCTAACTCTGCATATTGTTTTGAGTAAATTGTGTATTACTTGCTTCTGTATTTATTTGTTTCATGTATTTATATATGTATTTATATATATTAATTTTATTTGACCTATTGCTTGATTTATTTTCTTTTTTCTCTTTTTTATTCTCATTTTATTTATAAAATTAAAATTAAGGAAAGTCTGTCGAGATTTGCGATCAATTTCCTTAAAAATAATAAAAACATTAAAAATTAAATTCCTGCATTATTATTAAATTTATGTTACTGTTTTATTGTATATGGGATTTAATGTTATTTTTGTTTCTTATTTATTGTTGTTTGCTAAATGTATATTTAATAAATATATAATAATTTGTTCATATAACTCTAAAATAACTTATAGCAAAAAATATATGCAATATTTATGTTAGTTTTTCTTTAATATTTTGTATATAAAAAAGAATATATAATTTATTTTAGTTATTTTTTTGTTTTTATTCTTGTATAGATGACAGTATTTTACAACAATTCATATGAAATAAATTAAGTTTGCATTTAGGGAAAACAGTAGGTATATAGTCAATTAATAATGTGGGCTATACAGACAAAAGGCAATAACGTTTAATTTTTTTTTTTTTAATTTTTATTACTTCTATAGACTAAAAAAAGAATAAAATAAGAAGACATAAAAAATTATGAATGACAATTATTGAGGAAAGCATAAAATAAATACAGAATAAAATTGAATTAAATAACTTTATGAAATATTTTTCTTGTAATGTTGTGATTTTTTCTTTAACTAAATTAATGAAGTTAAATACGGTACAATAATCAATCATTTATGACAATAAAAATTAGAACTAAGCCTAGATACATTATTATTTCATTTTATTCAAAAAATTATAAAGAAAACATTTGAAATAAATTTAATAGTATATTAACTAAAGTAATACAATATAATAACGAAGCCAGAAATTTTCTATTAAAAAATAATGTAACTTCAAAAAGATACAAATTTGTTGTTATTACTGTATTCAAACGATTATTTCATATAATAATGAATGAAATAATTATAAAGAGAAAATTTACTATATAACTAAAAAGGTTCCATTTATAATTAAACTATTAATGTCTAAATGTTTTAAAACACCATAAAATGGTTCCTACAGTGTTGTATTATACATACATTTAAAATTCACATTTAAACATTTTTATCTTAAAGTTTAAATTATGCCATACAATTCTCTTAATGCAACTTATTCGATATTTTATGATGAATTCTGGGATCCTTGTTATTATAGCACAATTATTTAAAAGAATATTAAACTACTTTAAGTGATTTGAGTATATACTTTAACATAAACTGGCTTTAAATGTATAAATAAATTGTTAAGTAGAAATACATTTATGTGTTATAAAATAAAATTCTTAACTGAGTGTAAACGTTGTTTGATAGAAATATTGCATATTTTAGAATTTGTAGCTTTACGCACGTACATAAGCTTTAATTGTAAAAAAAATTAATAAAAATAAATATTTTTGAACAAAATGTAAACTTAAATTTATTTTGAAAGCATATATATTTGTAAACATGGTTTAAGGAAAAAAACTAACTTACAAAATTTTTCAGATAATTGATAAATATATAAAATTTGAGATATTCATAGAAAATCATTTTTTATTGTTTAGGGTTTTGTTTTTATTAACCGTATGTTTGTTTTCTTAGTTCCGTCAAATTTAGATTTGGAAATATTTGTTTTATTTTTCGAACAATTTAATCTTTTTGGATATTCTTTTCTTTTCAGTCTAATTTTTATTTATAACACGTTTAGTTGAATTTTGTCTCAAAAATTACACTTGATGTACTTATTAAGTTAGGTTATTAGATAATTTAATTAATTTTTTTTTTACGTTTTATTCTTTAACCTGAAAAATGTTTTGTAAGTTAAAATGTTTGTTTGTTTAGTGATCCAACTAATTTTATCAAAAAATTGTCAAATAATAAGGGGATTTCGCAAACAAGGAAAATCAATTGCTTTTGACAAATCAAAATACCATATATTGGAGATAAATTAAAAATATCTTGGCTAGTATAAATCGAAAATCTTTAACTTTGTCTTAGTCATGCATAGTAAAGTATAAAGATTTTAACCATAACTTTTAAGAAAAAATTCTAAATACAGGAATAATGTTAAATCCTTCTCTATTTATTTTTAGTAAGGCGCCAGTTAAGTAATTTAACTTGTGATATTTATGTTATATGTATAAAGCATTTTCAGAATTTTAAATGGTGTTGATATTCAACATAACATCGTTATTCAATAATAAAATGCCATTTCTTTTTAATCTTTTCATAACAACAAAAATTTTTTTGAAATTACAAAATTAATGTAAAAAATTAAAAAACGAAATAAAAATAATTCTATATGTTTATGTACAGGTATGTATTTTTTTCTTGTTTTGTTTTTTTTTTTCTTTTTCAGATTTATAAATATTTGTTATTTAAATGATCAGTTAAATAAAATAAAAACACAACACAATAAAAATTTGTGATTGTGAAAATAAGAATTATGTAATATAATATATAAATATTAAAAAGAATGACATTGTAAATAATGACTGCTTTATTTTGTCACTTAAATGTAATAAAAAGGAGATAAAACAGTGTTTTAAAAAATAGGGAACTGACTGAGAAGCAAATGAATTAAGTAAGGTAAAATGATTAATGATTTTTGTATGTTTGTATATCATTTTTTTAGATTTTCTTTTTTTTAATTTTTTAATCCTAGTCCTAAATTTGTATATATATTTACAAAGATGCCTACATAAAAGCTTTTTTACTTTTGTTTATGTTATTTAAGTTTTAAGAGCTGGCTGACTGATTTTAGCACGTTTTGTAGTTGCTTTCTAAAAGCAATTTATTGTTTGGCTCTATTGTGTCTTCTGTGCTCTTGGTAACTGTGGAAAAAACGATTGCTTTTTTCACATATAATTTTAGCTATTTTGTTTAGTATTATGGCTTCCACAATTCATAAGTGCATTGTTTTTAGTTGATTTAAATTTCAGGTTGAGAAAACGGTTTTTTAGAGGGCAAATGAGAAGTGAGTGTTTGTTTATCTTGTCAATAACGGATGAGGCAAATGTTTTGTGGTTTTGATAAAATTTGCTTAAATTTTATATTATACTTTGAGAACTTAGTTACGTTGCTAATCATTAACGCTGACTGCTATGGCAATGATTATTATTGCTATCGGCAGCCTCCGTTGTTTCATCTTTAATGTGCATATCCATAGGAAATAATCAGTCTCTTATATCTACCCATTTTGCAAGATTTCTGGCAACAAGTTCCTTATTAATAAATATAACGTTCTGTAAATAGATATTGAACAAAATATGCGTCCGTTAAAATATTTGATAAGAGATTATATAATAAAAGAAATGCTAATTACATTTTACTATTTGACATTTTGAAACCAAAATAATTATAAAATTTACAAAAATTATAAAGATATGCTGCCAATACATCTTATTAAAATTGTTCGCATTTGCATATTAAGAGTACAACTTTTGAAAATTACAACATTTAACGTATCTGACACATACTGATTCGAATACATTATTATATTGATTTCGCAAAAAGTATGTTACTAATATACATACATAGAACAATTTTAAATCACCTCTTAATATTTACTGGATGCGGGACTGGCTATGCTGTGAGCATTATAGAAAAAATTAATTTGCTTAACTAAGAAAAATAAATTTGTGTAAAATTTTTTTTCGTTATTCTGCTCCAGTCGCAGACTTGTCAGAGAAGTTACATCTTTTAAATGCACATCAAAGACATATCTTTTCCAACACTTTTAGTTTTTAATATAGGTATTTTTTAATGTATACATTACCAGCACATAAGCGAGCAACCCATCATCAAATTAAGGTCGCCATACCCACATCTAGTCAATAAAGGCATTTGCTTATGTAAATAACACTTATGGTTAAATTCAATTACATTGAATTCTATAACCTTTTAAAGGTTGAACCAATTATTTTCGGTTTAATAAAACCCTCGGAAAAACTTGGCTCCCCTATAGATTTATCCGTTTTTGGATAATTGCATTAATACATCATCATGCAAAATTCAAATCCATACTTGTACATAGGATTTTCATAGTGAAGGAATTTTGCATTTCAGTATTTTATTTTTCAACTCTTTACGAAAATAAAGAGTAGAATACTCACATTGGGGCCTAAACAAGCGAACAAATAGATTTCTGGTATATTTTGAGAGTTGTAACCAGCTACTTGCGCTTGCAAAACAATGCCTTTGGTTAGTTGTGATAAAATATCTGCAGAATCCGCTGACCAACATGTATCTGAAAAATTACAAAAAAAAACATATAGGAAACAGTATATCATTTAGCATTTATAAAGTTTATAAAGATCAACTAAATTACCTATTGGCTCAACATTTGAGAGTATACATTCGGTGGCTTGGAACGGTACACTCATAAAATCTGATCGTATTTGTCTTAAATCATTAAAATGTACATTCATATAACCTCCGAAATCTAAAAATTTTACTATACATCTTTCTGCGTCCTCTGCATCTTGATCTACAATTTGAACACGATACCAAATACCATTAACTGGCATAACACACACAGCACTTAACTCAATGCTAGGCAGCAAAGGGGCTTCAGCTGTGGTATACGAATCATAAAGACATTTTTGTAAAATAGCTAAGGAAGGATGTGTAGGATGTAATGGATGTTGTACAAAAATGTGACCACCCGAAACAATAGCACTAACAACTACATCATTATTGATACCTTCAATTAAATTTAACTGCAAAAAAAGAATCCAAACATTTCAAGTTAATAATCTTTTAACAAGGGCCTTTAAATAATTTCTGCACTTACTTGAAGATTAAGCAGACTTTCTGTTGATAAAGGAACTACGGATTGTGGAAGTGCAAAATGTATTCTTTGCATTGTTAGATTTGGATAACGCTTGGCCGGTAACCGCTGACGTATCAATGCCAAAGCAGCTTGTACTTCACTGTCTGTGCCCTCAACAGCACACACGCGTAATTTTCCGGTATATAACTTTTGGCGTAATACAACTGTTGCATTTGTTTTAGATTTTATATAATTTATATATGAGCGTTTACGACCATACAACTGCCCCACCAAGCTGTTGGGTAAGAAAAATTCGTACGTGGTCTTGGCTCTTGTTGCCTCTGAGCGGGGTAAACTGGAACCTTTGCCGGAATCACCAGATTGTACACTGCATAGACTTAAAGAGGGACTAGCCGCATCCACATTACGTTTTTCAGTGGCATTTGTTTCAGTTTCGGTTTCATTAACAATAACCAATTTTTTTGTATTATCACTGGTATTTATAACATCAGTAGTTGCTTCAGAAGTTTTCTTAGATATTTCTTTAGCTTTTTCTAATTCATTATTTTTTGATGCTGTTGGAGGTGATGCCCTTAGCAGTTTGTCATTCTTAGTATTGTCAACAGACTTTTTATCTTTAACATTATTATTTTTTTCACATTCTTTGGTGTATTTACTTTCCATAAAAGAATTTTCTGGGGATATTTTAGGTGCTGTTGTTGCCATTATTACAACTGGCTTATCTTTTTTAATATCAACGTTACGAGAGTAAAACGACATACGGTTATTAACAGAATCTGGTAAATCGACTGGTGATGATAGATTTTCAAAGTCTTCGTCAATAGATCTCAACAGTTTGTGTTCAGCATCCTGAATTTTAGATTTTAATATCTCGGAATCGACTTGCTGTTGAGACTGCTTTGCAGGAGATGTGCCACGACCGTTTTGTACAATTTTTATAGGTGCCGATTTGCCAAATATCCTATTTTCGTCGTCATTAATTTGACCACCGTTTATGTTAATAGACTTTGTTGGTGTGGGGATAGCACTATTTTTAAGACTACCATTTGCAGCAGTCTTTGTGATTGTTTCTTCATTAGCTTCGATCTTCTTACTAGAGGAGTATAACTTTTCGCCTACAGCGCCATTTTCCGTTTTTGTATCACTATCTAAACGATTTTTATTTCGACGCCGGAACCAAAATACGCCAAGAATAAATGCTACACCAGGCAGTGACAAATATAAAAGTGGCCGACCAGATACCATTTTCGCTGAATGTTGAAAAACCTACAATAAAAAATATTGGAATAAAAATTATTCGTACGGTTATGTTCAATAAAAATATGTAAAACGATACTTTTTTCTCAAAGGCTTAACACGAACCATCTTGAGTTCAAACTAAGCGAAATAACAGCTCTTTGCATTGTTTACACCAGCAAATAAGAAATCATGATAAATAAACAAATCAGTTGTAGCTAAAAATTACAATTACTATATCAACGTTTTAGTGACCTTTATTATATATATTATATATGTATGTACATATACACATAAATTTTTTATATCACTGTCAACATGGTAACCTATTTATCACCATCAGAAATATTTCCAAAATTTATTTACTGATAAGAAACTGACAAAATTCCTAAACATTTTTACCTTGACGAATGAACTTAATTTAACAAAAATTATAACTAAAAGAGAATTATTGATATTAAGGTTTTGCCTTAGAATTTTCTGTACATTCATAGAATTGCCGTTTAAAATAAAGTGAGCTCAAATCATTTTAAACAGAACTAAATTAGTTTTTAATTGTCAAAATCTTAATCAAATTACGTAAACAAAAAAAAAAGGTTAATTACTTTCGCAAATAATATATACAATACACTAAATACTATTAAATTCATAAACTCAAGTACATATTGGGCACTTTTACTTTGATGAAATGTAATATTTTATAAATCGACAGTTTTCTTATGCAAATTTCATCAATTTTTTTATCTAAGTTACATAAAACTAATTTCAGAAAAGATTAGTATTTACTATTTAGTATATGTATTTTACAGATTCCAGTTGAAAATCATCTGTGTAAAAAGAAGAAAGTTCACAAATGATTCATTCCTTCGTAACAAATTAGGCGATCATAAAAACCAAACAAATTTTCTAAAAAAAACTTCTTTTAAATTTAGTATAGAATTTATCACGTGTTTCTCTAATACAAATTTTTTATGAACAGAATAGAACATCCAAAACGTTTTTACGCTTTTTTCTCTGCACAGCAACATATAAAAATATAATTAAATATCAGGAAACATATAGCTATATATATATACATATATATATATATATATATATATATGTATGTATGTATGTATAAATGTTTTAAAAAAATAACTTCTTTAAAATGTGATTGCATGCTATTTAGCGAAAATGTTAAATAAAATTAAGATATTATTTAAAGGTATAAACACAATGTGTATGTAGGAAAGTATTTCTTTTTGTTTTTAATTTATTTTACAAAGAATTATTTTACGCAGTTTTTCCGACTTTCTAAAGAAATAACTATACTATGCGCTAATCCAATAGGGAAACAAGTGTTTATAATTGATATATGTTTATACAATATTAATTGTGATGCTGCTAATTAATGGTTTATGCTGACTTGCTCGATTTTAAATCACAACCTGTACATACAGGTGTTTCGTAGTGCGTACAATTACTTAGCACAACGGTTTACTAAATAAATCTTGGAAACGGTCGTTTAAATAGACTATAAAATAATGCACTATTATTCTCTTTACAACTGATATTATAATTAAAAATTTATTTTGACCTTATGCCAATGTCAGTACCCTTCCTTTTATTACCAAGTATTTTCACTTTATGACCACTTAAGAGCGTTAAATCATTAATTAATTAATTCAAAATTCTATTAATTTAATTTTACTTACAATTATGTTCTTTATTTCAAAACAAATAATTATGTTTTCTGATATTAAAAAAAAAACACAACACAACGGAAATTTTTCAAATACACAAGACAAGTTAAAAATAAACTTTTCTTCAAAATATATGTATGTTTTACGTATAGAAATTTATTTTAAAAAAGCACTCTGTCGATGTATTATGAAATCGTTACAAAATACTTGTGACTTTTTCCTTTGCTCTATTGTATTTTCGTATAAATTTTAATGTTTTTTTTTTATCTTTTTTTTTTTATTTTAAAGACACATTTTTAAAAACGTTTATTTGTATTTTTAATTATGTTTATAACTCGATTCTATCAATTAATTCGAATATCTTTTTTTGTATCGTTTAATATTTTCTATCTTAAATGTACACGGCGACTATATTTCGTAATCGTTGTCGGCATACTGAAAGAGAAAAAGACTGAAGAATGCTATCTTACAAATTATTTGTCAAAATAAACATTAACTAAAGAAATTTTGCAAACCAATACAAAATTGTTTTTAAAGTTTCCCTTTTTTTTATTTTTTTTTTGTTTTAACATGATTTTTATTCTCTCACATATCTGACAACTATTATGCGTTTCGCTTTTTAGAATTTTCGAAAAATAATAAAATACTAGCATTGCACAAATTTTTAGCGCTTTTTCTTGCAACGTAAAATGTATTTATAGCTCCAAATGCGTTTTAAATTAAAATATATTTAATAAAAAATAAAATCATATACATAGAGAGGCACACTGACAAATTCCTTTATGCGCTTCTTTAGAAAGTCTTAGATTGACATTCGTATAGAATTTGGGGAGTAAAAAGAGTTACATTTAATTTTGATATACCTAGTTATTGATTTATGGGTAAAGTTTAGGCAAAATATATTAAATATTGTTTAAATGTCTGTCATGTCGAAAGTAATATGGATAGCGTGAACTCGCTTAATATTGAAATTATAAGTTGTAGAGTTGGTTATTTATATGATCGTTATTTTTTTAGTATGCGGAAGCATGTTAAACAACATGTGGTTTAAATATAATTCATTTCAACGTTCAAATTTGTGGTATTGACAAAAATAAAGAGAACCACTTGGAATTCGATTATAATTTATTTGA
Source organism: Sarcophaga caerulescens (assembly GCA_927399465.1). Lineage (NCBI taxonomy): Eukaryota > Metazoa > Arthropoda > Insecta > Diptera > Sarcophagidae > Sarcophaga > Sarcophaga caerulescens. The sequence continues at coordinate 72,112,012 of OV656873.1, forward strand.
AATTATAATATATTAAAACAAAATTTAAATATTAAATGTTTATGTTAACAAATATTAATAGTAACGTACATATAACTTGTAAAACCATAATAATTTGTTTATAATAAATAAAGAGTAGTTTGTTTGAAATTTAAACACGTTGTTCTATTAAGAAATTTTGATAGACAAAAATCAAATAAAGAGCGTAGCGTTCTCAACATTTCGACGCTCTTAAAATTTAATGACAAAAAGTCAATGCCACAAAAAAAGAGAAATACAAACTGAAGGTTACCTTTAAGATTAACATATACAACATGAATGTAAAAAGCAAACAGAAAGCAAAACGAAAAATAACTAAATATTAATAGAATGTACTATTATTGAAAAACAAAAGGAAAAAACAATAAATAAATACAGCAGCCAGAAGCAAACAGAAGAATTGACAGATGGCCGGACAAATCTACATAAGAGAAAAACAACAAACATACAAATGTATAGTCAGGTAAAATATTTAGCAACAAATTCGTAAAACACATGACTTGTAATCATTGACGCCAGATACATTCAATTGATCGTAAAGTTAAAATCAAAAAATATTTAAGTTAAATGGTATACCTTGCTATTTACTGTTTATAAAAATAAATTCTTAAAAGTATTAAAAACTGCTGAAATTTTGTGATTTTTATACAAACAATTATTAAACCATTATGTATGGTATAGTAAATTAAAGGTTTGTCATTGCAAGATTAAGTAATTTATTATTAACTCATAGCCAGAGGAGAATATGTATCCAATTTATTCAGATAATAAAAAATATAAAGTTTTTACAATTATAATGCTTTGTCCCACAAAATTAAAAATTTCTAATTACATATAAACATTTAACAACTATTTTGCTTTTTAAAACTAAAATATGAAATTAACTTAAAAAATATAATTTTTTATTTCTTTATTTCAAAATTATTCTTAATAAAGTAATAATAGTTTATCTATCGTATTACAAAAAGAAAAGAAAAATGTTCAAACTCTGAAAACACTAGCAATTATGATATGAATGAAAGGAAAACATTTTAATAACGTAAAACGCAATTAAAGGAGTTCACCCCTAAATTGAAAATATTATCAATGAATCATTTTCAGGTCTTATTAAATTGTGCACACTACAGCTGATGCTTAAAGAACACTAGCGTAAAAAAAAACCAAATAATGCCGAAATAGAATGCAGGACACATCAGGCAAAATAAAACAAAACTGATATATGTATTTAAAAATTGTGCAACCACAATCTGTAGTGAGATTATAAGAAAAATATTAAGACAATGTACATATATTTTTTTTGATTGGAAATTTTTATTTTTCCAAATGTATATGAAACGAAAGCAATAACACAAAAATGGACTTTGTTCAATTATATCAACATAAATATTTAAACTTCGTTTAGACTTTTAACTACTAATATTATTCCATACATAACACGAAAACATAAGTTAACTTTATTATTTTAAAAGAAACGCAAAATAAACGAGGTGTTGGCACTATTGATTATGCTATACATGTATCGTAACATAACAAAAGATTCTCTAGAACATACAAAGAGTTCTTTAACCTCCCACCACCCCCTGAGATAGAAAATAAATTTGTCTCGTAACTCCTTCCATACTATTACAATCGATAAATACTTAAAGGACTACGCAAATTACCACACGTTATGAAATTCTGTACAAGCAAATAACAACTTTATATCATTAATCTATTGCCCCTTTCACTTTTTTGTATTTATCCATAATTCCACTTCATTATGCATATTTTTAATTTCTTTTAATTTTCAATGTTTAGGTTATGTTTTGATAGAAATATACTTTTTTTTAAAGCAGAACTTACCTTTATTTAATCACGAAAATTAAAATAAAATTAATGTTTTTATATTTTGCACAATGTTTTGCTATATTTTCTATAGTTTATTTTTTATTTTTTGTTATTTTTCACTGTTTTTTCTTTAAAAATTTGTGGTTTTAAACACGTGGATTGAAAAGTAGCCTTTTATTTCACTACACACAATAACAATATGGCCGGCACACATATACACACAGTGTTGTATTTTTTTATAGTAACAGAGTTACATAAAATTGTGATAATAGCTGGAAAAAAGTAGTTGGTTCTTATAACGATTACCAGCAATTCGTTGCGAAATTTGGAACAATGTTCAGTGATGCTAATCATGCATTATTAGCACAAAAAAACTCCTAAAAACTTCGCAAATTGCATCATCGAACAATACGGTATAACTTAAGCAGGACATACACGGCAACGACATTCACGCGCAATCAATTGATTGCACAAACAAGGATACAAGATTTTTGTAGCACACAGTATTAAAATAAGTGATTTTATTGCAATATTCAAATAAATTTCACATTTTTATCAATTTTACTGTATGAAAACCTTTCTGAACTGTGTTAATTTCGCAATACACTACATTGTCAAGATTGCACAGTCAGCAAAATATCAACTTTGTTTGATATCGTTACAGCAAAGTATAAATCACACAAAAAGCTTATATACGACTCAACCACTAGCCCAAACACTTGATTGTCGTTGTCGTAAATGGGCCCCGTCACACACATCCAATTTGTACAATGACTTCTATTACGCAGCCACTTGTGATTTGTAATAAATGTGTGATAAAAACAAGAATTTAAATTTAAACTTTTTGTTTTCCTTATATTAACGAGAAAATATATAAACATTATTTTTGATATATATTTTTTCTTGAAAAATATTAAAAAAAAATCACTCGCTGCGTTAAAACACGAATTTAAATTTTCTAAGCATAAAGGGAAAAATACTTTACTTCAGCAGTTTGACATTAAAGAATTGTAAAAACAAAAACATAGGTTAAAAATGCTTGAGGGAATCTACATCATTCGAGGAAACATCATACGCATCTCTAGCCTTTACTTCTATCAATCTTGATGCAACGTCTTTGCGCAGGATGTATTGATACAGGTAGTAGCTGCATTACAACAACTCATTTCGCTTTGAATTTGTTCGAAAAAGAACATGTATTTGTTGCTTTTTTCAAGTACACTTCCCGTTCAATCTGATTCGCCCTGTCTATTTTGTCTGCTAAAAATTACAAATCTTAGGTAAAAATAACAACAAACACATAAAAAATAACCATCATATCCATTAAATTTGAATGAAAACTAAGTAAATCCCCATTATTATCATCTTATTTTTAATGGTTATAATTTGTTAATATATTAATTAAAAATTTTTTTAATTTCTGTGTATCATCTTGAATAACAGGAAAATAGGTCTTCGCAAAATATCTGGCAACATTAAATTTACTGTCAAAATATTGTGTAAAATCGGCCGAAAAAATGGCTACTAAACAAGTAGCCCTGTCAAAGCTCTTTCCGCCTTTTGACAATTGCTAAGGTAGGTGAACGAATATTAAAAAGTCTAGAAATTGTGAAATATTTCCAACATCTATTGGCTAAAAACAAAAATGGCTATATTGTAAATAACTTATATTACTACATCATTTTTATTAGTGAACGTTTCCTGATTTTGTACTAATTTTATCTCTTAAATTTGTTTCAGCCAAAATGGCAGTACGCTACGAACTCTGTGTCGGTCTCAACAAGGGACACAAAACCACCAAAGTCAGGAATGTGAAATATACTGGCGACAAAAAAGTTAAAGGCTTGCGTGGTTCCCGTTTGAAGAATGTGAGTATCATTAAAAAATTTAAAACATTCGGTGTAAAGCATTTCGTCATTACTTTGTTTCAATGATGAGCATTTAAACCATTCACAGACTACCATATAAAAATTATTTATTAAGGCAAGCGGATCCAATATTCTTTTGGGTTTTGCAAGTCTTAAGTAATTTGTTATGGTAAAATGGTTAAAAAATTGGCACTGAGTTAGTTTTTATTTACTTCTAAAGTATTTGTTTACTTCTTGAGATTATGTATTTGTTATTATTTCAAAACATGTATTTATTGTTTAATATTTTGCATTCCATTTTAGATCCAAACCCGTCACACCAAGTTCATGCGCGATTTGGTACGTGAAGTTGTTGGTCATGCTCCTTATGAAAAGAGAACCATGGAATTGTTGAAGGTTTCCAAGGATAAGCGTGCCTTGAAATTCTTGAAACGCCGCTTGGGTACACACATCCGTGCTAAGAGGAAGCGTGAAGAATTGTCCAACATCCTTACTCAAATGAGAAAAGCTCAAACTCACGCCAAGTAAACATGAACAAGGCGAGTTTAAAAAATGAGTGAATTTTTTATTTTTAGTGTATTTGTAACACTATTTCCTCGTTTTGCTAATGATAGTGATAGTGGTAAAGAAAATAAAAGAAATGAAAAATACGTACTACAGAAACAATTTTATTTATTGTCCTGTTGTGCAAGTGTGACATTTGTTTGTCTCATTTAAATTTCTCTGATATATATACAGTCATTTAAATCCGTAAATAACAGATTTCTGCAGAGAGCCAGCAATAGCGTTTGAATGTGGACAACAAACCTTTGGTTAACGAATGAAGCCGTCCTTAAGAACAATTATAAATTGGTAAGAAGATTAGTCTAATTAGTTGTTTGATAATGTTATTCGATTTCAATACGTCTTGTTATGATAGACGGACGTCTTGCTTTGACCTCCTTTGAAATCATAACTAATTAAGGAATTGGAATTAGTGGAAGACAACTGATAACCAATACTAACTATAAATTGTTAGTTGCCACCAACGAAACTAAAGTTTAATTTCTGATTATAGCTTAATTTCGAGTTGTCAAAAATTTTATAAATTGATAGATATGTAGTCGCCGTAGTCTAGTAGGTAGTGTGTTGGCTTATTAGACAAAAACCCGGGTTCGTATCCCAGGTCAGGCATCAAAAACGAAATATAAAAAAAAATATTTCTTCGGCGATAAATAAAATTGCCATGAAGAGCTTATCAAAAATCTGTCGTTCGGAGTCGACTTTAAACTGTAGGTCCCGCTACTCATGTATAAAATTAACGCACACAACATAAATGGTGTGAGAAGCTAGGTGGAAATCCTAATTGAAGGGTTATAGGATATTAACAACCGTTATTTTAAAATTGCATTTTTCAGTTACTGTTCATAGTAGTCCTGTTATGTTACTCTCTCCTACACAAATCTTTAATTTTTAAAGTAGTATACTTCCCGCAGTATATTGTTGTCGACAATATTTAGATAAAAAATTGTTTTAATCAAACGTTGGAATCTTTAATTACAAATTCCCCTTTGAAAATATTTTGGGTAACTACAAATTTCTAGTGCAACCGAAGTTTGCTGTTCCTAGCACTAATAAATTTGAAGTAGAAGATTAAATATAGAATTCATGTTGTACTAGTCGTGCGATTACATGCATTCTGCGCTCAGTTTCATTGCGTGATACAGTGTAAAAAAGGGTTAAAATTATCGGACAATCAAGGCGCGTAGCTAGCATAGTAACATTTACGTCTAACATAGCACTGGAGTGTCACAAAGAGCTCGACAACCAGAATAAAATTACTTGGAATTGCTTAGATTATTCAAAACAGCTTCTACGACTGTGAAGATGTTCAATGGTCTCTTTTTCCTCGCTATAACAGATTCCTCAAAAGTAGTTGACAGATATTCCCAGCTTTCGGTCATGTTGCAGCCAAAGGCCAGTGTGCTTTTCTAATGTTTCTCGGATGAATTGGTTGAGTTTAATCCAAACTTTGTTCTGCATATACTCTTTATGCATGCATGTTCCTTGGTCCCTTTATTAAAAGTAATGATCATTTGTTTGTCTCCCTACAGGATTATATGAAAAATGATGTAGAAATTCACTAGAGGTCTAACTTTACTGTCAGTAAATATGCGTCTATCCCACGATATACCATTAGTCCTTCAATAATCGAGTAGTGCAAGGGACGTCAAAAAAAACTGAAGATAATAAGGCCTTATACTTTGTAGTTCTATCTGTTATAATAATATGCTTAAACCGGGATTGATGACTTCCTTGGTCCAAAATAAATGTTCAAACCTTAGATATATTGATAGAATTAGTTGGATTACAAGCTCGTACAGCTATTACTTTGCTTTGGTTATAAATAGCATTTGACGCCTTAAGGATGTTTGATCGTGTATTCATATTTCAGTTTTATTTGTCTGTCTAGTATAATATATAATATGCCTAGGATATTTGCCGTTATTGAATACACAGAGAACTAATCGGTTAATAATAGGTCTCATCACAGATTCCAGAATTAACGAACGTATATTTGGATCTTTGTCTGCTGTTGCTGGTTTCCCCGGCATTGCTCGCAAAGTCGGGTATAATTCTGGATCTATATTCAGCATATTGCAGAATATCGATAGAAGCTAAGAGAGCGTTACTCTCGTCAGTCGCTGAAGTTGTTTGTTACGCGATCTCAGGTAGATGGGCATTCAAAATCCCATTTAAATTGTAGTTAGTAATAGCGCATTTCATGGCAAGCTGATGTTACCCTTTCTGTGTAATTAAGACTTGGATATGCAGAAGGAAATTCCTGATATCCTTCCGTATATTTCGTGAAAGAGAAATGTTCTGTAAGATACGATTATTTGCGTGGTATGGAGGAAAGCTAGTTAGAAAAAAATTGCTTCGAGAGCATGACATTATGTGATCTCACTGGCAGGACCCTTGCCTCTTCCCGGAAATAGTCTGCACTGGTCAGCTTCCCACACCCAATCTTAGTTATCAACGCATTGTTTTATCCTCTTTGTAGACACTTCCATTGTGTCTCACTAAGGAAGAACGTTTATACTGGGGCGGCATATATTAATATATGTCTTCCTACTACCTTGTACGCTAATAGTAGTTCCTTGTTTGACTTACATAATGTCGGTCAACCTTAAGTTTAAGTCCTGGACAATGCATACTAACGAAGAAACCCTCAAAATCTTGCTCTGGTTCGACTCCGATAGCAATCTCCCGTCTCAGCTAAGCTTCTTTAGTCTGAGAGCTGAAAAAACTCACTGTAAGCTTTGCCGGTGAGAGTTTCAGATAACGTTCTGTAAGGAAGTTCGCAACAGTACCTACATAGGTAGGTGGTGATCCTAGGTATAGTATCTTCTATCTTCTCCCTGAACTTCCGTTGGAGGTGTATAAATAGTGAGAGGTAGAGGTTGAATAGAATTGGGAAGAGAAACCTTTCTGAGGCACATCGATTTTAGTTTTTCTAGATTTTCAGCTCTAAATGCGCAGTGATATAGTCGCGAAAAGGTTCAAGAATGCCAAGAGCCGAGCTGACGGTAGTGATTCAGTCTCTACCAGCGAGGTCGTCCATCTAAGAGGCGTCCAAACTGAACACAAATCTAAGGACTACATCTTTGGTCCATTAGGGTAAGTTTTCTTAATTAGGGTGCCTTAAAGACACTTGATAAGTGTACGTTGGTCCATCAGTGTCTGTACTCCGAACTAAAGGAGTTGGAAATTTATTAGGTAAGGTTGAAAGTAGCCAAGGTTTCTAAACCTACAGACAGCGACTCCCATTTTAACACTGTCGCTGCTTCGGAAAACTTTGTGGAAGAATTTTTTTTGGGAACCATCTTCCTCAGAGTTTACTTTTGTGATGACGATTCGGATCTCTCATTTGACAATAAACTCATCCAATCGGTCTATAGATTTGAGGTAATGAAAATGGCTGATGATGAAGATTTCTTTCTGGAATTTGACTACCACAAAGAGGACGCCCACGTCACTATCGTCAAAAACGGCCAATTATAGAAAAGTTTACTCAAATTAAACTTTACCACGGTTTCAGCTGTACTTATAATACGACTGTCTTTAGACACTGAGGAAAACTCATATGCATTCATGAGTCTTTGTGGTATAAAGACTAGGTTTGTCGACTAAACAGGGATGACTATCGTTGTCGGTACATAACCAGACTAGATAAGATAAGAATTTGTATCGTGGTCAAAGATAATATTAAAGAATTTGCCCTACTTAATAAAATCTTTACTATTGCCATCGAAAACAAGGTACACAAGGTGTGGTACTCTCGTCTTTGCTCTGAAACCTCAACCTTAACACGCTATTGAAGGCCATTGAAAAACATGCTGCATGACTATGCAGATGACGTGCCAAGAGTGTTTACACACAAGGGTTCAGGTACTTTCGAAAATTTTGGAATCCGCGCTGATATTACTATCGAAATGGTGCACCAAATGGGAGTTAACCAAAACTACAAGGAGATACAGAGTCCCTAAATTTGCTACCTCTAGTATCAACGGAGTAGCTCTCACTCTACACTCTATACAATAACGCAAAATATCTAGAGATTACAATCCAGAATCACTAAGGCAGCTACTGCTTTTCATTGTTACAAAAGAGCAATAGACCTGAACTGGAATGTTAACCCGAACACTGTATACTGGCTACTCAAATTTGTAATCATACCGACTATTCTCCGGGACCGCTGTTTAGTGGTTGGTTTTAGGAAAAAATAAATAATCGCTATAAAGATTGCCGCTGTGCAAATCTGATATCAGAGTATATCGCATATTTACCAACAGTAAAGTGACCATTACATCCCTAGAGAATAGGTACACCACATCTAAGATTAATCATGAATGCCAGTAGCCAGTGGTGTTGTGCTAATTTTTTTTTACCGGAACGCGTATATATAATTATATAGACAGGGTCGATCCTGGGTAGGCGGCCGCTCTGTGCGGTCTCATGTCCCAAATTTAACGACGGGGGTGATTTTCCATGATAATCCTGGCGGCGGCATTTTTTTCAAAACGTCAGCCAATTCTCGTTATCAGAAATTATCTTTAGTTCCGGAACGCGTTCCTGTCCAAAATGGAAGTACCGAAATGACGTTCCTGAGCGTTACGGCTCGACAACACCACTGGCAGTAGCCCTGATATGGGTTCCTTCGTACAGGAACATTCAAGTTAACAATAAAGCACACCTGCTAGCAAAAGCTAGCTAGACAGAAAATTCAATTGAACTCATATACGAGATTTTCGTTCCTCTACAGATGGTCTCACATAAAATTCATTATTCCGCAAATGAAGAATGGGATAATAAACCCACTTGCAGAGAGAACAGCTAGGTGGCCCGATATACATATATGCAGAGCAAAATTAGAATAAAATCTGATCAGATTCCGTCTTAAGAACCCCATAGATATAACCAGCCACTGGCCTTTGGGTACACACGTCTACCATAGAAATAGTTACTTAACTATCTCTTGGTCTCATAAGGCAACGTAGTTTCCATGATGCCTCGTATACTGTAGACCCGTGTCTAATGCCCTTAGATCTTCAAAAGTTCAGTTATATACTCCAACGCTGTGTGTTCCTACTTCTTCAACATCATTATCGAATTCTCTGATTTCAGTGCTTTTTGTTGGCAACCCCAAATAATTATCTATTTTCTTTGGTACTAAAATTATAACTGTCGTTTGTTAATTATGTATTTTGTATTGTCTACATAGTTTGCCGCTATTACATTTATATATGTTTATGGTACATTGTTAAGTCGTCTATTAAACATCCTAGAATCATATACGCGGTAACTATTTTAAATTAATTTGTTTTATTGTTAATGATATTGTAATTATTGTTTTTAAATAAAGGTTAACTTTGGGTTAGCATTTAACTTGACTGTGTCACTCCAACCCCTCATGATCATAACAGTTTCGATCTAGATATTACTGCCTCAACTTCTGAGGTCGTGAAGGAAGGATGCTTGGTTTTTCGAAATTTATTATTAAATATTAATGGATATTCCACAAACTCTCTGCAGAATTTCACCGCGCATTTCCTTAGTCCGAAAATCGTCAAATTTTATTTGATTGTTACCTTTATTCTGGTGCATTTTATTAATTGTTCCGAATTTGGAGAGGAGAAGTCATAAATAGAACTAAGTGTGTCTGGCGAAAGTAGGCCAAAGATGATTATTCGTAAATTATCTAAAGTAGAAATTTTACCTAAAATCTTAGGAATAAAGACAATTTTTTAAACCGCTCGCAGTCTAGTAGGTAGTGTGTTGGCTTATTAGGCGAGAGACCATAGTTCAAGGAGATACAAAAAATATTTCTTTCGACAACTTCCTGTCATCAGTCTTCAGGCAAAAATTTTGAGAATGAAATAAAATTGCCACAGAAATTTTCTCAAATCTGTCGTTCGGAGTCGACGTTAAATAATACGTCCCGCCACAGATAAATAAAATTAACACACACGACACGAGTGGTGTGAGAAACTAGGTTGTAATCCTGACTAAATGGTTGCAATGAGCAATTAAGTAACTAAGTTGTAAACCTCTTAGTATAAAGGAACATGAGACAAGAAAACTCGGAAGATTATCAAAATCAAGAATACGAATTATCTGTAAATCCGATGGCATAATTCCATCATTGGAGATTTGAAACGAAGGGAGCTTTTCACTATTCGATAAATCATATGCATCTGTGAATTGATTCTCCCTATTATCCAACTGTTAATTTTAAAATATAAAGCTAAAAATTGATGCACATCAGCTGTTTATTTGTTTGTTAATATTTACTTTTTTTACGATTATTGTGAGAATGCTATAATCTTGATTTAAGTCTACACTTAACAAAATTCTCTTTGCTAAAGAATTTGACATTTGCAGATCACGTAGATAATGAGCCAATTCACACTAGCACATTTTTTAGTCGCACAATTTTTGTTCTTTTCAATTCATACGGGATGAATATCACTTTGGCATGAATGTATACGTATACACAGCTTTGTATGTATTAGTGTTTTTGCATTCATTTGATGTTTTAAAAATGTACGTGTATTAGTTATGTGCTGGTGATGCGTGGTTGTAGCTAGTTGAAACTTTACGCCACACAGAGGGGCATATTGCCTGAAAACCTGGCCAAAATTAATAGAAGTGTTTTATGAGTTAATGGCTGGAATTTTTTAATAGTTTTAGTTATAGTTAGGCCCAAGGATGAACTCAACTGATTTTAGTTCAAATCGGTCCGTGATTTCGCCTAGCCCCCATACAAATTCCCCTCGAAATTGCACTTATTTACACATAATTATGGTAATTATGCAACAATCATGATAAAATTTAGCATGGATCAGTTCTGTGTACTAAGAAATCATGGAGTAAAGTTTGGTGAAAATCGGATAACATTTGACCCTAGTCCCCATATAAAGTCCCCTTTAGAAATTCACGTTTACGCTTATAAACGGCTTAAAAACATCGGTATCGTGATGAAATTCGGTAAGAACGTGTACTTTGTAAATCTAAATCATATTACCAAATTTTGTTATGGTCGGTCCATAATTGCTCCTAGGTCCAAAATAGGGCCCCTTAAGAAAATATGTTTAGAAATTATAATTAGCTTAAACATTTTATTACCTTGATGAAATTCGACATGAACATGTTTAATATGAATTTGAATCATTCTACCTGATTTTATTATGATCGGATCATAAGTGCCCCTAGGTACCACATTCGGTCTAATAAGAAAATCAAACATACATCTCATATTGTTGTAATAGTCGAATTAAATTTTTAAAATTCTATGATAATTAATATTTATTTATAATATTTATTTTACATCATCTAATACTTAACTTAAAAATACTTGAAAAGTGAAACTAAATACAATCGTTATCATTTTCATCATCAATGTTTGGAAGGAGTAATTTAATAGTATCTGATGAAAATGCTTTTCTATTCCTTCGCGATTTTTGTGTACTGCAGCTTATAAAAGGGTCACTGCTTAAAAGTAACCTATCAACCGAGCTCAACATTACACTGTTATGTCGTTATTTCCACACGATTATGGCGTTATTGCACTTGGGTCTCATTCTATTGAGAAATAAGGCCATATGGCTTTATTGCCTATGACTTTATTACACTGCGTCTATGTTTTTTTTTTTTAATTTTTCAAAAAAAAGTAAAATTTTCAAAAAATCGCCAAATTTAATTGCGCAAACTTTTTTTTGTTCCTGAATGTAGAGAGTTCATATTTTCTTGTGGTATTTAACATTAAACTACTAAAAATTACTTTCACCTTTAAAATCCTTATCTTTTTTTTAGGGAGGGTAAAAAAATGCGAAATTTTTATTATTTTTAAATTTTGAACGAATAATTTTAACATTAATATATGAGATATATATATATATACATATATATAAAACTGAAAGTAGCAGTTCCTCATACCTTTCAAATAAAAAAAATCAATATAAAACCTCTATTCGTTTAGCCACAAAAAAATATCATATAAACCTATTAAAATTTCAAAAAACACCAAAAACGCATTTAATTTTCTTCACTTTCCTGACTTTGACATCGTCTCAAATCTAGAAATCTCAACTTAAAGTCGTGAAAATTCACTATATAATGCAGAATTTTGTTGTCTATCGAACTGCATACTCAGTTTCTTAAATTTCGTTAAATTCATTTTTGCCTTTTTGGCCAGGTTTTCAGGCAAAATGCCCCTCTGTGCGCCACCGAAAAACCATTCTCTTCACCCCTCTTGCCTATAAACTATCATTTTACGCCATCACAAATGTTCTAGTGTGAATTGGCTCAATCAGTGTAAGCATTTATGATATCAAAACCAAAAATTTGTGATTTAAGCTGCTTCTCATCTTCATTCCGTAAAATTTTTGCAAAATTATATAATATTCGATATTTGTTCACCAAATATTATATAAAAAAGACAACTCAAAACTTCATAGGAACATATTTAAGTTTGTAGTGTTGGTAAAAACATTGCTTTTTTAATTTTAGTTCGACAGTGTGTCAATTTCCCAGTATTTTCCAACCCTTTAAAACAACTCTGTATTCTTCATGTATCATATGGTATTGTACAACTCTGTCATTTTTAGTAAACAAAATGAGCGCGATGTAAGTGGAAAATCTAGCTCAGAACCATACACTTTTTATCACTTATAAAGCAATAATTTTTGCAATTAGCAGTCGCAAAAAAATCGACCGAAACGGAAAATAGTCACCATTAGTGTTAAGGAAATGAGCAATAGTAAGAAGAAAAAAATCGAGCTGCCAACTATTCCTTGCAGCTGGACTGACTGTAATGCACAATGCAATAACGATTGGGAGCTTAATGGTCATATCGAAACACATTTGCAGAGCCTGAATCCCGACTCGACAGGCAAATATAACTGTGTATGGGGAGCTTGTGAATATAGCACAGAATGTGTTACACAAATACATAGACATATCTTCTACCATGGTTACTACAACGGTCTTTTAGTGTTGGGCAAATACGAGTTGGAGAACAATAAACAAATTCCACGATGCAATGCTCCACCCAGAGAATGTGATAAAATACCTGATCTAACCCAAGACTTTCGTTGCGAGTGGATGGATTGTGAGCGTACCTTTATATCGATAATAGAATTTCAAGATCATATTGTGCAACATGCCTCTTTTGAATATGAAATACAAAAATCCCCGGATGATGAGAGACCTAAAATTCAATGTAATTGGAATTTTTGCAAAAAGCAAATGGACAATAAATATCGTTTAATCGAACATATACGCACCCATTCGAACAAAAAACAGGTTGCCTGTTTTCATTGTGGTGAATTATTTAGGACAAAGACTACATTGTTTGATCATCTCAGACGTCAACCAGATAATAATAGTAAGTAGAACAATCTAGGGTTGATTGTTTGTATTTTTTTTTTTCGTTATTTTATGGCATGGACGACATTCTATTGATTTTTTTTTTTTGAATTATGAATGTCATTTGTTTTGAAAAAGTTTTTTGTTTCTTCCAGCCCAAAAATACCAATGTGCCCAATGTTTTAAATATTTTGCCACCGAAAAGCTATTACGTTCGCATATGATAAAACATGTTAATTGTTATAAATGTAGTATGTGTGATATGACATGTTCTTCCGCCAGTGCTTTAGCCACACATGTTCGTTATCGTCATCTCAAGGATAAACCTTTCAAATGTGTAGAATGCGCATACCGTTGTGTCCGAGAATCCGATCTAAATCAGCATGTACAATTAGTCCACAGTCAAGAGGTGCATCGCTGTGAAGAACCTGGTTGTACTTATGCTGTAAAAACTTTTCAGGCTCTTAGAAGGGTAAGTTGCCAATAAATTTACTATAGATTTGATAATTATAAATTATAATAACGAAATGAGGTAGGTACACGTATTGAAATTAATATCATGTTTCTTAATGAAGTGTATTTTTATAAATCAGTGGTAAAAATCTAAAGATGCAAAATAACTTCTTTAAAAGATCTGAAATACTACAATTTTCATTTAAAATTGTTAATTTATGACGTAATATTTTCGCCCATTTTCCCAAATCAATATTATTATCATAATTAAGAATCAATGTTGAGCCAAATTTTCATTTGAAAAACTCACCCGAATTTGTGTACATACTTGTAATGCAACTTATATGGGGTGAATTATTTTTATAATATTTGCAAGAAAAGTCTAAGATGAATTTTATTCATATCAAACTAGTGAAAAATTAAAATATTTTTTTTTTTTATAAATGTAGAGATAACATTTATTTTTTATAGGGAATAAATTAACTATATATGAAAATATTATTAAAAATGTGTCTGTACCTATTTTCTCTCGAAAGAAAAGTTTTTAATCTCATTCTCGAAGTTTTTAACCCTTTCCCTTTGCTTGTGCATCACATGGACAGAGAAAGGTTTAAGATCTTTTTCGCATTAGCCAAATTATATATTAAATATGTACATTAAATTGTATTTTAAATATGCTTAAAAATTCATAAAGCACGACTAGCTTTCTGTATTAAAATTTTTGTATATTTTCGTACTACTTATTACATTTCACTTCATTTTTGCTGGGTAAACGTATCGATAATTTGCTACATGATGCAATATGTTGAGGAAAATTAAAGTTTATAGGAAACATTTGGAGTATTAAATAAAATAGTTTAAAAAGTTTATTACAAAAAAATTTCACTAAATTTTAGTGAATTTGCTGCATAAATTATCTAATGCATACTTTAGAAATACTACATTTATTTAATATTACTAACAACGGTAACAACAAAGGTTTGCTTTTGATATTTAGGGTTGGTGTTATTGTTAACTGTTTAGTGATTCATTTAAATTGAACTTTAATCCTTCGCCTATAATCAAAACTATGGTTTAGAGGAAGGAAAGGATTTCTATATTATGCCAAAAGCTTTGTCTTTTTCAACCGCTTGAGTTAAAAAATTAAAAATTGAAACGACATCACTATAAAATAAATGAAAGTAATACATAATAAAGTATATATTTTTTATTTAGGTATTATTAAAACGTCAAATATATTATTTTTAATTTCAGCACTATTTGGAAATACACAAGAATACAGCATTCATTTACATCTGTCATTGTTGTGATAAACCATTTAAGAATGGAAAAACTTTATCCTCTCATCTTATTAAAAAACATGATTTCCAATTACCTTCAGGACATCGGCGTTTCACATATCGCATTGATGAGAATGGATTTTATCGTTTGGAAACAACACGTATCGAAAGTTTAGAAGTAACGGAACAAATATTAACACCAAATTCTTTTGAGACAGCAGAAGTCACACAAGACAGTAGTTGTTACGAAATTATTTCCAAAACTAATAAACAAGATGCCGCTCAACGTATTATCGTGTCTAATGATAGCAATGATAACAAACTAATAGGTGAAGTTGTTATATCCTTACCCTGCTTAGACTGATTTATCATGCCAAATTAATACTATAAATGTAATGGGCTGTTTTCTTATTTATTTATATTTAAATATTTGTTTGAATCTTGTATTGACCATAAGTAAAATTAGATAAATTTATAAGCTTAAAGATATCGAAATTATAAACGATTTAGTCTAAGAACAATATAAACGTTTTAGTTTGCCATTATAGTTTAAATTTCGACATCACTTTCTTGAATAGAAATATATTTCTTTTTACCTTTATTCAATACATATGGTATTGCTTACAAAATAATATAATTGACAAATACTTTATTTTCAGTTGAACTTGAAAATATTCTTAAAATTAAGTTAATTACAAAATAAGCATTAAGTCCGGCAAATTTTGAAAATAAATGAAAAATCATTATGTCGCTATGAAAAAGCAAATATGAATACAAAAAAATCAATAAATATAATATTTTGAAATGTTATGTAAAATATATTCATATACATAATTCCATTATACCATAAAAGAGGTAATGTATCAATCGTTTATGTGTTCGTTAGTCATATGCTTTCTGGACGAATTTTAATTACATAAGTTATAGATATAGAAAATAACTGCAAATGAAGATAAAAATCGAAATAGTCAATTTTCATATTTATTAAAAAAAACCGTGAAAGAGATTCAGAATATTATCTCGAACTTGTTGTAAAATTGTTTCAAATGGATTGAAATAAATTATTTTCTATTGATTATGCAGTTCTTGTGATAGATAGATGGACGTACATAATGTTATGTCAAGTGTAATTTAAACTTTCGTACAACAAAAATTGGGCACACATTTTAATGCTCATGAACAATAGCCGACAAACTGAATTCGTATCATTTTTTTACTGCTGCCTTACATAATTGGCTATTACAACCCTCTAGTCAGGATTACTACCTTGCTTTTCACATCACCCATTTTGAGTGTGTATGGCCTAATGTGGCGTTCTGACGACATAGCAATTCATTTACTCTCACAGTTTTTGCCTGGAAGCTGATGACAGTAAGTCTTCGTTTTGTTCGAGATGTTCAAACCCCAGAACTCACGAGCTCTTGCCTAGTAAGCTAATACACTCACTACCTGCTAGACTTCGGCGACTTGAACTCTTTTTGTTTACTGGTTTTTAATTGTGTAATGGTGGTTAAGTATTTTATATCGTGTACCATTTCAATTTTAAAGATACCATTTGTTATTTATTAACAGTACCATAACATATCGTGATAGGGGTGAATATAAATAAAAAATTCTCTTCAAAATTTAAATCTCATTTTAGAGCTTTCAACTTTTGTTCATGAAACAAAATATGTTCAAACTTCTGACAAGTTAAATATTTTTGTGTATTATATCTGCGTATTATAATAAAACTTTTCCATTGTTTTCTTTTTTACAATTAAAATGTTTAATTTCTAATTGATGTCTGCTTAATTTACTTAGACTTAGTGTAGAATTTATCTACATACATATCTGAAGAGATGTACATATACATATACTCGAATACACTCACTGATAGTAAAAAGTTGATATTATTGAATCCATTTTAAATTAATTAATAATAACAATTTCTTTTGTTTTTTAAAATTTATTTGTTAAAATACTTAAACATCTAAGAGTTTTAAGACAAGTTTAACAAAGTAATTTCAGTTAAAACATTAAATTAGGTCTAAATATACAGTACAAAAGTACGATCGGGCTATGCAATTTTTTGCCGAAAAAAAAACCTAGTACAGAAAGAAATCTTTTGGTAAATTTACAAGAATTTTTTAAGCGACCATATTGCTACAAACTTTCTTCAACAGAAAGTAGATATTAGTGGTTTAGTTTTTAGACAAATATTTGCACAGTCTGATCGTACTTTAATACACAATCAAAAGAATATTTATATATTTTTTATTGTAAAATATTTGAATATAAAAATAAAAATTGAACTAAAAACTTAATAATAATAAAATACATAGAATCGACAAAATATGTATGTACCGTATTCTGTACAGAACGTGATAGATGTCCTATAGAAATCAAATTGTATTAGGTTTCAGCACTGTAGTATTTAACTTCAAATGTAATTCCATTTATACATAGAAAACATGTTCATCATATATTAACAACATTCTTTAGATCGTTTGGAAGTAATTCTTTCATACAATTGATCTGAGCAAGTATTTGATCACGAGTTGTGTTGATACTATTACCGTTACTACTAATCGCATTGCTACTGCCATTATTTGCTAGTTTATCATTATAGAGATTCAGTTTTTGTTTTAGCTTTAATATCATATCTATTATTTCTACTTCTTGCTTATCACGAGCCCATTGTTCTAAGTTCGCCTCGGATAGCGCCTGTAGCTGCAAATCTTGTAAAGTTAGTTGAAGTTCTTTATGACGGGAATCGTACCAACCACGAAAGTTTGGTGAATTATGGAAACGTCGATAGAGACCCTTCCAATCACCTTTTAAAGGTGAGGTTAAATGTGGTCCGGAAAGTTCTAAGGTGGCAAGAAAATCATCCAATTTAAAAGCATTTGCATTTGGCGCCGATTTAAATGGACTGATATCCTTTTGCAGTGGCATTAAAGAGGCCATATAACGTTCCAGTGGTATCATAAAACTTTGCGTTAATTCCAGCAAATGACGCCTTAACAGAGCCGTTTGCACATGTTCAGGTCGTTTAGTTTTCAAACCAAGCATAACTTTTTTTATTAGCGTTTTATCTTTTTTTAAAAATGGTTTATATTTTGTATACAAACCAGGCATTGAACCCTCACTGCTACTGCTGTTAGTGAGGGACGATGTTGATGAAGAAGATAACTGTATGGCATTGTTAATTTTAAGTGGTCCAGTATTGCTAAGAGAGGTTACAGAACTTGTATTTCTAGCATTTTTTAGAGCTATTTGTTGTTGCTTTTGTATGTTGAGCTGAAAATACATTTTACACATTACAATTTAATATTAAAATACATATAACATGTATTAGTTCTATATTATTTACCTGATTATCTACTAAACGTAACATATGAGGCCAATCTTTTAACAGTTTCACAAAAAACGGATTAGTTACGCCCAGTATTAAAGGTGGCGGAATTTTTCCACTTTCGCGGGTGAATTCCTTAAATTCGCTATCATGTATAGTAAAATAAGGCCTAGCTTCGGCGCAATATTCTAAAGGTGATATCAGTGCTACTAGACTTTGTACCATATGCGAACAATCAGCTGGCGATGTACCTACGACCACAATGGGTTCTGCAGTTAAGACTAACTCCCACAGTGTATACATATGGTCAATGATGAAACTTAAGCTATGAAATAATTCTACTTCGTTGACCGATGCTATAACCTTAACGTAAACTGGTTTGAACATAAGTAACCTATCGGGATAGCTATTTTCAGGACTGTCATTGTGAGAAGAGGTTGTTTTACGGCTACTGGCTCTGGGTATGAGAATCTGATAACATTGATCAAACAGATGTAAATTATAAGTTACTCCAACTTGCAGTTGAGGCCATTCCGTGTTGATTTGACGACAGGCCTGCTTTATTATTTCTTCACCTTCATTAAAATATTTTTGAGCCAACTGGGTTAGCATTTCGTAATATAGATTGAAGAATGGCAGGCGCGTCACTATAATAAAACTTTTCTGAAAATAGCCACGAGGTAAATTCGGATCTCGTTTTTGCCTAAAATACACAAAACCCCAATAGTGGGATTGGTCAGCTTTGAGTACTGGCGGGCAGTCACTGTTGTAACAATGAAATTGTTGCGAGTTTATAGTTCTATTGGTATCTGGAGACATTCTTAAGCGCATATGGAATTTGGTATCGCCCATACAACCAGAATTAGAGTCAGGAAATGCCATATAACAGATATTAGTTACTTCCTGCTCAGTTGGTATAAAATCTAAAGGATATAAAAACTCCAAAGCTTGACCCAAATTCAAATCAAATGTCACTATACACATGCATTGTATCCACTGAGAAAGTCTGCTCCAGTTTTGTTCTCCACAACAAGCCTCCAGTGCTTCCAAATTAAGCAAGGAAACTGCTGGCGATTTTCTCAATACTGTTACATTATCCACCTGTATTTGGTTTTCTTCATTGCTAGAAGTGAGTATACTTTCTCCTTTATCGAATTCCAATAGTTTTTGATTATCCATATTGTTTGCTCCAATTTTTTTAATGTTTTGGAATAAATAAAACTTTCCCTTTCATTCACAAATTGTTAATTAAAGTACGGAAGAAAAAAAAACATCTTTGCCAGAGATGAAGAAGCAGCGAACAAAACAAAATAAAGTATAACAACAAATGACAAAACAGAGCAATGTGTTGCCAGAGTTCAAAGTTTTGTTTTGTTCATTGCAGAACCTTCTGAATAAACAAAAAAAACAATAAAATCGAACAACTTAGTGGCAGGAATGAAATACAAAATATTTAAGTTCTTATTAGGCTTGAAAAGTAGTTTTTAAATATAATTAAAACTTAAAACGTCATGGAAAATAATTTATTTAATATTTATGTCTTTGAGAATATTTATCCCCTGTAAAATTAGGCGTTAAGTATTAAGTGTTTGACAACTCTGTCGTAAATGACAACAGACGTGTACAAGTAGCAAAATCATAGGGAAAAGAAGATAATAAAGTAAAACCAATTTGTTGGCATATATTTTTCATTGTTTAAAAAACAAAAAAGGAAACGACTATAATACGTTATTATAAAAATTAAAGTATTCTTAGTGCAATAAGCTCCGAATGGATTTTCTAAAAAGTGGCATAAAAACAGTGTTAGGGGCCACAGAACCGGGTCAACAGCCCAGCCCTGCAGAAACGGTAGAAAAACTGGTAGATAGAGCAGCATCATCGACTCTTTTGGAAGACCGCCGAGATGCATGTCGTGCTTTAAAAGCACTTTCCAAAAAATATCGTATAGAGGTGGGTGCTCAGGGTATGCCAGCTTTAGTGTCGGTTTTACAGAATGATTGTCAAGACTGTGAAATCGTGTCATACGCTTTGGACACACTGTGCAATATTGTAACATCAGAAGAGTTTGACGAAGAAGCCGATAATCCTGAAGTTTCGGTAAATGTGGGAGAACAATTTACAGAAATGTTTATTAAAAATCCCGAACATGTCACACTGATTATGGGCTATTTGGAGGAGTACGATTTTCGCGTTAGACGAGCGTCAATACAGTTATTGACGACTTTGATACAAAACAAGACCAGAGATTTACAGGAACTTATTTTGGTTAGTCCTATGGGTGTGTCAAAGCTTATGGATTTGCTGTCGGACAGTAGAGAAGTTATACGCAACGATGCTTTACTGTTGCTCATACAGTTGACTAAAGGAAATTCCAATATCCAAAAGATTGTAGCCTTTGAAAATGCTTTCGATAAAATATTTGATATAATACATGATGAGGGTTGTGCCGATGGTGGCATTGTTGTGGAAGACTGTTTAATACTTTTACTTAATCTGCTAAAAAATAATTCCAGCAATCAGCAGTTTTTTAAAGAGGGATCATATATACAACGCTTAGCTCCAATGTTTGAACTGACAAATAGAGAAGTGGAAGGTGAGCAGGGCTGGGCACCGCAGAAAATGTCAAATGTTCATTGTATGTTACAAGTGGTGAGATCATTAGTCACACCTAGTAACCAGCAACAAGTGGTGGCATCATGCCAAAAGGCTATGAAACATTCAAAACTTTTAGAAGCCCTATGCGAAATACTCATGGGTAGTGGTGTACCTGCTGATATATTAACAGAAACTATTAACGCCGTGGCCGAGGTGGTAAGAGGTGATCCTGATAATCAAGATCAACTTAGTAAAGTAATGGCACCCAGCACACCACCAAGACCAGTTATAGTAGTTTTGCTTATGTCTATGATTAATGAGAAACAGATGTTAGCATTGCGTTGTTCCGTACTCTACTCATTCCAATGTTATTTATACCGAAATGCATCAGGCCAGCAAGCAGTTGTATCGACGTTGTTACCTTCTTCTGCGGCAGATGTTTCCAGTCTATCCACCGGTCAACTATTATGCACAGGTTTATTTTCAACTGATTCTTTGGCGAATTGGTTTTCTGCTGTTGCATTGATGCATGCTCTAGTAGATAATACAGCTCAAAAAGAGGAGCTGCTTCGAGTATTATTGGCTACTCCAGGTGGCCATAAACCTATAACCTTGCTAGAACAATGTACAAATCTTTTGCAACAAGAATCTTATAAATTACAAAGCAAAGTAGGCCTCTTAATGTTGTTGAGCATGTGGTTGGCTCATTGTCCGGCAGCAGTCAAAACCTTGCTAGAATCTCAAGGGATAATGGCTTATTTAACTGCTCAAATAAGCGGCAATGAGCATGATGAAAATGAGTATTTAGTACAGGGACTATGTGCTTTTCTTATGGGGCTTTGTATACAATTTAATGACAACAGCCTGCCGGGCCAGAAACGTGATGAAATTTGTCAACTAATTATTAAACGAATTGGACAAGAAAACTTTTGCAACAAACTGAATGAAGTGTCTAGGCACGAAGCTTATAGTAGAGCTTGTAAACAACCACAAATAAGAGCAAAATCAGCCAATGAACTACTTTTGGACTATGAATACTGCAAACTGTTCAAGGGTCTAGAAGCTTTGGTTGTCAAGCTTGTAACAGGCTTTGATCTAAATGGTATTGAGTTAACCGAACTTACATTGAGTTCAGAAGCGTCAGCTTTGGTGGCTCAATATAAAGGCATTATAAGAGGTCTGGATGCTCAAATAAATTCACTGCAGGATACAGTAAAGCAACTAGAAACAAAAACTATAAAACAAGAACAAAACCTAACCGAATTACAAACGCAAAATCATCAACTGACTGACCAAAACACTCTTCTCAAGGCCCAATTAACAGCTTTGAAAAGTAATGATTCTTCCACAAACTCTTCGACACCTAATAACGAAAATAATCTTCAAAACACCTCAAATGCCAATCATATCACCTTAGAGGCGCTTAATGCTGCCCAATTTCAAACAAATCTTTATTATACTGAAAATTTACGCTTAAACCAAGAACTGGAAACATTACGAAAGCGCTTACAGGAAGCTGTAGAATCTGTCAATACCGCTAATGAGAATTATCACAAGCTACAAAAGGACCAAGAAGATTTATTAGAACTACTAACAGATCAGGAAAATAAAATACAGCGTTATGCAGATCAAATGAGAGCAGCTGGTCTGCCCGTTGAAGATGATAATGATGAAACCGAAGATGCTGATGTTGAATCAACTGACGTTAATGTTAATATACCGCAACAACAGACCTTGCCAATAACAAATTCCTTAGAAACTTCAAACCTCAAACATATGGAAAATATTTAATTCAATTATTACTAGATATACATATATAAATATACATATAATGAATGTGTTTGTAATTGTATTGCTCTTAACGTTTGGAGTTAAAAGTTAGAGATGTTTTAAACATAACTAATTATTCGTAAAGTAATCTTAAGTGTGTAATAAACAAAAATGAGAAACAAATTATAATCGAAAAATTGTTGCTTTTATTGTTTAAAATAGGAATGAAGGTTTTGATTTTATTATGAACTGTTTAAACAAATATCAAAAGAAACATTTCATTTAATAAACACAACGTTCTTTGGATTACATCAAAATAGAAGCATTTAAAGTAATTTTGTATGAGTGATACAGCCAGTAGTCCATCAAGTTAACCATAAGAATGGAATTAATTGATTTAATTTTAATTATCAGATTACCCATTACAAAACAAATGCTGTTAAGAAATCTTTAATTTAGAACAAGTGTGCATTTAATATTCAACTAAAGTCCTTTGAATATTGTTTTAACTTTTGACTGAAGATTAAAAATAATTGAGGTGTGGTTGATAAAAATATCAAAGATGCACTCAGTTGGGTTCACCCAATTATTTTACTCTACGGCAACTTGCCCGACAATTTGTTATAGACCTAGGGAACTGTAACCGAACTTTAGTTGAGTTGCCAGCTTGTAACCAGGATGTTGTATAAAATAATGAACCATTAACTTTTTTAAAATTGACTTCAAAAAGTTTCCTAGGCTGATAAATTTCTTTTCAGAAAAAACTATTTAATTCAAACAGAACAAAGCTTTTGGGATTACCCAAATTATTCTTATGGTATGTCATCCATTCCATGAACGTATAGATTAAATCGTGCATTTATTTAAAGCTGCATAAAGCAATTTCGATGATGGACTGATTTAAAGCAGTCATTATTTTTTATGAATCTATGGTATATTTCGCTTTTTGAAACATTAACAGCATAGACCTTTAGCCGCCAATGCAATTTTAGTTAGAATTTTAAAAATTTGAATAACAATTCAATTTTTGTTTTAAATAAAAAACAGTATTTTTATTTTCAAGTTTACTTTCATTCCTTCTTTCGTGGCTCTTCCTCACGAACTTGTTTAAAAATGTTCCTTATTTTAAAAATAAACAATATGTTTAATTGTTGTTATTTACTTCTTGTCACTAGAGATGGAGCTCTTTGACTCGCGCATGGAAGCGGAACGGCGTCTCTTGGCTTCTTCACGCTTGGCTTTGTTTTCCTTCTTGCGTTGGGCCAACAATTTAGCGTAATCAGCAGCAGCTTCCTTTGAGGCAACTTGACGTTTCTTCTTGAGGGCAATACGTCTGCGCTTACGTTGTAAGACAACGGGGGTGATGAGGCGTTGGATTTTGGGGGCTTTGGAGGTGGCCTTCTTGCCATCCTTGGCTGGCAATGGGCGACGTACAACATAACGACGGACATCGTCTTCCTTAGTCAAGTTGTACAACTTGCGGATCTTGCTGGCTCTCTTGGGACCCAAACGACGGGGAATGGTGGTGTCAGTAAGACCTTCGATTTCACTTTGGCCCTTCTTGACGACAACCAAAGCCAAAACAGACATATTGGCATCTACAATGCAACCACGGACTGATTTCCTCTTACGTTCACCAGTACGGCGGGGACGGTAGCATGAGTGTCCCTTCTTCAACAACAAACGAACACGGCCTAAAAAGAATATATTAAAATAATCAGTTACAGAAAACTCTGATTATCGCATAGATATACTTACCATGAGTCAAGACACCTTGTTTCATAGGGAAACCTTGTTTGTCGTTACCTCCAGCAATGCGAAGCATATAACCAGCCCATTGGTCACCAAGGATATCGGCTTCGACAACTTGGCCCATACGTTTTTCATAGAACACACGCAATTTGTGCTCGTCAACAACTTCGAAAAGCTTTTGGCATCCCGTGACGGGATATGAAATGTTAAGCTATAATTGTAAATAAAAAAACACAATTTATTATTAATGCTTAATTAGCTAAGCAGAGCGCATATCAACATTAATGCATATATATATAGAGGTTAGCGTTACAAGTTTATAATCGCACTTTATTAAAACAATCACTTAAAAAATACCCATTATTTCTACGAATTTCAGAAAATAATATTTAATTTTAGGTTTTCGCACATGTATTTTAAAGTTTTAATCGAAATTAACACATATTTTTAATAAAAATCTACACACCTTCATTTTCTAATGTCTGATTTGGAGGAACACCAAACTAAAAGGAGTAGGAAAGATGTCAAAAGAGACAGATGATAGATGGCGACAGGGCGTTTTTACATATTTGGCCGATTTTGACAGTTTGGCGAGCTTGCACTATACAGAACTGTATTTCGGTTGCGTTTGTTTTGAAACTAATGTTTGATCAAACTAGATGGTAATTATGGGGATAAAAATATAAAACTTAATATTTCATATCAGATGTAGATGTATTTGTAGATTATTGTTTAACGAAATAAACTTAAATACAAAAAGGAGTGCTTCCTCATTTCACAAAGAAAAATAAAAAAATACATTTACTATTTGAAAGTTTGTAACACCTGGCTCTTTAATTTTAACATACGCACAGCACAGGCTTTTAATAAAACATTCAAAATAAAAAATTCAAACGGAATTGATAATTTATCTAAGTTTTTGGTGTTTTAACGAATGCATTCCAAAAACGATAGTTAAATCAGATTGATTCCAAATTTAAATGCCGAGTCACATAGAATCACATAATTGATAGCTAAATACAGACAGTTGAAATACATGTTTTCTTGTGAGGGTTGCTACATTCAGTACATCTGGGTTTACACAGTGAATTAAAACATTTAACAAATATAAAAATTAATAAATAGTAATAGTAGTCGCCTTAGTCTAGTAGTTAATGTGTTGGTTTATTAGACGTAAAGCCTGGGTTCGTATCCCAGGTCAGGCGTAAAAGGAAATATGTGTCTCGGCCTCACGAGATACCAAAACTTCTAAATAATTTGAATAATACGCGTATATAACGTACGTTATTAAATATACGTGGGTGCCAGTGTTGTCAGATTTTTTTTTACCTCCATCGCCAAAAGCTATACGAAAAATCGCCAAAAATCGCCAAAATAAAATATTATTAATTTTTTCCCAAATTAAAATCGCCAAAAATTTAAAAAACCATTTATATTTATTTATTTCATGTATTATAACATACATAACTGGTCATTACAACCCTTCAGTCAGGATTATTGACCTAGTTTCTCACACCACTTACGTTGTGTGTGTTAATTTTATACATATGTAAGTGGCGAGACCTACAGTTTAAAGTAGACTCCGAACAACAGATTTTTTGAGGAACTTTTCATGGCAATTTTATTTACTCTCAGAGTTTTTGCCAGAAATCTGCTGAGAGGAAATCGCCGAAGAAATACTTTTTGTATTTTGTTTTGATGTCTGGCCTGGTGCTCGAACCCTGGCTTTACGTCTAATAAGCCAACACACTACCTACTAGACTACGGCGACTTCATGTATTATAAAGTCAATATATGTAAATCGAATAAAAGTCTCTAATAAAAAAAATATTATATTTTTACATTACATTTGTACTTTTAGTGCATTAGTTATTAGTTGTCAAAATATTTTTTACAAAAATTAATTGCATAAATCTATATCATAAACCTCATTCTCTGCAGATTCATTTTGACTGCTTGGTATATCATACATTGTATTAGAATTAAACTTTTTTAACATTTTATCTGTAGGCTGAAATGAATTGCAACAATATTAATTAACATTCATACAACTTATTATTCTTATCAATGAATCTAAAAGTTCATATTGAATTTTATTACGTAAGCGAGTTTTAGTGTAATTCATAATAGAAAATACCCTTTCTACGCAAGCGTTGCTGGTTGGTAAAATTAACATATTTAGAACGGCCACTGCTAAGTTTTTATAGTGAAATTTGTTGGGATTTCATCTTTAAAGATCTCAGTCCAATTGATATATGCTAATTTTGACCATTGCAATTCATATTTCCCTGCGGATATTTTTGGATCTAAAAATAAAGTTAATGAATTTTGAACTACCGAAAATTGTACTTGTGCTAAAGGGTTTCCACATTTTAATATTGAAAATTCATTATATGTTTTAAAAATATTTATATTTTCAGGTAACCGTTTTAGCATTTCTTTTAATAGTTTGTGTTTTTCCCACTCCTGTTTGGCATCAATACTGCACATTTAAAGAGGTGTCACACTTCACATTTTTCAATATCAATTTTGACAGAAAAGTACTCTTAACAACAATAATCAGCTTGTTGTTTTTGTATTGTTTTACAAGTGTACGAAATGACAAAGACATTGGTATAACCAGTCGTCGGCACAAAGAGATCATGTGAACATATAAAGCCGAAGAAAATCTTCCCCTGAGGGACATTGGTGCCGACGTCTGGGTATGACTGTTTTACTTGTTGACATTAATTGTGCCATTCACTATGTAATAATAACATAATATATGAGGGATACCAGAGATGTATAATATAAGAACATTATGTTATTAAATTAAGTGTTAAAAAGTATTTCAAGAAAATAAAAATAATTTGTTAAAAATAGCCAAATAAATCGCCAACTAGTCTGTAAATCGCCAAAAAATCGCCACGTCGCCAATTGAAAATTTTGGTCGCCAAAGGCAATGAAAAATCGCCACGTTTGGCGAGAAATCGCCACATCTGACAGCACTGGTGGGTGCTATTAATTACAGGGATGTTATACACGTTGAAGTATTAACTTCTTTTTCTTTAACACGAAAATCACTATAATTTGATAACAGATGACAATTTAGCTGTGACAGTTTAATATCAAAACAACAACACGTGCAGTTGGGTTTGTAGGGAAGTCGTATTAATTTATATATTTTTTTAAGGGTATATATTATATTTAAATCAAAATGGGTAAACCTAAAAAGTCTAATATTGCACCCGAAAGAAAAGTACCTTTGGAGCAACAGTTAAGGGATGGTAAAGTAGTGAAACAAAAAGATCGCAACAAAGTATACATCAGGGCAGAAGAATCATCGGTAGGTGGTAGTTTGCTATCTTAAATTCAAAATAAACTATATCTACATATTTATTATTTATAACATAGGTTTTGGATAGCAAAACAAGTAAGAAAATCCTAGAAGCAGCTAAACAACAACAGTTGGAATTAAATAAAGAAAACTTTCCTAGCCTAGCGCCAAAGAAATCAGTCAATTTCAATTTGGGTAAGTTGTAGTGGCGTTTTAAACAAGAAGAAAATATACATTGAGTTAAATTAAATTATAGGTGATATAAATGAAGAGGATGAAAATGTCAACGTTAATGAACAGGACTTTATGGATGATTTACAAATCGATGAAGAGGATGCAAAAGCCTTTGAGCGTTTTCAGAATCCAGATGGTGGCAAACGTACCCTGAAATTGGCCGAAATAATTATGGAAAAAATACAAGAAAAACAGGCTGATATACAAAGCAAACTATCCGATGAGGGTTCATTGAAAATTGAAGACATTGATCCCAGAGTTAAGGAAATGTACGAAGGTGTACGAGATGTTATGAAACGTTATCGCAGCGGTAAAGTTCCTAAAGCATTTAAAATTATACCCAAGCTACGTAACTGGGAACAGATACTATTTATAACGGAGCCACATAACTGGAGCGCTGCTGCTATGTTTCAAGGTGCCAGGTAAAGATATTATTTAAGATTCTAAAGATAATTTCAATTTCTAATGATCACTATGCCTTTAGAATTTTCTCTTCAGTTTTGTCTCAAGCTATGGCGCAACGTTTTTATAATTTAGTTTTATTACCTCGCATCCGTGATGACTTGGCGGAATATAAAAAATTAAATATGCATCTTTATAATGCTTTAAAAAGGGCTCTCTTTAAACCGGCTGCTTTTATGAAAGGCATTATTCTACCATTGCTGGAAGCTGGTGACTGCACTTTAAGAGAGGCTATCATTTTTGGTAGTGTCATCGCTCGTAACTCAATACCTGTGTTGCATTCATCTGCCTGTCTTTTAAAAATCTGCGAAATGGGTTATACAGGAGCTAATTCCATATTTATTCGGTATTTCCTTGACAAACGTTATGCTCTGCCATATCGTGTCGTAGATGCTGCAGTGTTTCATTTCTTAAGGTTGGTAACTTTTATATTTCAGTTAGTGCCTTAATGTAATTCTGTTTAATTTTTAGGTTTGAAAATGATAGAAGAGAAATGCCTGTTTTATGGCACCAAAGCTTCTTAACTTTTGTTCAACGTTACAAAAACGATATTTCATCTGAACAAAAGGAAGCTTTAATCGGCTTGTTAAGGTAAGACATTGTTTTTATTTTATAGATAGCGTTGAAAACTAAATTAACAAAAAATATTACATGAATATGAAGAAATTTATTTTTTGTTAATCTGAGCGGTATAATCAAATAATATTTGAAGTGTATTTTTCTAATTAGTTATTATTATTTTAATTCCTAATTAATTATTATTTTTATACTATCTTTTCTCTATTCTCTTTTTAAAGTAACATCTTATTGTCGTAATTTATTAGAAATTTTTAAAACTGGGGCCTAAATTTCTTTGTGTCATTCTCTGAAGAATGTTTGAGAGATAGACTTGTTTAATTGTATTTACAAACGGTTGTGTGTGGTATAAGCCTTTTAGGGTTTTACCTACAGTGAAGTGAAAATTAATAATGAAGCCAATAATAATGAACGTAACTGCAATTATTCGCAGTTTATATATCACAAAAATTGATTTTCATTGCGGTTTTATAAATTTTCTTTTTTTTTAGTAAAAAAAAAAACTTTTTACGGCAACTGAAAATTGTTATTTGTAACCCGAAGTTCAACTGCTGTTCATAACAGACCCTTTCAATTTTTTTTGGTCAGAAATTCGTAATAAATGACGTAGACAACTATTAATGACACCACACATTTTGCGAATTGTCACTGTGGTGTCACTCACAAGTGGTGCAGTCACATAATAGAATAGATTTAACGCTCTGTGTTAAACTTTGCAAGAGCTTTTCGCCATTAGTAGTTGTTTTTTGTATAGATTTCATATGAATAGGCGTCGACAGTTTGAATTATTTGCGTGCTTGAAAATATTTTCTATTTCTTAACGTGTAAGGTTGTCATCTTCATTATTTGAAATCCTCTGAAAAGACTTCCTGAAATTTTCTCGACACCTCGGGTAACACCGACACCGAGTAAATAAAATTGCCATGAAAAGTTTCTCAAAAATCTTTCGTTCGGATTCGACTATAAACTGTAGGTCCCGCCGCTCATGTACAAAATTAACACACTCAACATAAGTGGTGTGAGAAGATAGGTGGTAATCCTAACTGAAGGGTTGTAATGATGTATTTATGTATGTAATATAATAAACAATTAAAATTCAAAATGTAATTTTTGCTGGTAACGAAAACATTAACTTTAAGACTTTTACTTACTTATCGTCAAAATAAAGTGTTAATAATTAATTTTAATTTTGATACCTAATGAATGCTTTTTTTTTAGAAAACAATCTCATCCAAAGATAACACCAGACATTCGTAGAGAATTGTTAGCTGCCTCTTGTCGTGATGTTGAAATGATGGAATGTGAAGATAAAACAGCGGCAGTGCCTGTCGAAATGTACACAGATCAGGATGTTGAATTTGAATCGTAGACGTAGTAATAAAGCAAAAATTTCATGAACTTTTTATATATGAACTATTTTTTAAATTAAATGAATTGCAAAAATGTTATTATTAAAGATAATAAACATTTCCATTATGTAATTATAAATATACGAACTTACTTTTTAATTGAAACTAAAACACTGTTCTGCTTTATTATTTTTTAATTATTGGACACTTTATTAATTTATAGACTTGTTGTTCTTTTTTTATTCGATGATATGAGTTTTTTTATTAGTTTTTTATTTTTATTTATTTTTTTGGTTATAAAAAGCATTTTTATCACAAAAATTTTATAATAAAAAAGGTATAAGTTAAAGAGAGAAAAAGTGGGAGGGAGGAGGGGTCATCATCATAGTTTTCTCTTTTTTTTTGTTTATTAAATTTATTTATAATTGAATTTAGAAAAGAATTTTAATTATTTAAAAATAATTTCATTCATATCAAAAACAATTTTGTTAAACTAAATAACAAGTATGTATATTGTTAATAATTTATTCTTAATATTTTAACAAAGTTTTTATTTGTAATCATTACTAAAATATTCTTAACAAAATGAAAAAATATTTTGTTTCTTAATTTTTATTATTATGTATTTATAATTATAATAATTTTTTGTTTATAATACATATATTCTAATACAATAGTTTGATTTAGTTTTATTTAAAAATTTTTAATATTGCAAATTTACCTTTTACTTAGAATTAGAATTAATACACAATTTTTTGCTTTTCTTAAAGTTTTTTGTTTTTTTTTTCTAAAAATTTATTTTTTTTATTTTTTCTTAATTAATAATGTTTTTTATATGGTTAAATATGGAAAATATCAATTATTGTTTAAATTATATAACAAAAAATATGTTTAACTTTAATGCTAATACATGGTTGGTTTCGTGTTGTTTGAAATTAGTGAACCGCTCATGTGCGGTGGAAAATTATCATATTTTCGTTATATGTATTGTAAACAAAGCGAATGTATAAGGTGATAGCAGTATTACAACACCGCAAATAGTCAATTATTTGGCACAAAAATAACATGTATTTGTTGCTTTTTCTCTGGTGTGATCTTTCTGTCAAAGGTAACGACATTCAATTGTATTTTTGTTTTCTTTTGTGTGTTTATTTTTCTGTTTAAATTGAAAGGAATATGTAGTAAATAAAATAAGAAAATACATTTTTAAAATTATAAGATAACAACGGGCGTTTAGTTTGAAAACAATTAGAACAAAAATTTACAAAATTTTTGGTATTTGAGCCCAATTGAACTCAATAAAAAAATCAACTGGGCTAACAACATCACTCTGAGTCAAATATTAGAAATTAATGGCGTATTGAATGCTTTGGTTGTATCTGCAACTGTGATTTGAAGTATGAAGTTTACATGTGTTCCAAGTTTAAAAGAGAAAATGTTCACAACTAAATTCAGACTTTTAAACTTTATTTGCTAAAACGCTGGGTTTAATTGTTTTAAGCTCGTCTTTCATCAAAATGCCATGTAGGAGTACAAAATCTTTGATTTAAAGTTTAAAGAATCTAGACTTCAACAAATTTGATGGAAAATTATTTCGAAATATAATCCAAATAGTAATTGTTAACAAATCGTTTAAATTGTACATCAATATCATAATGATTTTTTTAATTGTTTAAAAGAAATCAATCCTAATGGTTAAGAAAATTATCGTCAACAAATGAAATTTGCAAATTTTTGAAAAGTTTTGTTTGAACCTATAATTTAAAGGGCTAATATTTCAAAATATGTATTTAACAAAATATATTAGAAGTCATAATAAAATAATCTCAATATATGTAGTTAATAAGGAAATCTTTTTTATGAACAGTAGCTTGGTTAAATACAAAGATAACTTTAGATACTTAGGTAGCACCATTGTTATCAAGGTGTTATCAACAGTTTTTATCGAAAACCGATTATGTAAAGCGTTTTATCCATTTATCTAACTCAAAAATTAGATCAAGTCTATAGTACATATAATTTGAAATTTTAAATGCAGCAACCGGCGACTGAAGCGCACTCCTTGTATTTTTTGATAGGATTGGTGATTAAGAATGATTATTACTTCTAACACTTACACATAGATGTGTGATTCGAATCTCAATACGAACTGAAATATTAATGTGTAAGTGGTAGTGGTGAGTTATTATTTTACGCAAGCTAGCGGACGACATTACATCGACAACTGTTGATTGAAATTCCCAAATGTGTAAAAGATGTGGCCCAAACATGAAGAAGGCAACTAAATAATGGAGTGTTAATGCTAACGATGATTTGAGTTGAACTTTAACAAATTGCCTATAAAAGATTCGAAAATGTTACACAGCGAAACCTGGAATATAAATTCAATATACTGTTTAATATAACATTTAAATAAAAAAGTCTCTCGTACTCTATTAATTTCTCTTTATGTATTTAATTGTACATATATTCCTGTTTGCCGCTACAGAGCTGGCGTATTTATATCTTTTCGTGAAAACTCCATGAAAATTCTACAATAGATTCGATCTGCAAAGCTTTACTGCATGCAGCATATGACTTATTTGTGAATAGCATAGACCCTTATTCCTGTATGCTGTATCTATTGAACTACGCCAAGTACTTTTACGGTGACCTATACTATATTTGTCTTTAAGATTTCATTGCTGATTAATCCATTGAATATTTTTAAAATTTTTGCTGGGAATATGACCTATACCACTTCCTTGAATTGATAGCAAGTACCAGAATATCACACCTACAACTTTATTGTAGTGGAGTAGGTTGCCTTTCATACTTCTCAATCTATAGGAGATAATATTTTACACTTAAGTTCAAAATTTTTTTAATTTAAAACGTTTCGATATTTGGGACGGGTTCTATTCTTTGTTTAGTATAAGCCTCTGAGGTTTTATATCCGTACACGTAATATGTTCCAATAATTGCGAGACATTTGAATAAAGGGAACGTTTTTTGTTGTTCCAGCTTTCATCGATTTTAATTTCGAAAATTTTACTTGCACTGCGAGTACTCGTCTATTTTCATACAGCCTATCAAGCTAACTCTGTAGGTGTTGTTGATTCAGGTATCACTAAATGCCGACTGGTGGCTCTGTGCTTGTTTGTATCGGAGATAGTGGGAATTCCTATCTGAGGCAATTGATTGCAGGCCTGATGTGTAGATGTATAAAACACGTGATAACAAGACAACACAGCTAATGAGAAATTGAAATGTTGTGTTAATTTATTTTTTTAATTTAATTAGTTTTTTAAGCAACTAGTTAAAGTTGTTGTAAATTATGGTTTTATTGAATTTTTTTTTTGATTTATAATCAGCAAATTCTACGATAACAATGTAAATAAATAGTGATCGGATAAGAGAGATATGGATATGTTATGGATAAGAGAGATAAACAAAAAGTAAAAACAAACATTTTTCTATTACATAACATAATTGGTCATTACAACCCTTCAGTCAGGATTACGACCTAGCTTCTCACACCACTTATGTTGTGTGCGTTAATTTTATACATGACTGGCGGGACCTACAGTTTAAAGTCGACTCCGAACGACAGATTTTTGAGAAGCTTTTCATGGCAATATTATTTACTCTCAGAGTTTTTGCCAGAAATCTGCTGAGAGGAAGTCGCCGAAGAAATATATTCATATTTTCGTTTTGATGTCTGACCTGGGATTTGAACTCGGGCCTTACGTCTAATAAGCCAACACACTACCTACTAGACTACGGCGACTACAATTCTATTACAATTCGAATATAAACCAAAAAAAAAAAAAGAACTAAAGCGAACAAACTATACATACAGTGAAAAGCAAAAATATTCCTTAATAAAGAATTAAAATATTAAAGAACTAAAATTATGTGTGTTTTTCGTGCAAAATTCAATATTGAAAAATGTAGTGAACAATTGTTTCTACAGCTAAAGATAAAAGTCTCAAATATAATAACGAATGCGAACTGTGGCAAAACTATTTAAACTTTATTGTTTTCCAATGACATCTTCATACAGTACAAAATATCGATTGAATAATAAAGGACGAAATAATTTCTAATTTTTTTTAGATTGTTCGCTTAGGGAAACATAGGAAATAGTTAGTGTATTTGATATTTCTATGTGTTACTATAAAAGCATGAAATAGACTGCATGAATCTGCTGTAAATATTTAGAGTTAATCTGTTGTCTAAAACAGAACTTTTATACTGAAATTTAAATAAAGTTAAATCAATTAGTTTACTGATCATTTTGGTGTAGCTACAGCAGTCATAAAACATCTCTCCTAATTTCTTGTTATATTTTTGCTTTGTTTCAGTTTCATTAACTAAGTTTTTTCCAGTTGGCCTGGTAAACAACACCCTTTGTGAAAAGGTATTGTGTTCAGTATAGAGGTGAGAAACTTCTGATCATCATTCTATACTATAGCTTTTAAATTAGAGGAACCAACAATAATAAAATGTGGAGTTGAATTATTCATATGTATGTATATGGCAACTATACACAAGTGACATGCCAAAGTGTCCTGCTCCAACAATAGCAACATTTGCTGATGACACTGTAATCCTATCAGCAAAGCAAATATACGATTACAGCAAACATCGGAATCTATGTTAGAATTGACTTAGAACGGGCGTATAAGCCAAAAATTCATCAAAGCTAGTACAAGTGAAGTTTCTAAACAAAAACATTTTGTTTACTGCCATATCCATGGGCTGACAACGGATGGCAACGAAATACTATGAGGCAATATAAGAACTGATTGGTTTTTGATTATTAGCGATTGCGTAAGCACATAAGGGAATGCACAAAAGAAGAAACCTCTCGAGTACCGGGAACTCTACGGAATTTGATATTAAACGTGTATGTATGTATGTAACATTTTAAAGATGGGTAGGAATAGTAATACATCAAGTAACGGTAAGTTAAGTGTTAATTTATTTTGTAATATATTTTTAATATCATGGCACACGAATAATTGTTTGAGTAAGTTTAATCTTCTCTGGGTTATAGGTTGGGTTAGATTAATGGGTAGCTTGCCGTTCACAAGCAAGTTCACTCGGTGGTCTACTTATATGGTCCATTTTATCACCCAGTGTGGGTTTCAACCAATAGATAAAATTTGCTAAACATTTATAAGAGTGCGGAATTGTTAAAAGCCGCGCCATTTGTCAAATGAAATGCCTCGAACTGAAGAAAGAACATCCACGACACAATTTTAATTAAATTAATTCAAACATTTTTTTTTTGATTTTTTAAGAAACATTTACATATACATAAGCATGTGTAATTGCATAATTTTATTTAGTTTTTTTTTTTAAATAAAACGTGAATTTAATTCATCTTTACTCGCATGTGTTATCCAACCCTGATAGGCATAATTTAATAGAAACGAATATGCAACCAAAAAGTAAAAACTTGTGAATAATTATTTGATTTGAATTGGAATTAAATTAAAATTTTTGTCTGTTTAGGCAAGGTAAACTTTAACGCAATGTGTTTTGTTCTACACTGTATATGCATACGAAATAATTTGTTTCCGAACTTTAATTTTTTTACTTTTACTTTGTTTGTAATCAATTTCCGGTCATTTCTATGCATGTGTTAGAATATATGTATGTGTGTAATGTATTCTGTATAAAGGGGAGTATATGGTAGGATATTACAGAAATAGTATAGGATTTTAGATTACGGTTTTTATATGGAAATTTATGTATCTAAGATAATATTAATTACTATATTTATGAGTTTTGATTTTATTTTTTTGTTTGGTTGTTGTTTGTTAGATTTTATAATAAAATAGTAGAATATAATATGTATGCCCATATATGGATGTCATGTACACCATACGATAAACATACAGTTTTTTCTCTCTGATTTTATGTGGGTTTTTTTGTTTTAATAAAGTTTTCCTATATTCTTATGTATGTAATTTATATGGCTATATGAATGTAAAGATTTTTTTATAGTTTATAATATTTATTTATTTTTTTTTTTTTTGGTTTAGTTTGGTATTTATTTGTATGGATGAGCTTAAAATCTATAAATTTTTGTTTGTTTATTTGTTTTTAATATTTGTTTTTGTTTATTATAAGTATTGTTTTGTTATCTCACTCAAACATTTTGCCAAAAAACAAAAATTAAATTTCAAAAACAAAAACACAAAAATTTACATTTAATTCATGTTGTTTTTTGTTGTTGTTGCTGGTTTTATATTTAATAATAATAATCCTTCAAATATTTTTCTCTTGTTTTCGTTTTTTAGATTTCTATTAAATTTATTTAAATTCCCATGAAAAATTTATTTAAATATTATAAATATTATTTTTAATCTATATTAATGTTAGTTTATTATTTTTTTTTTTTTGCTTTCTGTTATTGTTTATGCATGTCGTTAGTATAATTCGCAAAGACGCTAAGACCACTTTTTTCCAAAATTGAGATTTTAATGCAAAACGGTAACATTGTACATAATACATATTTTACAACAACAAAACATGTCATTATACAGTTTAAAGTTGCAAAAACGCTAAGTCCACAAAACTACGAAAAATATTAATATTAATATTAATATTATTAATTCATTAATAATAATAATAATAATTAACATTAATAATTATTAATATTAATATTATTATTATTTTGTAAAAATAATTGCGTTTAAACAGTTTACAAATTTTAAAAACTGAAAAAGTTACAATGTTTTTTGTGTCTCCTGTAAAATTTGAAAAAAGGGACTTAACACATTTGCGAATTATACTAACGATATAATAATAATTTTTTACTGAAATAAATCGTATTTACACTTAATAATTAAGTACTTATGCACACTGGAAAACAATGAATATGAGGAATATACATTAGGGTGTCAGTTATTTGATAATGAATAAAAATCGAATCGAAGGATAAATTTCCATGCATTTTGACAATTCAATTCAAAAGAATGTTTAATTGATTACCATATACATAGGTATGTGAATAGATTATGGTTGTCAGTTATATTAAATTTAGGGTTATTATTACAACTTGCCGTTAACTAAAGGGAGTATTTTAATGGGCAGATAAATTGTTTTTCATTATTATAAGTGGACAATAAGGTAGAAGTGAGCGTTAAGCTAAAGGGAGTATGATCCACCTTTAATTTTTAAAGTTAAGTTTATGTTTGAATTTGCTATATTATTATTATTTCCAATAAGGTTACTTTAAATATAAACAAAATGAGCAAATACAATGAAAAAATTAGCCCATCGTTGTCACTGCGTTAAAAAGAAAAATAAAACTTGTTTAATTGAGCAATGCGATCGACATTGTTCCGACACTGTCATATTTTTGAAAAAGTTAACTATATTTTATCATTAGGTTGTAATAACGAAAAGAAGTTAAAAATGACTTTAAAGTTCACTTTAGCTAAAGTTACCTTTTACTAAACTCAACTTTAACGGCAAGTTGTAATAATGGCCCTTAATGTTATTCGAATTAGACCCGAATTCTATTTACAAAATTCATAAATTGATACAAAAACAAGAAAAATTATTATTCGAATAATTATAATTTTATTCGAATGAACGTGTAAATATACAAAGAAATACGAAAAATTATTTAAAATCTCAAACACAAAGGTTGTTAAACCGTCTAAAATGAGAGTGAACACCTAAAATTGTAAAGATATTACTGCACGATTAAAAAATCAATATGTAAGACTCCGTATATACAAAAGTAGATAATTTTATAATTGAAAAAATATGAAATTTATTATTAAATTTTTAAAAATTATTCGCTCATATAAATATGTAGGACGGACTAGATATGCAAAATGAAGGAAGTGTTAATATGTTCTAAAAAACATTATGATCACGGAAATTAGGTGAAGTAATACGAAAATACTTTAAATAACTAATTAAATAATTATAGTAATGTCAAATAAATTTGCAATTTAATTTCATTTCAGTAAGGTCACAAAATTTATAAAATTGAAATTAACAAAAAGATGATCCACACTTTGGTTGGTGTAATTAAGCTGTAATAATTTTAGTTTCTTTGTATTTAGCCTCAAAACATATACCTTTTGACATTCGGAAAAATCCCTTGAAAATTCCTTGAAATCACGCAATCGATTTTCATTTGTCCTGGAAATCACTTGTTTTTAATTTTTCGGAGTAGTTTTTTGATTTTTCGCAATAACGATGGTTACAATTAAATGCATTCCAGTATTTAGTCTTCTATTAAAAAGACTGGAGCAATGTTGTTGCCAATGATTTCAGTATTACAAAGGAAGAAAATAAATTATAATTAAGACCGTTGTGGGACCTATCAAATCCTATGAAAGCAGAAGAAAAGTTGTAAGTAAACAGCAATTATTTACATAGAAGTCTTGAATCCTGGATAAGGATCAATTCCACCATTTCGTATGACCATTGCACATAGTTTTGGAGCAGCTTTCCAAAATTTTTAAATGCTCATCCATATATATAACTTTAAGTTGTATATTAAGCTTTAGAACAAAAATTTGTGAAAATATTTGAATATGTGAATGAAATGTGGACAGAAAATATTTTTATTTTCGTCAAAATAATTTGTTATGACATTTATAAATCAATCTGTTTTCTAAATTTAGCGCTGAAGCCACAGTAATAATTAGGAGTACTTTTGCTTCATTTATTGTCGAAGTGAACCTATGTTCCTTCTTTGAACAATTCATGTGTGCCTGTTGTTACATATTAACGGTCAATGATTTAAATTCTACGGCATCTAGGTCATCAAATTCAGTTTGGAACAATAGATGCCCAACGACTTCAAAAATCTAAAAATGTCTTTAGTTCTGGTCTTGTCGGTGTCCCAAGCATACCTGTTAAGTAATGGTTAATAATCGTAATGATTAGTAATATTGTTTAAAAACAGCTGATTTTCTTGTGCATCATACTTCATTGTTACTATTACCTCAAGAACATGGTTTTAAAAAGGACTGCTCAACTATGATTAATGTTCTTCAAATAACATCCATTAATGCTGCGTTTATTCAAGGGAACCAGACTGTAATGTATTTTACAGATTTTAGTAAATCATTGGATAAAGTGAATTATAGCGTTCTTCTGACCAAATTGGATTCACTGGGAGTATCTCTGAGAAGCTTAAGTTTGCCAAGGTCGTATTTGACTAGCAGAAAGGTATTCTTCAAGGCAGCCATTTTGGACCACTTATCTTTTCACTTTTTATTAATGATCATCCGAATGTTATCAATTTCTTTAATATTTTGATGTATGCTGACTCTCTCAAAGTGATCTCAATAAAGTGTAAATATAACATGATGGATAAAAAATGTAAATGTATGACATTTTCAAGAACTAATTTTATTAGCGTTAAATATTTATTTGATAGTCATCAATTAGATGCACAGTGTACTTATTTAAAAACGGATACCAAAGGAACTGACGAATTTTTCCGCTTAAGAGAGGTGTCATTTAAAAGAGAGTACTCTGTTATTTTATATCGTATATTTTATATAAGGCTAAAGGTGTTTTTGGCTATATTAAGTGGTGGGCAATAGAGTTTTCCGATTCATAGATTACAGAATCGCTATCTGTCTGTAGTGAGAGTCTCTATTCTGTAGTAGGGATC
Source organism: Sarcophaga caerulescens (assembly GCA_927399465.1). NCBI lineage: Eukaryota > Metazoa > Arthropoda > Insecta > Diptera > Sarcophagidae > Sarcophaga > Sarcophaga caerulescens. Next base: position 72,152,401 of record OV656873.1, read on the forward strand.
GATAGTATTGGAATTTTATTACAATATTAATAGTCATCCCATTGAATCTGTACATAAACTATTCTTTTTATTTTGTTTGCGATTCCTTGCATGTATGGATATGCCGGCATATGCTGCAGAAATGCAGTAATAAAAAAACCTACCCTTAAAATTCGTTGTACCATTTATGGATTAACCTAATCAATGGAAATAAGTTTTATGAATTCCTGTTAAGATCTGTTAAATTTAATATTCCTTGTAGTCATCTTCGATATATTAAACCTATTTGTTATATTCCATTATGACGAACTATTCCATTATGCAATCGCAAATTCATTGACTAGACTATGTTATCAGTATAATTATTAGTCTGATTTTCTTGATTTTTCTGTATATTTATGAATTATAAACCGTAATATTATTGGTTTTCTTAATATAAAGGGATATCCATTTCGTGGTTTCAAAAGTATGGGACTGGAATTCGATATCTGTCAAACTAAGTTGTGAAACCAATTTTTTTCTTTTCAGTTGAAAGTCTGATATTGACGAAAATGGATCGCTTAACTATCACCCAACGCATAAAAATTATCAAAACCTACTACAAAAATGGTGATTCTGCCACAGCCACGAATCGTGCTTTAAGAGGAGATTATGGTTTACATAATCGTCCAACTACGCAAGCAATTGGCAAAATTGTTAAGAAATTTGAAAAGACTGGAGTGGTTACAAATATTGAAAGGCCTGTGCACCATCATTTCGCTCGTTCCGCTAAAAATATCGCTATTGTAAGTGAAAGTGTTGCCGAAGACCCGAATGTGTCGATTCCTCGTCGTTCTCAGGAATTAGGACTGTCTTACGGCACATTATGGCGTATTTTGCATTTAGATCTATACCTACATCCAAATAAAGTCCAGCTCACGCAACAATTGAAACCAGCTGACCATTCACAACGTCGTAGATACGTGGAATGGGTGCTTGAACAACAGGCGGTGGACGGCAATTTTTCGAAAAAAAATTTCTTCAGCTATGAAGCACATTTCACACACGGTGGGTATGTTAATAAACAAAATTGTCGTATTTGGGGTTCTGAGAATCCTCAAGTAATTGAAGAGAGGCCATTATATCCAGAAAAAGTCACTGTTTGGTGCGCTCTTTGGTCCGAAGGTGTGATTGGACCTTACTTCTTCGAAAACGACGGTGGAACGACTGTCACCGTCAATTCGGAGCGTTATGGTTATATGATAACCGACTTTTTTTTGCCTGCTATTGAAGAATACGACTTGGAGAATATGTGGTTTCAACAAGACGGTGCCACATGCCACACAACTCGAGCGAATATGGCTTTATTGCAAAAGACATTTCCTGGCCGCGTAATTTCTCGTCGTGGCGATATCAACTGGCCACCAAGATCATGCGATTTGACACCATTAGACTTTTTTTGTGGGGCTACGCGAAAGACCGTGTTTATGCAGATAAGCCTTCAACTCTTAAGCACTTAAAAACCAACATTCGTCGAGTTATGACTGAGATACCGCCCAATATGTGTCAAAAAGTGGTCGAAAATTACCTTAAAAGAATCAATGCTTGCAACACTTCGCGTGGAGGTCATTTAAATGATGGAGTGTTTCACACATAATGTCAATGTTCAAATTTTACAATAAAAAAGAAATATCATGAAAAAAATATTTTATATGTGTTTTATTTACGTTTACTTTTGAAACCACGAAATGGATAACCCGGGATAATCGTTTTCCATTTCATTTTAACGTTACTGTAGTTCTCAATCGAAGCAATATTTGTAATTCAATTTTTGTTGTCAGTATGGATTTCATCCATTGATTAAATAAAAAAATAAAATAAATAATAATAAAAATATATTTAATTAAATGAAAAACTAATGAATAAATAATAGAAGTATTGTTAAGATAATTAATTTTGTTTTGTTACAGATTTTTCAATTTTGGCGAACAATATAAGGTTATAAAAATTTAAGGAATTTTTATTGTTGAACTATTGTTTCTTGGGCAACAGTTCGATTGCTGAAGAAGAAATTCTATTGTGCGTGCATTCTACAGGGTAGAAGTAACATGTTGCAAAGCGGTGTTAAAGTTTTCGATCAAATTGCTAATTGACCCCTTTACTTCGTCAGACGATCGTTATATACTGTATAAAACCTGCATAAAACCTGAGAGAATAAAAAAAAAATATACAGTAAACTCGGGATATAGTGAACCCTATGTCATTCGATCTATTGGGTATAGTGAACTAGTCATTTTTTACATTAATTACTCTAAATAGTGAACTACACAAAACTCTAGAGAGTGAACACTGTGTTTTTGCATTTTTTTCAATACCGTTAATTCTTTTGTGTGTATATCTAGGTCAAGACATTTAAAACAAAAGGGCTTGCAAATGAAATCAATGCTGCTTCTTGATAAGTCACCTTGTCATCCTCCCCCGTGGCAACTAATTACAAGTGATGGTTGCATTTTATTCGTATTTATGCGACTAAGGGCCATTATTACAACTTGCCGTTAACTAAAAAAAAGATTTTAACGGGCAGATAAATTGTTTTTCATTATTATGAGTGGACAATAAGGTAGAAGTGAGCGTTAAGCTAAGCCGTTAAACTTGGGTTTAGTTAATGGTACCTTAAGCTAAAGGGAACTGTAAAGTTACCTTTAACTTATTTTCGTTATTACAACTTACAGATAAAATAAAGTTTACTTTTTAAAAAAATATGGCAGTGCCGGAGCAATGTCGATAACACTGCTCAATTAAACAAGTTTTTTTTTAAACGCAGTGGCAACGACGGGCTTCGGTTTTTTGTTGTATACGCTCATTTTGTTTGTATTTGAAGTTGCCATATTGAAAATAATATATACATAATATGGCAAGTTCAAACATAAACTTCAACCATATTGTCTACTTATAATAATTAAAAACAATTTATCTGTCCGTTAAAATCATCCCTTTAGTTAACGGTAAGTTGTAATAATGGCCCTAAATGTTACGCTATTAATCTAATCAATGGACCTGAGTGTTATTCGTATAAGATGACGTTAGCCAATGGAACTAAGCAGAAACTGTGCTTCCGGTATTCGTTGATGACGATTCCAATACCATCAACGATAATGAAGATTTGTAGTATTCACTAAAAACAGAAATTTTACCAACCACTCAAGCTGTTCAAATTTTTAAAAAAGCAATTGAGTGGGCTGAAAATAATTTGAATGACTCTGAAATTATTTTAATCTATCTATATATATAAAAATGAATGTATGTTTGTATGTACCTTATAGATCGTAAACTATGCATTTGATCATGTTATGATCTTTAGCAAAGTTGTTGCGCATGAGCCGGGGAAGGTTTCTAGGTTGGTATGAGAATTACTATAAATGAATTAAATCGTAAACTGTGCATTTGATTATGTTATGACCTTTAGCAAAGTTGTTGCGCATGAGCCGGGGAAGGTTTCTAAGTTGTTATGACCAATTTTTGACAGGTAGCGCCACTGAGAATTACTAAAAATGAATTAAATCGTAAACTGTGCATTTGATTATGTTATGATCTTTAGCAAAGTTGTTACGTATGAGCCGACGAAGGCTTATAAGTTGGTATTACCAATTTCCGACAGCACTTCAATAAATGTTCAATTTTTTTTTTTAAATGAACAAAATCAATAAAATGATTCAAATTTGTTTTAGTTGGAGGCGTAGCAACGCGCGCCGGGTACAGCTAGTTTTACATAAATTTAGTAAATTAGCTTTACAGAAAGTTAAAACATCTCGTACAAAGTAAAAAGTATTAAACGTTTTTTATTTTTCTACGCAATAGTTATTTGTGTGGTATCTATTCGTGACATATGTATGTATATTACCTAGTCATATAAGTACAGATATAATTATTTACAGTGCACTGTATAAGCAATCACATGAGCGATTGCCATTGAAAAGTTGCCATAAGAGTATTCAGTTCTTTTTTTTTTATAATTGGTCATTACAATCCTTCAGGATTATGACCTAGCTTCTCGCACCACTTATGTTGTGTGTGTTAATTTTATACATGAGTGGCGGGACCTACAGTTTAAAGTCGACTCCGAACGACAGATTTTTGAGAAGCTCTTCATGGCAATTTTATTTACTCTTAGAGTTTTTGCCAGAAATCTGCTGAGAGGCAGTCGCCGAAGAAATATATTTTCATATGCCTGACCTGGGATACGAACCCGGGCTTTACGTCTAATAAGCCAACACACTACCTACTAGACTACGGCGTTCTTTAGGGGAACAAATATTATAAATCGACCAGAAACTTCTCTAACAAAAATTGCTGTATTGCTTGGTAGTAGTTTGGTAATATCATTGATCCCTTATGTTACTGTAGAAAAATTTTTTTTCTCAAGGATTTAACCAGTAATTCCAAGAAAACAGAAATATTCTTTAAAATATTTCTTAATATTATTATTTACAATTTTTACTGCTAAAATTCATTACTATTCTTATTATGGCTTATTAAACAAAATTGCAAACATTGTGTATGTGTTTGAGATAAAAAAAGATTTTTTTCTTACATTTACAAGCTTTGCTTATTTGACTGACAACCCTTATATCTTTGGAATTTTTTTTTTTGAAACAAATTGATTTTATTCAATTGTATTAAATTATAATTTTTTGTTGTTGTGAAAACTGTTGTGTTCAATTTAAAATTTAATTTTATTTAAATGTTTTATTACTATCACTTACAATAATAAATTATGCATTAAAATTAACATAAAAACATTAAATATTTATAATATTTCATTCAATTATTTGCTTATTTTCATTATGTTTTTTTGTTTTTGTTATTTATATACTATTAGTTCATGTTCTATGAACATTTGGTACTTGTTTTTGTTTATTTGTTAATTTAATTATTTATTTTTAATTTTTTTTTGTTTTTTTTTTTTTTTGATTTATTTTAGAGCTTAATAATTTGGTTTAATTTATAAAATATGTATGTATAATTAATTTAAATTGTTTTTGTTGTTATTCTTTTACTTCATAATATAATTTATTTGGTTTTTAATACATATATATATATGTATATATATCTTGTTGTTGTTTCTTTTGTTGTTGTTGTACACATGAGTATAATTATAATAAAAATTTGTTCCATTTAGTTTTCGGTTAGTAGTTAAATTTGATTTTAATTTGTTATAAATTTTTTATAGAGTGTATGTTTGTATGTACGAATATAATACAAATATTGGCGATGTTACACTTATGGTATATCAAAAAAAAAAAAAAGAACCAAAAATACTCAAAATTTTATAATTTGTTTGACCAAAATAATGTTTCAATTAGGAACTGTCAACTGCACGCATGTAATTAATTTGTTTTAAAATTTGTAGTGTTAAACATAACTAAAATTATAAAAAATATAAATTAAATTTAAAAATTACCTTCCATTCATTTTCTTGAATAAGAGTTTCTTCTTATTTACATAGGTTACAGCAAACCTTCCAATTTATAAATGATCCAAAAAATGTGTTTACAAGGGTGGGTTTTGTTTTAATGCAGTGTATGTACAACTTTGTTGTTGAATAACAACCGTCATTTGCTTTGTGCTTGACAGCATAACTATCACACCAAAGAAAATATTGGAAAAAATTATAGAAATCCATGAATAGCTCCCTTACCCTCTGGGACTATTTCTGATAAAAAGCAATCTGAAGAATAATCAATTTACTGACTTGTATTTGATATATTCCTCCGATATGCCATCATAAAGTCATACCTGTACATCAAAATTCCTTGCCAAACAGCTACATACGTATGTAATGTGTTCAAAAAGACTCGCAGGAAGAAACTCAATACATGTTTGCAAAACCATATCACGCAGCTGAAGGTCTGGTTAAAGTAATGGGAAATAAAGGTTAATAAGCCTAAGTGTACACACATAATATTCACATTGGCGTCAGAAGTTGCATGGGCTCTCTACAACGTATACTAGGTTCCGAGCCACTGTGGCTTAGAGGGAAACGAAAGGGCGGACGAACTGGTACGGAAGGGATCGGAGATGTCTGAGGATGAGACAATAGTTGGGATATATGCGCATCTTCAGGAATACTTTATCAAATTGGAAAAAGCAGCATGGAATTTAATCGTAGGTGGTCCAACACACCTAGTTGCCGAATTTCTAAACCGCTGTGTTTTGAGTTCGATAAGAGAAAGGTTAGCATTCTAATAGAAATTCTAACGTAATATTTCTCAACAGACGTGAGCGGTTTTTGAGTCTGATAACGTTTGAAGATCTGGGCATGGTGGCGAACGTGCCACTAAGGCTACTGGCCTATTTCATCTGGAGATCGGGGTGGTTCAAAGGAGCTAAACTCACACTGGATGACACAATATGCCATATGGGCCACCGAATGAATATGCCTGTGTACGGCAAGCTGCTCGCTAACCTAACCTAACCTTACATTCACATTGCTTAGGGAGTCATGTTTAGCTATATAAGCATTCAAATATTCTGACATATATTCGACTAGATGCCAAGTTGATTTAAATAAAATTGAAAGTAAAACAAAACCTTGTTCTTAGGTTGGATCGCAAACTCCTTCTGTATAATGAGATGTTTAAATCAATATGGTGTAGCAAAATTCAGCTACCGGCCCTTTTTATGATTGATGACAAATAGTACATCGAGTGTCCACAGTTAGAGAGGAAGTGTCCATAGTTAGAGAGAAAGAAGCGAGGTGAGCGGAAAGTATGAAAAACTAAGAGATCTCAGACTTCTTTGACGTAAACCGTACAAAATCAATATGAATATCATTGAATATGTTTTTTCAATTCAGGAAGTCGTGAAAAACCCAAGATTGTCAGTCTGATGGTAGCAGCATGTACAATATTTTGTCGTTTCTTCAGGAAGTTTTAATTTTTGGCGACTTCTTAGCCTATATTGGTATAAATTTTTGGAAAAATTATTAACTTTAAAGAGATTTTAAGGATTTACTTTTATATAGGAAACATTAAAAATAAAAAATCTAAACACCTCCTATAATAATGCATAAAATGCTTGGCAGAATTTAGATTCTCTATGGACGTATCATATAATTTGTTTTAAAATATTCTTTTAAATTTCAGAGATTAAACAGTTTTGGAAAACATGTGTATTTTAAAAATACAAAAAAAAAAATTTTTTTCATTACAGTTTCATTTTATTTCTTAGCCACATATTGTCTTTTGCCTCTACGCTGGTTTCTTCTAGCTTTGATCAATTCTTATACATGAATCTTTATGTTCTTTAACTTTCATTTGACACAAATTACGATTTATTGATATTCACATATTGTCTCACATCACTTTCACAATTTTCCGTTTCCGGCCATGTATATTCGCCTTTGTGAACAGTTTTCAAAAAATAAAAAATATAATTATTAATATATGTATGTATGCAATTTAAATATAATGACAACGACTTATGTTTAAATTATTTTGTAATTGTATTGTAAATGTCAATTTCATTTCCGTTTCCGTACACTTGTCAATTGCAGCGTATATTAATTTAAAATTAAAACAAAGCGGAGCAGTAGTGAATTTAAATTTACATTCATGATAGATAGATAACATTAAATTATTTCTGAGAAATTTTTTTTTGTAATTTAAGTGATTTGCATAAATTTTTTAAAATAGTATTAATATTAGAATTTAATGGTTTACAATTGAAATAATTTGATAAACATTTTTCATTTAAAAGGGCTTTTTGAGCGAATAATCTCTCTGCTTGTACTACAGATCTTAACTCCTTCCAGAATAAGCTTACAAAGATCGACGATCACACAAGTCATAAATGTCAAGTTTCTGTGTAAAAGAGAGTGGATAGATATCGCGGATATCGCGTAAATTCAATATGTAATGAGAGCGTTCGACATTGAGTGACAATACGAATGGAAAATTGCCAGTCGTTCGGCGTTTTTCGTTCTTTGAAATTTTTCAATAACCATCACACTTCATTAGACCGAGGATGCATTCATTTTACTTTGTTTTAGTACTTTACTAAACGTGCAAATGCAAAAAAATCTGTCGGAAGATTTTTACTCTCATTTTTAAAATACGGTTGGAATTCTGTAATATTTTCTTCCTGAATTTACGTAAATTGTAAAGAGGTCTTTAGGCTAATTTCTATTTTGCTATTCAGGTCAGTGCTGTTAAAACACAATAAGATACATAAAATACAGGTTTTTTATACCTATTAAAAACGCAAAACTAACTTTAATTATTTAATTTAATTTAATTTAATTTAATTTAATTTAATTTAATTTAATTTAATTTAATTTAATTTAATTTAATTTAATTATTTTGCTTATGCCTGGACGCTGCCGCATTTAAAATAATTAATACGCATATTGCTTGCTTAATTCCGCTATTTAAAAAATGCTTCGCAGCAATTGGTGCATGAAATATGTTCATAGCATAGTATTATACCCAGTTCCCATATAAACTATAATTGCGCATTGAAGACATTTAATTAAAATAAGGCCATGGTTGAATTCAATCTAAAAAAAAGGTTCCTGACAGAAAATTATGACTTTCATTTACTGGACTGTGAGGCATATATAATGATCCTGATTTTTCAAAACTACCTTTAAAATAATTTTACTTTGTGTATTGAAGCGTATATGTTGTGAAACAATTTTTTTCCCAAAGTTATCGAAATACTTTATCAAATAAAATTTGAACCAAATATCAAACGCTAATTATGTAAGCTTAACGGAGTTATGTGTGAATATCAAATTTTATTGGTACTAGTTCTTTTACACTATATACACATACATTATCGGCTGTTACAACACCTTAATTGGGATTACAATCTAACTACTCCTGCCACCCATGAATGGTGGGTTTTCTAGTTTAGAGAAGTTTTTTATCTCAATTATTTACTCTCAGTTGTTTTGTCAAGATATTTTCTTCTTTTTTCAAATTAGAACTCAGATATAAACATCAAGCTTTTGTCTATTAAACCAACATACTGTCGATGGAATTGCGGTAACCAAATTTATGAACCATAGAACTATCTTCATTTGAGGTGGTGGCTTATTTTTGTAAGCTATCTAGTGCAAAAGGCTTTGAGTAATTCACTATAATAAGCTTTTTAGTTGAAACGGTTTCTGTTAGTTTGGTAATTATATGTAGTGCTAGACGCATATGTATTTCTTTCTGTATGTCTTTATGCTTGAACAGTTTAATTAACTTTTTAGTTTTAAGAACTCTTCCTTCGAGATTTGAGTGAACGAATTTGTAATTAAAACTAAACTTAAGTCACCGTAGTCCAGTAGGCAGTGTGATGACTTATTAGAACCCGTGGTTCAAATCCCAGACATCTCAAACAAGACAAAATGAAATAAATAAAAGTCATGAAAGTTTCTCAGACATCTGTCGTTCAAACTTGACTTTTAGCTATAGGTCTGCTGACTCACATATAAAATGAACACAGACAATATGGATGGTGTAAAAAACTAGTCGCCGTAGTCTAATAGGTAGTGTGTTGGCTTATTAGACGTAAAGCCCGGGTGCGTATCCCAGGACAGGCATCAAAACGAAATATGAAAAAAAAAAATTAAAAAAAAAAAAATATTTCCTCTCAGCAGATTTCTGGCAAAAACTTTGAAAGTAAATAAAACTGCTATGAAAAAGTTTCTCAAAAATCTGTCGTTCGGAGTCGACGTTAAACTGTAGCTCCCGCCACTCACGTATAAAATTAACGCACACAACATGAGTGGTGTGAGAAGCTAGGCCGTAATCCTGACTGAAGGGTTGTAATGGCCAATTATGTATGTATGTATGTAATGTAAAAAACTAGGTTTTAATCCTAACTAAAGGTTTGTTATGATATTCGAAGATCAAAAAAAGAGTTACAATAATTGGTTTAAATGCAAAATACTTGAAAACGGAATATTAATAAGAGTCACTGTATATATGTAGGTGTGTAGGACCAAAATGTCAATAAATCTATTGCATTTATATGTGTTGGTAATACAGTAAATTTGCAGTAAAAGACATTATTTTACAAAGTTGACTAAAAATTTAACAAACCAAAGGAAAAGTTTATATTAAAATCCCTTTATTTGTGTATTTAATCCATATTCCCCAAGGCGCTTGCTACGTACATATGTTTAAAAATATTAATTCAGGCTGAACTGGCTTAAGTTCATAACTGAATGAAGCAATTATAAATTGGTTTCCTGACAAGGTCCGGCAAACATATCAAAAAGACTGAACATTAAGAATTCCACATAGGAAAAAAGGAGAATTATTGAATGTAGAAACTTTAACTTAAACTTTCAAAGTTTAGAAGACTAAACTTTTAGGCTTTAATAATTACTTTATTATTTTAAAGGAGGAAAACAAGAAATTTGGGTATTTATTTAAGGGAAAGGTAGCCAAATTACTCTAAAGTCCAGATTAGAGTAGCTCATGGACTGTGTTACATTTCTTAGTGACAATCAAAGGGACATCAGACTTAAGTTATATTGAGTTTTGAATCAAGAAGTGTTAAATTGGTAGTGATATGGGATATGGTTGCACAGGTATTGTACTATTCCCTTCAAACACTCCTTAGCATAAGAATAATGAATATGATCGATTGAATATAAAAAAACCATATATGTGCAATGCATGTATTATTGTTTAATTTTTTTTAATTAAAATTAATAATTAACAATTAAAACATTTGCCTCTTGTCCGCATTTTATACACATTTTTTGTTCTTTTTAAGTTTGTTATTGTTTTAAATGAAGTTCGAAAAAAATAAATAAATGAATAAAGAAATTATAATATGATAGAATCTGTATTATTAATTATTTAATTTTCAAGTTTTTTATTTTTTTTTATTTCACAATTCTTTGCGTGTTATTAATACAGTAAACGAATGAAATATTTATCGAGATTGAGTCAAATAATAGAATATTTTTGAATAAAAAAATTGGATTTCAAACACATACATACAAATATACTCTCTGAATGTATATATACAATACGAACGTAATAATTTTAAATTTTCACATTTAATTTATAGCTATACATATACATTTATATACATAAGCTTGTATGCCACTTATACCTGTTGTTGTCTAATTAGAACTTTACAAAGATGGTTTACATACATATGTACATACATATGTATTATGAATATTGTTATTTAATACAATTTTGATATAATTTGTGGTTGGTAAAAAAAAAAAAAATAAAATCTAGAAAAATTTTGAAATACTTCACAAACAATTTCAAAAATATTTTTTACAATCAACATTCAAGACATGGGCTTCAAGCAATGAGTTCTTTTTTAATAGTAAATAATTCTTGAGACAAGGTTATTCCACATATGAACGATACGCCTTTAGACTGTAAAGCCCCGGTTAGCCAAACGTCCACGGAACGTACGTCGTTTTTAGAATATGAGGAGCAATTTAAATGCTTACCGAAATTATATTACGGTTCGGTAATCTCTCTCATTGCTTTTCGTATTCCAAAAACAAACGTACATTACGTTACGTTCCGCGAACGTTTGGATAACCGGGGCTTATACTTAATAGAATATACACATACACTGGCAAAGTATCACATGCATTACGTTTATTGCCACATAGTTATTTTTATTCCACAACAAACAACATGACATTTTATTTTATATGACAGTTGCAGATGAGCCATTCTTATAAAGACATTTTCGACCCTATCTCGAAGTGGTCGAGGACATTGTACGACAAATCTGCCGACGATTAACACAATAAGAGGTAAAAGCAAGAATATAATTTGGAAAAATATGAAACAGTGAATGAAAAACAACAATGTATAGTGTTCCTTAATTTACAATAACATGAAATTTTAATTGCGCAATTAAGGTATTTAATGCAATTAAGACCTTAATTAATATGTACATTTTATGTAATACAATACATAATATAATGTCAGAAATGGTGACTTTGTATGAAGTATGTTTAGTAATGAAGACAACACATATAGTAGGTCTGATGAGAAACAAGTAAAATAAATAAGCTTTTTGTATCAATTTTGAAAAGAAATGAATTTCTGTTTTAACTTTAATATAATTAAAATTTTAAACTAAAAACAAAAATGAATAAAACAGCTATGAATTTTTTTGTTGCAAATTCCTAATTTAATCTTTTTTCTCATCAAATCTCTTTGAGTTACATTGGGGTTCTTATAATTTTTCCTTTTTTCTGTATATTTCAATATGGTAATATTTTGGAGAACTATTTTTTTTTTTTTAAATACCATTAACACCGTTAATAAAATTCTAATTGAATGAACTTAATTGCGCTGTCTGTGGAGACGCAATTATATAGCTCTATTTAGAACTTACTGATACATACAATCCTCTTGGATTGTTTGGTTTAAGCCTTGAAGCTAAGAAGAGTTACGAACATTATGCAGTAACAACAATTTAACTGTTCTTGCTATTTTTTAATATCTATTCTGAAATCCAAAGTGAAAAAAGAGCGAGAGTAAGAGATTTAGATTCGGCATTGACCATGAATTCAATGTTTGTCGCAAATTCTACATTGAATTGAGGAAGAGCTTGATTGTAATGTATAAAGCAGATCTATAAACTGTAGTTCCCAAATAATTGGATGAAAAACTTCTGCTAATTGTTCGCAATCACTGTGCATTTCAATTTCACAACCCATACATACATACCAGAGATCAGCAACGAGTATTCAAAACGATGAGTAGATTCGAGTCATACTTATTATTTCTGATACTTATACGCATTCATACTTATTTTAATATGATACTCATACTACTCATACTCAAAGTTGGAAGTACTCGTCGTATTCATACTTAACAATACGCATGATGTTATTGACTTCTACTCGTCTCTACTTTACATTTACACGAAGCACAAAATAAGTATGATTCGCGTACGAACACTACTATACTCACAAGAAGATTGTGTGTATGCTTTGCTTGTTGTCTTTGTCTTTCCTTTCTTCTTTGTTTGTATATGCAACAATAACAAAGGCTGTAAATTTTGATGAATGATTCGAGCCACTCGAATCACTTATAAGTATTATAAGTATTTTTCTAAATTTATGAATCAGAATGAGTAGGCGTATGAATCAAACACATTTCGAATGTTGTGAGTTTGATGTCAACGTTGTACTCATACTCATTGTAACCTATACTTATAAATCAATGCTGTAGCGAGTACGAATGAATCAGAGTACTTGAATTTCAATTCTGTTGATTCACTCATACTCAAAATTGCATGAGTGCTTATAAGTAGCGGAAAAACGATTCATTGCTGATCTCTGATACATACATACGTAATTAGTCATTACAACCCTTCAGTCAGGATTATGACTTAGCATCTCACACCACTTATGTTGTGTGTTTTAATTGTATCCGGGACATAGAGTTTAAAATGACTTCGAACGACAGATTTTTGTGAAACTTTTCATGGCAATTTCATTTATACTTATAGTTTTTGCCAGAAATTTGATGAGAGGAAGTCACCGAAGAAATATTTTTTCATATTTCGTTTTGTTGGAGATGTTTGAGCTGGAGTTTAAAAATAATTGAAAAAACTTTTTGGGTTTGAAAGGTGGCTTTTTCGGGGTAGCTAAAGTTTGTGGCTGAGCTACTTCAGACTGATTAACAAAATAAATGTCCTCATCTATGATTTCGAATCACGTATTAAATCCATTATATTCAAGCTTCAAATAAATATTTCTAATTAGCAAACAATGGCTGTAAATGAATGTTCTCTCTTATGTATATGTATGTTTGTATGTATGCAATTATTCAAGTTATACGCATTTACTTAGTTTACTTATTTGTTTGTTTGTTTGTAAATTATTTTAAGTTAAGCTTATAGTTAATTATACAAACTACGTAAATAAATAAATAAATACATTTGTATGCATATGTCTGTTGTACACATACATAAATATATCTTTCTATTTGTATTTACAAACACTTTAATATGTATGTATGTGTGCACACGAGTACATACATACATACATACAAATAATACAGATATTTTCAAGTTGTACACATTTCTTACCATTACAAATTTATGTAAAATTATCATCATCCTCATCTGTTGGTTTCCTTTAAATTTTTGTTGGTTTCATATTTTAAATACTCTTACTAAAATATTAATATTAATTATCTAATAGACACATTGGTTAGTTTTGTTTTAATTTTATATACGTTTTGTTAGTATCGTCATCGTTGACATAAAACTACAACAAATACTACAAATAACACAACCGAGAGTATTGGGTTCATCGTTGAACCTGATGCATGCTGCATGGCAGCTGGTTCTTCACCTGTAATTGCAAATAAATATTCGAAGTTGGATTAAAATCTTATGAAATTTATTAGATCCTCAGGGAATATATATATAAATTAAAAGTAATTCAATTTATGCATTCGTTCTTTATTGTATTTTAGGTTAGAATTCAGTTGCAGTTTTAAATAAAAATATAGAATTTTATTTCATTGCATCGAAATTTATTTCATTGCATCCTAGAAGGAGGTGTTTTACCATGCCTATTACTGTTGAAATTTTGTGAGAAGGATAAAGAATATGGATATTTATTTGATGTGGTGCAATGAGAATACCACCTACAAGGACATTGTAAATAATACTCTTCACCCAACCGATTTTAATACGGGTTCAATATGAGAAGACATTTGTAGCGTATCGTCTCTAGGCTATAGGGGAATGAATCAACCACAGTCAGAAGACCTACTACCAGAGTATACTGGCTGAAAAAAACAAAACTCACACACGGGAAGAATGGGTTGTTGAAGTTGTCATCGGTGACTGTGACATAACGATCTTCATCAATGGCTCAAAATTGGAGTGAGGTACTGAAAGTGTGGTCTATTCCGATAAACTGGCACTGGCATCGGGTCATATAGATCACCTAACGAGGCCAGCATATTTCAGACGAGGATTTTTGCTATTGCATTCTAACGGGACATTGCACTATTTGTAGTTTCGCTGACAAGCTCGGTCTGCCCCATCAGGATTACTGCAGAAGTTGCCTTGCTGTGAAGGAAACGGAATCGGTACAAAACCTTTTATGCGAGTGCCCTGCACTTCAGGACAGACGTTATCGGTTTTAGAATGATAGATTTTTTGAAGATCTGGGCATGTTGGTGAACGTGACACTAAAGGAACCGGCAGTTTCATCCGGAGCTCGGGGTGATTTAAACCCACCATTAACGGATCATGACAAGGGGGATTATTATTTTTCATGCAAAATGAGGCAATCATATAAAATTTGAATTTGCTTTGATTTTTCGGACACATTTTTCGAAATGAGTGAATCAAGCTGTAGAAAACTCTGGAAAATTTTTTTTTTCACAAAATGGGTAAATCCAGCTTTAAATAATTTATTTAATGTATTTAATAAAGGGCCTCATTACTTAACATCTGTAATATTAAAATTATAATTTAAACAGCTTTCTAGACTCACATAGATACTATTTTATTTGACACCCGTGGTGGATAATTTTATGCAACATTTAAAATATTCGAAACGCATTCAGCAAAAATTGCAACATTTATTTAGTTTTAGTTCGATACAGATTTGAATGATTTGGTTGCATGAACATGAAATAAGTGTCTAAAAAACAACAACAACAAAAACATTTTTACAATACAAATATTGCACATTTCGTTGCAAATGTTTCGCATTGCTTGGAGGGGGGTGGGGGGTGTTATAAAATGTAATGAAATGTTCAACAATTTTCAATAGTTTGTAAGCATGTCTAAGCAACTGTTTGGATAAAAGTCTAGAATTATATTAAAGAACAGTTCTATTTACCATATACATACACATTTAAACATATACATTTGTATATATATTTATACATACCATTTAGAACATGTACCATAACAGTCCCAGTGATATCACTGCCAAGTATACATGAATAGTTTCCAGTATCATGACGATTCGCATTGGCTATATAAAGACGACTGAATGCACGTCCTGGTAGCATATCGGTTTTTACACTATTAACAAAAGTAGAAAAAAAAGAGAGTGAGAGAGAGAGATAAAAAGAAAAACAATAAAAAATATTTTATAAAAATTGTTAAATAAAAGAGTTTTCATTATCCTAACTAGAAGTGCAGAAATGCTAGTATCAATATACAAATGGAATGATATTCTGAGATTTGTATTAAAAAAAAAAAATAGAAAAACATTGAAAAAAAAACTTTGATTATTTTGATAAAATTTAATAAAACTAGAAACAGAATGAAAAATATGAGAAAAATAACACCGTATGCATGAGAATGTAGGAAAAGTCCTTAAGAAAGAGTGTTAACTTCACAGATGTAATATGCGGTGCGTATTCAAATTCTGGTTAGAACACTAGTATATAAATTTACATATTATATACCATATGATTAAGCCAACTTATAATTTTGTGAGAAACATTACAGGGAAACCCTACATGGGTTGAGGATAGATAATTCGGTCGCTTGGTCACAGTAATTTAATATCTTTACATGACAATTATAATCACAATAATAAGCCAAGCATTAAATTAAAATTTGGATAATATAAGGTTTTCTTATTCCTTGCCCAAAATATCAGTTTAAACGGAAAATGTTGAAAATGGCGACTGGCATTGAGCAAATGCAGTATTACGTTGAGCGTGATGGCAGAAATGCTATCCCCGAATTCATAATTCCAGCATATGTAGAGCAATTACAGATAAATTCAATCTTAATCTAACTTGGGCTGGGCATTTCAATGCGCTATATTTGCCTCCTGTCCCCAATGTGTACTCATACACGAACCTTCTCCAGATATTTGCAGGCCTACTTCAACAAACGATTGACTGAGTGTATGTACAATACACCTCCATTTACTCCGTTGAATTGATAAATAAATTTATTCCTGTTCTATCATAAACCATATTTGAATACTTGAAGCATTTTTCATACAACAGTTACTAAGGAGAACTCAAATCGACTTCACAAAAATATTTAATATTTTTATTTTGATTGATGTTGTGATATCTGGAGTACAACCTATTCTGATATAGAAACTTCGATGACATTGGAGTTACTTCGCAAATGGTGAACATATGCATGCGGGTGGTGCTTGGTTGTAGGTAGACAGATATAGTCTGTGTCATTAAGAACGTCTAGATTGCTGCATAGTCCCTAAGTAAATCCTGTGTTCGGATGCTACACTCGGTGAGAGAACACAGTCTTGGTGAGCATCCTATTCCGATGGTTATCTTTCCACTTATTTAACTTTTCTGACGAACATGACAAGAGAAAGCATGGTATAACTACAATCAGTCTCATCATCATCTTTCCTTTCACGCTTTTGCAATCTAATATGATCCAGAAGCGTTGTCATCCAATTGTCAAAAGCTTTTTCGAAATAAATGAAAAATAAGTATCACGTTGTTCGACCAATTGTTTTACAATTTTTTTTCATTACCCCTCTTGGGAGAATATGACTTCCACAAAGCATTTTCCATCTTATCCAGTTGACTGCTGTTGTTACCATAAGTCCCATTTGGTTGTTATTTTGCCGTTTCGGTGATCTATAGTTGTTCCAGCTAAGCAGGTGATTGGTCTGCTGTTGCGGTCCTAAGATAAAGGTGCTGATTAGATACAACGGCCTCCGAGTATGTGCTGTAGTGGTGGGAAACCTTGCTAACCGTTGATTCTCCGCTAGGTGGCAGTACTGTCTGACCTTCCTGTGATATTATTCCTTTTTCCATTTCCAGGGTATGAGGTCTTCTTAGATGAATAGAATCCATCTAAGAAGGAGGGAGTGAAGCCACTTAATTTGAAGTTCGAAAACCATGATGTACAATTTTATTTCCTAACTCCCTTGGAACTCGAACCGGCTTTTTTTAACTCCTGGGGTTTTTATTCAACTCCGTTGAGAGTTAAACCCGGGCTTCTATACAAGCTGCGAACGAAACACACCCATTTTCAATATCTCAGAAAGACCTTTATAGATAATGTTTAAGCTTGCTTTAGGCAAAATATACCGCAGCTCAATCTTTCTCCAATTGTCAGTAGTGAGATTGGGATTTTTGGGTACGAAGGCTATCAAGCTTTTGAAATGGTTGGTTAGGTTAGGTTAGTGTGGTAGCTTTATACCAAAAACTCACTTGAGCACGCAGTTTCCCGTTGTGGCGCCACAGGTGAACGCAGTCCCTGTACTGACCAAGTTCCTCCAAGCTAAGGAGGGAGAAGTTGGTCAGCGCAAGGGCTGCACATTGTCTACCCATAACACAGTGACCTGTAAGCATGGCCACTGTGATCGAGAAGATGTTACGACCAAGTCCAAGTAACTGGTTGGTGCGCCTTCTATCCATTGAGGGCCAAGTTAGCCTAGCGGTAGAGCAGGACTCCTCATTGATCCAGGATAGGTTGGCGTCCCGAGAAAATCTCCGCGCGATAGCCAGTTCGGACGAGGTAAGTGGCATTCCTAAGTTGATTGAAGAGAATTCTGGAAGAAGTGCGCTAGTTAGCTTGAAATGGTTGGAATTTTTTTAGTTTTAAAAATGTCAATTGAAATGCTGCAATTGTTAAAATAATACCTCTTTAATATAAAACCCTTTACGGAATCTCAATATGTATTCATATTTCCAAATAGAAATTCAATACATTACAATACATTCCTTATTCCTTTTTATAATTTTTTTGTTTTATTTTTTTTATTTTGTGTTTAAATATTAGTTCAACATGAATGGCCATGATATTCAAGGATTTTGCTATTAGTTTTTACATATTTTTTTAAAAATATCTCTTAAAATAATATATGTATACTTTTTAGAAGAAAAACATATTGAAATACTTCTGCTGTTATGACAGAGAGTGTTTCTAAAAAAATACTCGTATATCTACAGTGATTGCTATTTTGCAATTATGAAGAAATTTGTTAAGAAAAACAAAAAAAAAAAGCATATTTAATCAAATTGAAAATCACTTATGACTTTAATATACCCTAAAATAAAATCTAATAATAATTTCCAAGAAAAGCTTTTACGTTCCATTAGCAGTAAATCATGTATTAATATGACACTTACTATACATCATGGTAAACTGGAAGAAGACACTAAAATAAATGATGTTTTTATTAATGAAAAAAAGGGAAAAAGTATAAATATAATAATAAAGAATTTGTTTAGAACATATAGCAGTTTAAAAAGTTTACAATATTTGAAATTTATGATCGACAAAAGAATATATAATTGAAATGCACATATTTTTATTAAAAAATTAAAATAATTGTTTCAAAGCCCAGGTTGGACAACCCAAAAACTCTTAGGGCCATTATAACAACTTGCCGTTAAACTTGGTTTAGTTAAAGGTACCTTTAGCTAAAGGGAACTGTAAAGTTACCTTTAACTTATTTTCGTTATTACAATTTACAGATAAAAGAAAGTTAAAAATTTTCAAAAATATGGCAGTGCCGGAGCAATGTCGATAACACTACATACTCAATTAAACAAGTTTTTGTAAACGCAATGGCAACGACGAGCTTCGTTTTTTTGTTGTATATGCTAATTTTGTTTATGTTTGAAGTCGCCATATTGAAAATAATAATAAAATGGCAAGTTCAGACATAAACTTAACTTTAAAAGTTACCAGTAGGATGAAGCTACCTTATCGTCCACTTATAATAATGAAAAACAATTTATCTGCCCGTTAACGGGCTTTTTGCTCTTTAGTTAACGGCAAATTGTAATAATGGCCCTTATAGTAAATAAAATTGCCATTAAAAAGCTACTCAAAAATCTGTCGTTCGTAGTCGACTGTAAACTATAGATTTAAAGTAACACACATAACTTAAGTGGTCGTAATCCTGACTGAAGGGTTTTAATGACCAATTATGTATGCATGTATGTATGTCGTCAATACAAGACAATGCCACTTTTTTTGTTTTGTTTTAATCTAGTTGTCAATCTTGTCACTTGTCGATTTCGGTCGACATGTGTTTCTTATTATATAAGAATAATTGACGTTAATTTTGTTGTCAGTGTATTTGATATTGTGTCGTCTTAGTGTGTTGGTTTATTGGACGAGAACCCATGGTTTAAACTCTGGGGCACTGTTCGTAAACTTTTTTATAAGGAACAGTAGGAAGGTATTGCTACTATTCTGATTTCTTGATTACGAACGCCAAAAGGTAAACTAAATGGTTTTTGTTTAAACTGCTGTCCAACGGAATTCTTTTTATAGGCAGAATGCTAAACAAATAGAGGTGTAGTATGAAGGCAAGTAATTCTGATGCCTTTGACGGAAGCGATGGCATATTTCTGAGGGCATGAAATTGTAAATAAATGAAGATAGTGTTAATTTTTCCTTATTGAAATCACTTGAATTTTGTAAACGACATCCATTTTCTGAATTTCTTTTGATATTTCACTATTATCAACAACTGAGCCATCAACAACAACTACCAATTCTCTTACTAACATTAATCTCTAGTCATATTATTTCTGACATGAGTCTATTTCATAGAGTAACACTTATGGATACAGCAGAGTTGTTACAACAACACAACACATTCCTTAAGCTTTAAAAAGAAAATTTTTCTCAGCAATATTTAGATAATTATTATATTTATTATGATTGTTTTTATTGAAATAAAATGAATCAGCTGAGCAAAAAAAATTCTATAAATAGTTAATGTCACCCCAAATTGTTATAGAATACCATTTTGGCATTGATATTGTATTAAATTGCCGTTGTATTAAATTGCCGTGGGTTTAAATTGTAGTGGGTTTATTTTTATTTTTATTAGAAATACATATATCATATTTTCAATCTTTCAAAATTCTTAAAACAAACTATTGTACATAATAAATTAATTGTATTTCAGAAATTAAAACAAAAAAAAAAAAAAAAAAATAAATAAATAAAGTTTGTAATAATAAATGTTATTGTATTTAATTTATTAAAATTATGAAAAAATTAAATAAACTATTTAGTTATTGCCTATTTTCCAAATACTCTGTTTTTATAAAAAAGTTGTTAAATTTTAAAAATTATTTCCCATATTAATAAAAATTATTTTTGATTTATAAAGAGTTTACAATTTGGATTCCGTTCGGAACATAACACAATTTAGCCTTTTGTTGTCAAGAAGGTAAATCTACAGAAATGGTTCTAATGGACATAAAAGCTTGCTTCGTTTCTGTTTGGCATAATGGCCTAATGCACTAACTATGTACAATTGGACTGGATCCTGCATTTGTTAAAATAATTAGAAGTTTTTTTTATCAAACAGTACATTCATAGAGCATATTGGAAATATTTGTTCACAGAATTATGATATTCCTGCCGGATGTCCACAAGTATCATCTCTATCTCCAATTTTATACAATCTATTGACGCATGACTTTCCTGCTTTACATGGATGTAATTCATCTATTTTTGCCGATGACACAGCAATACTTAGTTCGGAAATATTACCGGTAGTTATCGTACACAAATTGGAGGAATCAACTAAAATAGTTACTGTCTATTTTAAAAAATGAAGAATAATGATCAACCCCTCACAAATATAGTCAATTTTCTTTACAAGAAGAAGAAAAAATTTATTTCTACCCCAAACCAATGTTACTGTTGGTACGGAATCTGTTGCCTGG
Source organism: Sarcophaga caerulescens (assembly GCA_927399465.1). Classification (NCBI taxonomy): domain Eukaryota; kingdom Metazoa; phylum Arthropoda; class Insecta; order Diptera; family Sarcophagidae; genus Sarcophaga; species Sarcophaga caerulescens. The sequence continues at coordinate 72,174,033 of OV656873.1, forward strand.
GATGCCAAGGTTAAAAATTTTAGTGTTATGCTGGATAAAAAATTATTATTTAATGAGCATATAAAATACATAGTTCACAAAATTAATACAACAATTAAAATAATCACCCTTATTCTGGTTGTCATCGTCGTCGTCGTCGTTACCAAAAATGATGTCGATAAAATCAGAGTCGACAAAATCAGAGTCGACACAATACAATATCGACGGCGTATTGACTCACAGAATACCAAATGTGTGTCGAACAGTCATCTATAACTGTCAATAACGACAAACAGAATACCAATTTTAAACTGTCGACACAAGACGACGTCGACGACGACAACCAGAATAAGGGTGAATGTATCCGTTAATAAACTGTATTTAATATACGATAAAAAATAGCAAGTTAATGGACGTCTCTGTTTTATTATTTAATAATTTATTTAGAATCACTGTTTATTGCATATAAATATCCTATAAAATTCTCTCAGTTTACCTTTACTTGTTCGCCTGTTTTATCTTAGGGATTATATGGCGTATGAGTGATGTGTATGGTGGAAGATGATGATGGTTTTATATTGATTATACGACATGTGGTATATGTCATGTAAATTTTTTTATACGTTCTTCTACTAACATACTAATTCATTTTTTTTTTCTGCTTCTTCTCACTTTTTTACTTAAAGTCATGAAAATGTTTTACTTTAACTGTGCATATTTCTTTTATTTTCTTTTATCTTGGGTATGTTGTGTAGTTTTTTTTCTTTATTTCACTTTAAATTGATTGGATTTTGCTTAAACTATATTGCTATTGTATATTGCTCTGCTGAATATTTGAAATATATTTACTCTGATGATTTATTGCATTACTTGTACAAAAAAAAAAAAAAAAAAATTAAGAAGAAGGAAAAAAAGAAAACAATCACATTTATTTAATAAAAAAAAATTTTCCCAATAAAAATTTAAAATGCTTGAGAATTTATAGAGAAATGTACAGCAAGTGTAAATAAGACATATTTTATATATCAAAAAATACATACAAAATCTATGTTGTAAGATTGTAGAATGAATATTATTCACTGAGCCTTCTCAAGAACAAGTTTTGAATCAGTTACCCTCACGTAGTTTCCTGGAATCGAGAACATTGAAGGCAACACCATACCTGAAGCATTTGCAAAAACTGATACAACTGTTAATTCAATAGATTTCAGATGCAAGTTTTTGGAGAAATCTGCTGCGAGGAAGACGCCGAAGAAATGTTTTTTCAATTTTTTGATCGAGATATCTGACTGGAGTTTGAAGCTAGTCCTCACGTCTAATAAACCAATACACTACCTACTAGACTACGATCGACCTTACACTGCACTCGCAGCTTGCGAGATCGCAATATTGATGAAGTGAACAAAAAACTGCACATCATTTAGTAACCTGACTGTAATGTCCTCTTGAGGGCCACTATAATTACTTATTATACTAACGAGGTTTCGTTAAGGAGTCAAAATTCTTGAAAAATTGATGAACTGGTGAAACAGGTACTGTATTTTGACTCAAGGCATTCTTACATAAGATACATAATTGGTCATTACAACCTTTCAGTCAGGATTTCGACCTAGCTTCTCACACCACTTATGTTGTGTGCGTTAATTTGATACGTGAGTGGCGGGACCTACAGGACCAAAGTCGACTCCAAACGAAAGATTTTTGAAAAGCTCTTCACGGCAATTTTATTTACTCTCAGAGTTTTTGCCAGAAATCTGGTGAGAGGCAGTCGCCGAAGAAATATTTTTTTTTCATATTTCGTTTTGATGCCTGACCGGGCATACATCCCGGTCTTTAGGTCTAATAAGCCAACACACTACCTACTAGACTACGGCGACTATAGGCATTCTTACTTCCTCCGAATATCCTTCAAGCGATAAGCTTGTAGACAGATACATAATTCACGTTACATGGTGTTTTTTGGATTCTCTACCGCATGCCACAATGTTGTTTGTTCGAGGAAACCGTAGACGAGACAACGTTAATACCACTAAACCTAACTTTGCATCTGGAGTTGTCGTATAGCTCACGTATTAGTGTGATTATCTTAACCGCATTGTCTTCCACAGACCAATCGATAATAGAAACTCACTCAAAATAATAAAAAAGCGTGCATAATGGGCTGTTATATTGAAATTATTTGTCGACCAAAATGGGGACTATGTTAATGCTTTTTCATAACAGCATAGACGTTCCCAATGCTACTGTTGACATTAGCCTGTTCAGCCTCGGTATCAATATAGTCGAAATACTCACATCGGTCTCTGTGAACTGATGTTTTAAAACCCACAACAGCAGCTCGATATTCAGTTTTCGCCTGTTCTTACGTTTTACTAGTTTTGTCACTGTATTGCGTTGTTTGAAGATTATACATAACGCACAAAGGTCTTACAACCATTTTGCTTTTCCGGTTATTTCAGAAGTTTTTAGTAATATATCGACACCTTTTCGATCATGTTGGCTTGACGTAGTTGAAAGTTACCAATGTCAGCCGTATGACGCGTTCGAACTTCAAGCCCAGGAATAGTTTACTGATAATGTAATCGATCTAGTTGCTCATGATTCTATCTGGAGATTCCCATTCTACGTCGCGTGCACAAACCAGTTAACCAATCGCCATTATTATTCCTTACATCTCCTACACCTTGCTAGTTCATTACCCGTTCCAAGATGCGACTATCGTTACCTACATTTGTACTGAAGTTCCAATGATAATCTTTATGTCTCCAGAGTTTACTGGGTACAAAAAATCTTCGAGTTATTTTTTTTTTTAATTATTTATTTATTTCATTTGTGATGAAATTAGAAATGGAATTGTAGAGATAATTTATTTCTCGGATTAAAGCCTCACAAACGGTCCTATTTTCTTGACGAATGTCATTAAAAACAATTCCTTTGGATTGGCATGAAGAATAGTTTCTTATTGTATAAGCACGCATGACGACCTTGAAAATAGCTCAGGCAGAGTTGGATAAGATACTAAGGCTGGCAGGTAAGAACCATGTGGCGACCTTAGACACCAGAATTATAGGCACTGGCTCTAATCACTCGAGAACAATTTTTAGTCGCACAATTTTTGTTATTTTCAAATCACACGGGATGAATATTAGTTTGGCATGAAATACACAGCTTTGCATATATTAGTGTTTTTGCATTCATTTGATGTTTAAAAATGACTTTTAAAAATGTGCATGTATTAGTTTTGTGCTGGTAATGTAGCTGGTTGAAACTTTACGCTGCCAAAAAACCATTCTCTTCACCGCTCTTGCCTATAAAAGGTCATTTTACGCCAGCACAATTGTTCTCGTGTGATTAGAACCACTATGGTTAGGATAATGGGAGACATATCGAACATGAAACTGTTTATACTTTACCGAGACCAAGAAATTCTACGATTATGAGATGTGATTGAACGAGAATGAACAATAAATATGAGTGGAGAAATTTGGGAGCGCGTACTCCTTTTAAAGAGTGATATGCGGATGAGTCAATGATTGATAGTGGAAAACCACCGAGAGCGTACGGACTCAAAAAGAAATATTATTATCAATTCAAAGGGATTAAATAACATACATCAAATTTTGTGTAACAAGTAAAATTGTGTGATGCTTTAGCATAGAGTAAATATAAGCATTGTCAAGAAAGTTGACGAAATGCTTAAGTGGAGCAAGTCAATTGCTAAATCCTTAATCGGAAAGTTAATAACAATAACGAATTTTTTAAGGTTTGAACAAAAAAATATGTGACTGTGTAATTTTTTCCGTGTTTGATTATTTTACCAGCAGAACTTTCCTTGAATATTATTCAGAAATCCTTTAATGACATGTGATGATCTTGCTTAATTAATGATTACTGTGGTATCATAAGTCGTATTCAATCATGATTGTCTCAATAACAGCATCTGAATCCTCATAATTTTTTCGATAACTATAAGGTCACCAAAAATTTAAGCAGTTTTTGTCTCCAACAAATTGATGGGTTTCCCTCCAAATTTCTATATGAAGCGGATTGTTAAGATAGTGACAGTAATTTCCAATGCAGTTAATACCTGGCTGAACCTGGCCTATGCACATGCTGTAATATTGAAAACGAATGACTATTCTGGTAAACTTTTTAGTAGATTTGGTTTTATGATACCAACACGATACTTTTGTATTCACAATTTGTAGGCTTCCAGCAGTGCCCTTTACCGTGTGTTCCACAGAGTACATTATATATAAACAGAGTACATGTATATAAATTCATTATCGTATACAAAGTAAATTTTCGAGAAAACTTTTTATCATTCAAATCTAAACCTCTTATTTGTTCCAGGACAAGGAACAACTTCGTTGGAAGCATAAGCGCACGAGCAATGTTATTAGGCTTTGCTGGACTGATCTGCATAGGAAGGACACATATTGTCTGGATTTTCTTAAATCCCATGTTAATATCTAAGACTCTGGTTGTCATAGATCACTGCCAGAGATCAGCAATGAATCCTTTTTCCGCTACTCATAAGCACTCATGCAATTTTGAGTATGAGTGAATCAACAGAATTGAAATTCAACTACTCTGATTCATTCGCACTCGCTACAGCATTGATTTATAAGTATAGGTTACAATGAGTATGAGTACAACGTTGACATCAAACTCACAACATTCGAAATGTGTTTGATTCATACGCCTACTCATTCTGATTCATAAATTTAGAAAAATACTTATAATTCTTATAAGTGATTCGAGTGGCTCGAATCATTCATCAAAATTTACAGCCTTTGTTATTGTTGCATATACAAACAAAGAAGAAAGGAAAGACAAAGACAACAAGCAAAGCATACACACAATCTTCTTGTGAGTATAGTAGTGTTCGTACGCGAATCATATTTATTTTGTGCTTCGTGTAAATGTTAAGTAGAGACGAGTCGAAGTCAATAACATCATGCGTATTGTTAAGTATGTATACGACGAGTACTTCCAACTTTGAGTATGAGTAGTATGAGTATCATATTAAAATAAGTATGAATGCGTATAAGTATCAGAAATAATAAGTATGACTCGAATATACTCATCGTTTTGAATACTCGTTGCTGATCTCTGATCACTGCCTCATTGGAAGGTATGCTCGAAGACTACGAGCTCCCTGTTTGGAAGCTTTGGATCTCTTTATGTGTCAGTGCTTAGCTTTTGCCAAGAAGAGGCTGGCCTTTTTGATCCCTCATATCTTCTTATCTTCGATTGAATTCTCTAATGTAAAGACTACGGTATGGTTTTAATTGGGGACCTTAAGCTGGATCTTACCTTTAGTTAGAGTCTTCATCCAAACTAATCTTACCTACAGTAAAAAGGAGTATTATTTCAAGCCGTTTGCGAGAAGTGATACAACTAAAAAATACCAGTTATTTTTTTACAAAAATTCATAGCTTCTATATCATACTTACTCGGAATTCATTACTGAAAATAACAAAATTATTCGATCGAACTTCACTATATTCTCTAAAATTAAAAAGGGCGATTTAAAAACAATGACTGTAACTAACATATTTAAGGTTGAACATGCATTGTTATGCTACTCAGCTAATATGATAAATGCTATAATAATAGAACAATAAATTTGCTGCTGTTGTAATTATAAACCATATGTATGTAAATTTATTCCATTTATTTTTTTATAAAAACATTATATTTTGACAACGTAATACAGATGTCATGTCATTCTGTTTATGTCTTTGACTGTCTGTAAAGCTTTAAATTTTCGCAGGACATTTGCCATAATAACGGTAATTTAGTATGTGTAAAATATTTGTAAAAGTGTTGAGTTTAATGTATGTACATGAACAACTTATGGAGCAGACGGATCCATTAGAAATTTACATCAGTATTTATACAGATACATACAAGTAATTTAAAAATTCAAATTGTTGATTTACTAAATATATGTGTATATATATACATATACCTATACCTATACATACATGTATATATTTAAAATACAGTGGTGGACATATAATTAAAACATAAATATTAAATATCATTTGTTCGAGTTTTTATAAGATTTGTTGATATTTATACGAGACTTTTTCGCTAGAAACATAAGTTTGGTCCTTACTACACTTGATTCCTTCCAGATATGCACTATTATTGAGTCAATATTCGGTTAATTGAGTACAATATTTTAAGTACTCAGGCATAATAATACACGCAATTCAGCTTACTCAATATTCATTGGACAGCTGGTGAGAAACAACATTGTTTTTATTTTGGTCGCGAAAATTAGTGTCGTTTGTTAATTTATTAGTGTTTGTTTGTCGTTATTGACATTTTAGTTGTAAAATATTAACAGAAAGTGTTCGGTTAATTGTAATATGCTCACTAAACACACTTATGACAGTGCTGCATTTTAAGTTTTACTCAATATTATAACAATTTAGGTATTTATTGCGCAATTATTAATTGAAACTTTATATGAAATATTGAGCTCAATAATGGGGTTTATTGCGGTTTACGCAATAAAGGTGCACATTTGAACACCGTATTATATTTCTATTCTATTCAATTTTCTTACAAAATAAATCATTATTTAGTGAAAGAGTATTTTGTATTGGTAAGAGAGTTTTAAATGATATGAGGAAAAATGAGTACAAGAATTAACCATATGGTATGGAAAAAGAGCCAAGTTGTTCCAAAGAGTAAAGAAATGTAATACTCAATCTCAAAGGAGACGGGAAGACAGAAAATAAAATTACTCAGGCACTTGGTTACATTTGGAACATTTGGAATTCCAAATAACGTACCCATACATCCAAGCTCCGTAAAACGGTCTGGACATCTATTGGGAAAAGGTTGTCGGCAAACACATACCTTAATTGTGTGTGTCTACAACGGATGCTTTCGCGTTACAAACGAAACTCGACTGGTTAGATTTTTCAAGGTTTTAAAAGAATTTGATTTGATGAGAAGAAGCAAAATAAAGGATAAAAGGTAAATTAACGTCATCTTTCTATTAATATGTATTCGTCGTAGTCTAGTGTTAGTGTTTTGGATTATTAAATGTGAGGCCACTGTTCAAACCCCAGTTCAGACATTTGAAACGAAACGAAATATGAAGAAAATATTTCTTCCGCTACTTCCACTCTAATGTAGTAGTGTGAGAATCCTGACCAAGGTTCTAATGACCAATTATGTATGTATGTTTGTATGTATATTGCTCATTTACAACCCTTCTCACATCCCTTATGTTGTGTGTGTAAATTTTATGTTAGGTTAGTCAATTTCTACAGTTTAAAGTCAATTCCAAATTCTTGAGAAACTTTCCATGGACATTTTATTCACTCTCTGAGCTTTTGCAAAAACCTGCTGAGAGGAAATTTTTTTTGTCATATTTCGTTTTTATTGAAGATATCTGACCACCTGGTTAGTTTTGAACCGTGGACTTCGGGCTAAGAAGCCAACAGAGTACCTATTAGACTGCTGTGACTTACAAAAACATTAAACAAAATAAATTATATCATACACGGAGAAAAATTTAACGTTAATGTGACACGTTCATGCACAAGAATAACCTTAAGCTCACTTCACGACTTGTAATGCTTAGATGAACAATCCCCTGATCTCCATCTAATTGAGAACTTGTGTATTGAAATTCAAAAGAGTATGGAAAAAAAAATCCTAAAAGTATTGATGAATTGTGGCAAAACGTCGAAATGTGTTGAAGGGTTATTGTTCAATATACATACCTGTTGGCACTTAATATAGAGTTTGTCGAATCGATGTAAACATGTTGTTAAAAATAAACGTTACATCATGAAATAAATATGAAAAATACATTATTTTTTTTGACGAATATTTTATTTATATGTCCACCAGTGTGTATGTTGTTACGTTTTTACCTTTTTAAAAACGTTAATGTTAAACGATATTAGGTCGTTTCGATATGCGTAACAATATTTAAAAAATGTTTATAAAACAATATTTTAAGTTTATAGAAATAAATAATTCATTTTAAAATATTTATTTAAGAATCATTACGAAATGGTTTTGCAAGTCCACATGGAATAAGTTTATAAAAGTAAATACAATTTGATTTACTTATTTCGTTTACCAAGGCTTTTAGTAGTAAATAGGTTAGTAAACATTTCCAATATGTATAAATATTAACTAGTTTTTCATAACATATTTACATATTTCTCTATTTACATACCATACATACTCTTACACATACACAATATAAAAGCATTGCTATTACTCAAACTAAATCTTACGAAATATGTTTGAAATAAATGCAAATTCAGAAAAACATATTTACCAGGACGGTAGTGAAATTTAATACTTAAAGGAATAAAAGGAAAATATGCAAAAGAAATTTATGAAAATTTTTATTATAACGAGTAAAAAGCATCCAAAGATAAATATGATTTCAAATAAAGCCTAGTTCGAATGTTAATAATACAACTCATAATTACTTTATACTTTTTATTTGAGACCGATAGGAAAGCAGGGGTATTATGGGTTTTTTATTTTAAGGATCAATATATATACCTTGGTCAATTTTTTTTTGAGAATTTCTTTCTAGTAATAATTCCAAAACATATTTACCAGGACAGTAGTGAAATTTAATACTTAAAAGACAAATAGGAAAATATTCAAAAGAAATTTGTGAAAATTTTATTATAACGAGTAAAAAGGATCCAAAGTTAAAGATTATGATATCAATGATTTTTTAACCCCAGGTTAGACATTTCCAACCATTCGAAATATGAAAAAATGTTCCTTAGGCGAATTTCTCTCAGCAGATTTCTGGCAAACACACTGAAAGTAAATCAAATTGCCATGGAAAGTTTTTAAAAATCTATAGTTCAGAGCCGATTTTAAACTGTAGGTTCCGCCACTCATGTATACAAAATTAACACACACAACATAAGTGGCGTGAGCAGCTAAGTCGTAATTCTGACTGACTGCAGTGCATTGTGTTGGAATGTTTTTCTGCTTTTAATAACCAGTGTATATACTTTAATCACTTTTTTTCGGGAATAATAATAATAATAATTCTCACAATATTTTTTCTGTTGTGAGTAATCACTTATAATCACAGCAAACAATCCGACAATCATAAACATCCAAAGGCTCTTGTGTAAATCGAACCCATGGCCACGAAACTTGAAGTTTAGCACACCAGAGATCAGCAACGAGTATTCAAAACGATGAGTAGATTCGAGTCATACTTATTATTTCTGATACTTATACGCATTCATACTTATTTTAATATGATACTCATACTACTCATACTCAAAGTTGGAAGTACTCGTCGTATTCATACTTAACAATACGCATGATGATATTGACTTCGACTCGTCTCTACTTAACATTTACACGAAGCACAAAATAAGTATGATTCGCGTACGAACACTACTATACTCACAAGAAGATTGTGTGTAAGCTTTGCTTGTTGTCTTTGTCTATCTTTTCTTCTTTGTTTGTATATGCAACAATAACAAAGGCTGTAAATTTTGATGAATGATTCGAGCCACTCGAATCACTTATAAGTATTATAAGTATTTTTCTAAATTTATGAATCATAATGAGTAGGCGTATGAATCAAACACATTTCGAATGTTGTGAGTTTGATGTCAACGTTGTACTCATACTCATTGTAACCTATACTTATAAATCAATGCTGTAGCGAGTACGAATGAATCAGAGTAGTTGAATTTCAATTCTGTTGATTCACTCATACTCAAAATTGCATGAGTGCTTATGAGTAGCGGAAAAACGATTCATTGCTGATCTCTGTAGCACACTACCAACTGGACCATCGGGGCACCATACAATTTCTGCCTTCAATAACTTTATAATCAAAGAACGGATAAATATCTGTAATTATTCTTATTTTGTGAAACACATACTAAATTATTTATCGCTGAAATGTGTCTGTAGTTTCTAATAATATTGTTTAAATCTATCGCGTTTTTTAAATGACATCAAAATCTTTGTGAAAAGAATAGAATAAAAGATACGTAAATATGAAATAAAAACCTCAATAAAATATCAATTTGTGTTTATAGTATCCAAAAAATATTTGTAAGTGATGTCACCAAAGAAATTCGTTGTTACAATAAAAATGATTATTGAAATAAATTTAATGGTTATTGAAATATTGTTTTCGTTAGTACCATAAATATCGTCTAAATGAGGTAATAAAACAATTTGAATTTATTGGTATTTACATGTTGGATTTATTACGAAGGAAAACCGACTTGTTGATAAAACGCAAGAAGTATTGTGTTTATAAAAATTATATTCTATGGGATTATAATTATCCTTTAATTAAGTCTTTATCAATTTTTTATTTAAATTTGATAGGCATGTTGTAAAAAATACTCCCAAATAGTTAAGGTGTACAAGTTTTTAGGTATCGGGGTTTGAAGCTGCATCTGTCAAATTGGTTGTCATTAATTTAGTCTGCCAAATAACCATGTACGGATATAGCATTCAACATTTTGACCATGGATTCTACATTAAAATATTGAGGAAATAGTAGCAAGAAATTGTGTCTAATTGCCATTAGAGCATCATAACGTACTTAATTTTGTTTATAATTTTTCATGCCTGCAAAGTTGTTCAAAAACTGTTTAATACTGATCAGAGTGTTCAAACTAGGTTTGAACACATACAAATTTTAAAAGCAACACATTCCATCAAACAAAAGGAATGTTTCCATCGTTTTATTTCCAATTCCAATTCCATTCCAAGAAAGGGAATGCCTCCAGCGTTTACCGTTAAGAATTATTAAAGAAGAAGTAAACGAAACAGACGTTTGGTGGACGATGAAACAGCACACCAAATTCATTCCTAATCTTGCAGTAGCAAAAGAAGCATTTAAATAATTTTAAATTAATTTTTAAATAATTTTAAATTAAATTGCCTAAATTATAAAAGAAATGAAAAACTAATTAATTAAAAGAAATATAAAGAAAATTTGGTGCTTAAATATATTTTGTAAAATTAAAAAATAAAAAGATTGTGCTTAATTAATTAAAAGAAATATAAAGAAAATTTGGTGCTTAAATATATTTTGTAAAATTAAAAAATAAAAAGATTGTGCTTAAAATTAATGTTCAAAAAATACTTACCTGAATTATATATACTATACCTGAACTATTTACATAAAATTATATCTACCTAAATTGTGTACCTATATACCTATAATAAAAGGAAGAAATGTTAAATTAATTGAATTATACTTACCTTCAATATTGTAATACATATCAACCCAAATCTCAAATTATTCAAAATTTGTTTACCGAAAAAATAAAAGGATAATTGGTGAAATATAATTAAATCTCATAAAGTTTCATTGGAATAAAACTGAGAAAAGAAAAGGTAAGAACCCAAAGTTATTCTCTCTCTCTCTCTCAATTCGTAAAGAAACTGAAATAATTCTTTTTCTTTTTTTTTATTTTCTCACCAACGTATCCCAACGATTGTAATTACTCGCGAGTGATTACAATCGACATCTCCTGAAGATCATTCTCTTCAAGGAGATTTAAAAACAAATTTTCATCCCCAATTTGTTTCATGGTCCTTCTCCCGCGAACGCTCCGCGACCCTTGGATTTAAATCATAGTCCTCCTCCGCAACCCGTGGAATTGCTTCTTGGTCATAGTCTCCAGTTTTTATGGTTACTCAGCAAATCTCCCTTTAAACGCAAATTAAGATATAAACAACAAGTGGAAAAAATTCGTAAAAACAACACCATACAACAACAATGAAGTAAAGAGCACAAAAAGCTCATCACTAGAACATAAAACAACAAAACTGTAAGTGACATGCATTTTTTATATATCTAAATAATTAGAATATAAGTTTAAAATGAAACGTGAGTGACAAAAATTTTTACATATGTACATATATACAATTTATTCCGTGTAAAAAATAAAAAAAAAGAGAGAGAAAAAACATAAAGTGAAAAAGAAAAAAAAAAAAAATTATAATAGGTTAAATATAAAATTTAACCTGTTAAAAAGTGTGCAAAAAAAAGTAGTGTTCCGATAAAAATTAACCTTGAAAGCGGAAAAGGTTAAAAGAAGCGTATGGACATTGAGATGGACATATGCTTACGGTAAATTACATTTATAAAAAAGCACATACGTCCCGTTTTTTCTCTCCTTTTACCCGAGTACCGTTTTACCCGTTTATCCCGTTTTTTACTTTTATATATAAGAAAACAATTTAAAATTCCAATATACATATATGTATCAAGAAAAAATTTAATATAATCAAAAATTAAAGAAACCCATTTAGTTACGTATTATTACACACCATATATATACATATATACGTTACACACTATATATATTACATACATTACACATTACACAAATATATAAAATATTAATTTCGCGATTAACATTCCCCGTTAACTCTTATGTAAAATGCAGAAATTTCTTTTCTGCATATGTGAAAGTGAAAAAATATATAAAATAAAAAACATAATTTGAAAAGATCCCCCTGTTAAAAAAATTACAAAAAAAAAAAAAAATCAAGTGATCCCATCTCCTTTAATGTAAATCAAACACATAGTGTATTAATACAACACTCTCTTAATCACACATAAGAGAAGTGTGTTTGGAAAATACACAGATCAAGTGTAATTGTAATTTCTCTTGAATTGTAGCAAATCTCTTTGTTACAAAATTCCAACCAGAGAACAGCAGACTACACAACATTGGAACAACAAAAAGAAGAATAACAAGAAAAAGACATAAGGACAAAACGCAAAGCAGAGATGTAAAGGAATGAGATTTATACTCAATAACAAACAAAAATTTTTTCGAAATTTAATTAACAACGTGACTAATTATTTCATTTAATGTTTTTTTTTTTAATTTATAACATAAATAAATAAATTTTTTTACCCCAACAGTCCTTATTTGTTTCAATTTTAATTTCAACCACATATATTTAAAAAAAATAAATAAATAAATTTGTTTACCGAAAAAATAAAAGGATAATTGGTGAAATATAATTAAATCTCATAAAGTTTCATTGGAATAAAACTGAGAAAAGAAAAGGTAAGAACGCAAAATTATTCTCTCTCTCTCTCTCAATTCGTAAAGAAACTGAAATTAATTCTTTTTCTTTTTTTTTTATTTTCTCATCAACGTATCTCAACGATTGTAATTACTCGCGAGTGATTACAATCGACATCTCCTGAAGATCATTCTCTTCAAGGAGATTTAAAAACAAATTTTCATCCCCAATTTGTTTCACAGAGGAAACACCACACATATTGTTACGTTTTTACCTTTTTGAAATATGAAAATAAAAATAAATTTGTGTTTAGTTTCAATTAAATTCTTTATTGTTCACACTATTTTGTGTGCCACTGTTCACAACTTGATGCATACAACAATAATTGGCTTTGTTCGCTAACAACGCAGATCTTTACAAAGGAGATCTTCAAACCACGACTGTTCTCTTCACACGCAACGCGGCTTCACACAAGGATGACTGAATTCTTACTACTCCTTGCCTGCTTTGTCTTGCTTTTTTATATGCCCACGTAAACAGTCTGATGAATGTTCTTGAAGTAGAATGTTCATGTTTTCGCCTTCTCATGAATTCTATTGTCGCTTCATTTGTTGTTTGTGTATTTTGGTTGCATTCTTTGTTGTTGCATTCTCGCTTTATTGTCTATATCCTTTTCTTTCATACTCATGGTTTTGTTTTTGTAGCTTTTGTTTACACTGTTTCCATTTTTGTAACAATGTATTCTCCGCCCGTAAGTTTTTTCATAATTTAAATAAAACCCTCTTATACGAGAAGCTTACAAAAAAAAAAAGAAATAAAAAATATGAGTGCTGTTGAATAGACAATGTTAAACAGAATCTTTATGTTCCTACTTCTAGGCGAGTTATTGGGGGATTATTTGTAAGAAAGACCATCTGAACGATTAGTTAAAAATGAAAAAGGATTAAAAAAGAATTGCCTCAAAATGGAAACGGTTAACACTATTAAAATCCTAATGAATAAAATTAAACTAAGTAATATATTGGTATTAAAGACATTTTTATGCATTAGAACTTAAATAATATTTTCTATTACTATTATTATCTATTATTATCAATGTTTGAGGTAATTTTACTACTAAGTTTAGTTTTTATAAAGATTTTTACAAAATTTTTTCATTATCGTTATCGTTTTTTCGTTATCAATTGAATGTCACGTATAGCGTTATTGACTCCACATATCGTCAACATCTATATTAATATAAATACAGACTTAATTGGCCATTACACACATATTGTATGTGTTAATTTTATCCATGAGTGGCGGGACTCTTAGTTGATAGTCGACTCCGAACGACAAATTTTTGAGAAGCTTTCCATGGGAATTTTATTTTACTCTTAGAAATTTTGCCAGAATATTGCTGAAAGGAAGCTATTGAAGGAATAATTTTACATATTTTGTTTTGTTTGAAATGTGCTGGGGCTTGAACCATAGGCTCGCATCATACAAGCCAAAACACCACCTATTAGACTGAGACGAGTTCAATATAAATCAGATGAAAAAAGTTAATTTTATGTGTTTCCAAACGCACATAAAAAGGGATTGGTTAAATGACACCATTGGGCCGAAATCTCTAAAGGCGGTTTCTCTATACATTGACTTTGCGTTTGGATTACAATTGGAAATGAAATTTGACAAAAAATCTTTCCTTTAATGCATTCGGCAAGTTGTCGCTATTGGTGATAATCGTTTAACTTCAATTCTTGTACCAATTGAGTTGTGGAAGTCTGAAAAATTCAGTGAAATCATGAAAACGTGAATCTTCAGAAATATGAGCAGAAGAATACTAGAATTATAATAATTTTCCACGAAAGAATCTCTCTTTAAGTGATTATAGTTGTATGTAGGTAATGGTAGTTTTTAATACTGAATTTAAAGAAGTTTTCTAAAAGAGGTAAATTTGAAGTTGAAAAGAAAACGATTTTAGAAAATCTTTACAAAATAATAAAATTGAGAGTGATTGAGTTTGGATTGCATAATGATCGGGATTTCAACTCCAATTACTTCTATTTGTCTTAACCAAAGAAATGTTTTCAGATACGAAAATTCAAAACTTACGACTAATGCTATAAACACAATAAACGCAAAGCAGCAAACGCAGTAATTTCTCAAAAATAAAATATATGGGTGTATATGGAAGATATTATTTTAAAATTAGCACGATACAAGAAAAGATTCTGTTGTTTTGCTTTTAGGCTAATTTCAATTTTTATTCACAGCAGTGAGAGAATTAGTGCTAACAGTGAGAGGATTTATGCTGGCGATGTATGAATATTACCAAAATCTTGGAATGCATAAGCAATCATTTATTTAACTTTTCCCCGAAAACCTTCAATCTTCATAAATAATAATAAATATCGTATTGTTGTGTACAAAAAAGAATGATTAATACATCCTTTACATCCTTTACATCATTGAATGCAAAGTAGTTTATAGTAGTGTGTGTTATGAAATGGTTTTAAGCGATTTCAAATCATTATTTAAATTTCAATTATAATAGAAAAAACCATGTGTTCTACTGGCAGTTAGTTCACTGCGACAATATAAAAAGAAAATTATAAATTTAGTAATAGTTATCCTCTTTCGCTCTATCAAGATGGGTACAGTAATGAAGGTTTAAAAAGTTTTATAATTTACGATATACATCCAATCATGGAATGAGATCAGAAATGAATAAGCTAAATGAAATAGTTTTTTCAATTATTTTACTTAACTGATCATTACATACAACTCTTTAGTGACGATTCCGACCCAGTTTCTCACACCACTTATGTTGTGGCTGTCAATTTTTATCCATAAGCGGCGGGAGCTATACTTTAAAGTCGAATTCGAACGGCAGATTTCATGGCAATTTTATTTGCTCTCAGAGTATTTGCCAGAAATCTGCTGAAAAAAATATTTTTTCATATTTCGTTTTGTTGGAGATGTGTGACCTGTAGTTTGAAACGTGGCCTACACACTACCTAATAGACTACAGCGACGGCAAGTTGCACCATCCTGTTGAAACCCAACACCGTTCACACCAATACCATGAAGAGCGGGTACAAAAAATTCGTTTATCATGGTGCGATAGGTGTCGCCATTGACCGTAATGGTTGCGCCGTCCTCATTTTTAAGAAAATATGGGCCAATGATGCCTTCGCTCCACATGCCGCGCCAAACAGTCACTCGTAATGGGTGCCTTGGCTTCTGTAAGATCATGTGTGGGTTCTTTGAGCCCCAAATACGACAAATTTTGACACTGACGTTTTCCGTTAATATTTAATTTCTTAGGATATGGCACTTGCACAAATATTTTTTGCTTTAATAAAAGATTTTAAACTAAGTTTGATTAATTTTCAGCCTACAACAAATCTTAAAAGTTTTTAACTCTGATTAAAAGAAGTTATCGAATTAAAGCATGTTAACAATACCACTACAAAAAAATAAAATAAAATAAAAAACCTACCTATTATTATGGAGTGTATAAAAAAGAAAAAAAAATCAAAAATAAACAAGAAAATGTAAAAAATAATCAAATAATCAAAAAACCTGCATATGTATGTATTAAAAAAAATCATGGCAAAACAAACAGTTCAAGGTTGCCAAAAAAAAGGAAAATTATGATAAAAATATACCATTACAATTTACTTTTACGAGTATTTCTATTGTTGTTGTGAATGAAAAAATAATATTTTTCCACTTTCATAAACATGTCACACTATATTTGTATTTATGCGTTTTAGATTTGGATTTTCGTTTCATGTCTTAATTTTTTTTGTTTTGTATTATATTTCGGGTAGTGTCTCATTTTTAAAGAGGGTATAACAAACAGAATATAAAGCCATTGAAAGTCATGTAATATTAATGATTTTGAATTTCTACACACACTGAAAGAATTTTACCCTAAAGGCGTAAATCTGTAAATTTTCGTATTTTTACGACAATAAAGTCAATACAATACAATACAATACAATACAACACAATAGTAATAAAAATGTTAAAACAATTCAAAAATTTGCAGAAAGTTAAGTTCATTTTCGTAATGCGTAATACTGTAATCATAGTGAAAGCAACGCGGCAAACACAAAAATTTCTTAAAAATAGAATACATGGGAGTATATATGTATATATATATATTATTTTAATGGCAACACGACAACAAGCAAACTGTTGTTGCAAACTTGCTGTGTTTGCTGCGTTGCGATTATTGTGTTTATAGTATAACGTACTGGTATATTTTGAAATAATTTCAAAGTTTAGAAAATTTAAATGGAATTTATTGTATTCATTTCCAAATGTGTGTATTTTGTGTTCTATCAAGATTAACTTGAACGTCCAACCCACCCACATTAACTACAGTGCTGTGTTAGCAATTTCTTAAAATTGTTTTAATGTTTGAAACGAAACAAATAATCCCACAATAATTATTTTTTCTTTATATTGTTGACATTTACTTTTTTTTAATACATCATAATCTAACAATGAATGAAATTCAATCTGTTGGTTGAATAAAATGAAATTTTATAGTTTCATTTTAGGACTCATGTACAAATACGTAAGAACACATACAACATTTATTCAAAATACAATGTAATTACGTATGTATTTATCTATTTTAACCAAAATTACGTCGTACTTCTCTAGTGTATGAGGATAGAATGGATTAACAAGTAAGTTCGAGGATTTTTGAATGGAATACAGGTTTTCAGATAAAAATAAGTTTATTTTTCAAAATGTTAGTCTCTGTTGCCCTCTATAGGCTTTATTGAAAGTTTCAACAATTTTTTAATCCCTTGAAAAAGTAAGATTTACGGACGTAATCAAAAAGGATTTGTAATATCAGTGAAGTCATCGTAGTGTAGTAGGTAGTGTGTTGGCTTATAAGACGTGAAGCCACCGTTCAAATCCCAGGTCAGACATCTCGAACAGAAACGAAATATGAAAAAATATTTCCTGCGGCGACTTATTTATTCTAAGTAGTCTTCACAACAAAAATTATGAGGGTAAAATAAAATTGCGATGAATAGTTTTTCAAAAAACTGTCGTTCGGAGACGCCACTCACGTATAAAATTAACACACAATAGACAATAGACACAGAAAATCTTATAGAATTTTAGTTTCGTAGATTCCCTTCAGGAAATTTTGCCGTTAAAAATATATCACCACGCTTGCTTGAAAGGTCAATTTTTGAAAATGCCCATATTTTACAAGATTGTCGAGAGTGTTTTATAACGTGTTTAGAGAAAAGAAAATCATATCCTATTAACTACACTACTACAGCAATTGTCATGAAAAGTTTCTCAATCAAGTTTCTCTGTCGTTCGGAGTCGACTTTAAGCTGTAGGTCCCGCCATTTATGGAAACAAGTAACACACACAACATAAGTGGTGTGATAAGCTATGTAGGTCGCAATCCTGACTGAAGGGTTGTAATAACCAATTATGTATGTATGTGTATTAAATTTAGATTTTACAACAGCATTTCATTTGAGCATATCAAACAAACACTTACTATTTTTATGTATTCAAAAAATAAATAAAGTACTCTGTACTCGTTTTGTTGGAAACAAATGTACTCAATATAAGATTAAAAAAAAATAAAATAAAATAAAATAAATCCATTGTAAACTTCTTATGAAATAGTTTGAGAATGTAATTTGAATATTTCAACATATTTCACATTTGTATATAAAAATATTTTTTGTAACATACAGATTTCAATTTTATGACTCTAAACCACTTAGTTCTTTTATCCTATTCGAAAATTTTTTTTATTACTTTAAAAATATTTCAAAGTTAGGAAATTAATATCAAAAAAATTGTTTTCCGATTATAAATTAAACGTGTTGAGATGTTTGTTGGACGTTTATTTAGTTTTTTAAATTTTACCACTTTCTTTGAATACAAGTAATAATAATTATATTGCAGTTAAGAAGAAAACTCCACATAAGGATAAAGTATAACATCATATCAAATGAGTATCACTTGGAGTAAACAAGTCCTTAATAACTACAACTTAAGACCTGGAACAGAATAAAGTACTGGCAGTAGAATCCGAAGCTCAACACGTAATGAGTAGCTTAGCAAGAATAAATGCAAACAGAATAGTGAAGCTCTCTTATTTGGTTGCAAAATAACCTTTTCAAAAACTTACAGAATAATACAAGAATAGTATAGGATTTTTTTTTAAAACACGTATCAAATTGTATAATAAATGCATATCCAACTTTATTATTTAATGTTGAATATGTTGAAAAACATGGATATCCTCTTTACATTTTATATTTGACAATCAGCAACTGCTAAAATTACGTATTCTGTTGATAGCGCTACAGATTATGTTGTACTACAGCATCTATTCTGTTCCCCACTTAAAACTAAATAAACTAGTAAATGTTTGGTTGGATATCAACAATTGCAAAACTGCGTGAAATGAACTGCAGACAAATGTCCAGTAAGAAGAAACACATAATAGTTGATACAATATAACTAGCAAACATCATTTGAATGGTTCGAAGCGCACATAGCGGGCATTTTTCTTGTTCGCAATGCCAGGAATCGTTATATTTCTGTCGCAAAGAACTATTTCAGTAAATGACCAGAAGTTCACGACTTGCACAGTCATGAATTGCAAGCAGTTGTGAGTAACTAGATGTGTTGCTACGGTTCTCCTATAGAAATACGTTAGGGTAGAAATTTTGAGTTATCCTTTTATATGAGCGAAGTATACACATGTAATGCGGAAGACGGGAATAAAACCGTTCCCAATGTGCTGAATTGTACTCTGCGGTAGGTGATAAGTGAACAACAAAAATGTTGTGTCGATAATTATCGATAGCTATGTAGGAGATTCAATGTCAAGAACGCCTACTACTGGGAAGAAATATTCAGAAAGTGCTCACCACAATTAAGCGATGCAGCGAATCCAAAGAAGACTAACTGGTTTTACTATACAATCCACAACGAAAGAAAGCATTATCTCCCAAATTACCACAGATTCACTGGAATGACACTATAAAAGTTAAATAACGTGTTATATGTATACGAATCAAACGTATAACAGCTTGAGATCCAAAGATCGTTCATTTAGAAATATTAACGTAAATGGTAATAATATGCCTACTCATAACGAACGGTGTTAAGTGAAAGTCAGCGTTTCGAACACAAAATATTTATTCTATAAAAAGAACCAGAATAACAATAACAAAACGACAGAGAAATTATGAGAGTGGAAATAACAAAACTTCATAGCAAGATCGCGAGAAAAAGAAAAAAATTATAAAAACAATATCAAATCAAAAGTAAGGCACTAGAAGTTTTCAAACAGAAAACGAATATAGTACAAAACGAGGCAAAGATAACATTTCCAGTGAGTAGTAGTGATGATTACGACAGATGTTCACTAGTGTATCATACACTGTTAAGTTGGAACTTTGTTGTAAACGTATGATGTAATAAAATGTATAGGGTGATGAAATAAATGCTTAAATAAAGTAATAACAATAAATAAGAGTAAATTTTTTTTTATCTCAAAACTATAATCCTTAAAACTACACTCGTGATAAATGCTGATTTAAATACATATCAAAACATGAAATGCAAAAAAAAAAAGAAAATAAATAATAAAATTCACTCTAATTTTTAAATCAATCTCATACGATTGTTATTCAAAATAAATAAATGATGTTTTCGTAGCTTTTAGCAAAAAGTCCTGCCTTTTCCAAATCAATAAATTCATCACAATTGTTATGATTTCTTTTATTAGTTATTCAAAGTCATCACCTAACCTAACCTATTTCAAGTCGTCATATATCCCTACAGGGGCGTCTGTCATGTTTCTTAAATTAAAAAGAAAGGCACACAAGAAAAAAACTTTTTAATTCAAAACTTTTAAGTGAAAATCTGCAAGCAAAAGTTTTGGTTTTACTCGTTAGTTTCCGTATTTTTTTTTCTTCTTTCCAATTTTTTGTTTTTAATAGGATTTCAAAACCAAAAGTTAAGCGTAGTCTTAAGAGTTAATATTCCATTTGGTTTGTTTGTTAGGAGGAGGTATTGTTTACTCGTTCAAATACTATAAATTGTAAAATTAAATTTTACCATCGAAAGGTTTATGTTTACCAAGAAGGCGAGAGATATTATCGGGTACGAGAAGATATGTTACTTTACAAATGCACACCCACAAATTAGTAAGTTGTCACATAAGTGTAAACACCATTTCCATGCCGAAATACAAACTTCTATAAGATCTGCTTGGAGTTTAGTTTATTGTGTACGTACAAATGGCGACAAACAGTGGGCGCGTTTTGCTAAAAAGTAATAGCATATTATGACACTATTTACAAGGCGATGTAATAGCGGCGAGAAATAGCTCTTAAAATCACTAACTAAGGATTATATCGTATTTAGGAGGTCAGTAAACAGGACTGACCAATATAGAGTGATAATGTTAGATGGAGTGCAGGTACAAATAACGTGTTATTTTTTTAACCATTGGGTTTTGAAAATTGAGAACAAAAACGCATAAAATTTATGTGAAATATTAATTTGAAGCAATTAACGAATGACTGTTATTTACTTTTCAAAGATCTTTTCATTTATGAAATGCATCTGCTGCAACGACTTTGGTGGTCCATCCAGCAGTTGTAATTCTGGGTATTTTTTACGGTATTTCGTGCGCTATTTTAACAGTGACAGTTGAAATATTGTTTTCCATGGAGAGTTTTGTCTCTGTAAAAGAGAAACTTTACACTTTACACTCAACACCACGCAATTAGTCGAATGGGGTCATGTCGTATGAACTTGGCAGTTCACCAATCTAGCTTGTCAAAGGTTTCATGGTGACCCATGCCGTTTGGTATTTATTACTGTCTTGTTGCTTCCACATGTCAATCAAGTCCAATTTTTTCATTTTTGAAAGTAAAGGTCAGAATTCATCACATGGTACCTTGCTCTACGGACTGTATGTAACGTTATGACTTTCGTCGTTCATGAAAAAATGCTTTCCAATGATGTCGTTGGCCCACTAAAAGACCTTGCATCTTTCAAGGTGCTTTCGAGTTATTCACACAGTACCTAACGCCGCTGACTGTGATGCTGTCGGCCCATTAACCACTCTAAACAGTGATTCGTTCAGCGTGCATTGTAGCTGTTAAATTGTTTTTGGCTGTATTGAGATAATCATTTACTTTTGTTTTTATGGAATTGATTCTAGATAGAAGGACATTTTTAGTACAATACGAATTTTGATAACAGAGGGTCTTTTCCTAGATGCAAGATATTTAACTTCTCTTTGGCTAAGGCCGATTTCAAACATTCTTAACTCTAGTTGATGCTTCTAGGTGTCTCCAGCTCTATGCGAGTTACCCTAATAATTTCCTTTCGAGATTTTATTGCATGGGGTTTGGCGTTGCCGTGTCTGCTCTTGTAGTTGTATATTGGAAATGCTCGGTTGCCAAAATGTTTTCAATATTGCCCAGATACAGCGATCGAAAATACCTGGAGCGAGTTAATCTTATGTAATAATCATAAAATTTAGAGAGCTGAAAACAAATACTATGGCTTGCAGCCTAATTTCTTTGCCGTACCATAACAAAAACAGAAGAAAAGATTTGGATGTCCTAGTAGTTGGTTTTTGCTTAACTAGTCTCTGTTTACGAATTAAAGGCTATTACAATTATCAAAAGGAAGATGCCTGAACTAATGGAAATTCTCATTTACAGTTTTCATCATAAGTATGTGTTTATGGTATGATATTTGCCTACCAATACATATGTAAAGAAGATTTTTGGTATGTTAATGTATTAGCCTAGTACTCGTGTAATCCCTACATCATTATGTAGTATGAAAGGGATATTGCTTTTTCTTTAGCCTCTAATAAGTATAACTATATCATTAAATAGGGCTGAATCAAATGGAATACATCTGTTCGTCCACTAAATCTTGCAAACTTAATTCACCATTTTGACAGTTTAGTTACGTACGCAGTTTTTCCCTCTGTGTTAAGTATCTGTTTGAATGTCTTCATTTGTATTTCCATAGCGTAACTCGTTTGCAATCATCTAATTTTTGTTTTTGACAAGATTTGTTTTTCTTTTTTGACAAACTGTGAAAGAACATAAAACTGTGTGTGTATACGTACGTGTATGGTAAGGGTAATGCTATGCAAGTATTAGATAAGCTGCGGGTTTTGCTTTGATGGTATTTGTAAAACTATGGATACGTCTAACTGTGGTTGTATATATGTATGAAGGATTATTCACATTTGTACTCACCTAATGCCACCGCGACTGGTGTCATAGTTTAGTAAACGCGTATTGTGTCGCCAAGTTATATACGATGTTGGTTGAGGAATTTTCGATATGACACATTGCAGTTCAATAGTACTGCCAGCTTTATAATACTTCTCTGGTGTAGTTGAACCACGTTCGTCAAGTATCTCCACATGAGGAACTGTAAATACAAGTAAAACATATACAAGCACACGTAATAAAAAAGAATTTCTATGCGGTTATGAGTGCTGGTGTTGGTTGCCATTGTATGTATGTAAGTGAAGTCTGCGGTTGTGTTAAATTTACGATTGGTGAGGTGTGGATCTGTGTTGATGTGTTGATGTAAGTAGAAATGAATATAAACAAACCATTTAAACGTAACGTCAAATAATTGTTAACGATGTAAAAAAAGGAATTTCATGTACGAGTAAGTATGTGTTGAATTACTTGTATGCATTTGTATGTTAAAAGGAAACATGTACGTTGTATTTACTCCATTATGATGGTAGTATCCTGAGGCGTCTTTGAGCATGTCATGGGACACTTTAAAATCATGCTGTAATGTAAGGGATACCACGAGTATCTGTTGGATTCATTATTATAAACCTGAGTCATTGCCATTGAATTGGAAAAATATTTTATAAAAGAAAGCATAAAGTCCACATTAGTGACTCAAATAAGAAAAGCAAAGTCATTATAAAGGAAGTCAATCAGCAGTGACCAGTGAACAATTCAAATGTTATGAATATTTTCTTAGAAGGAGGGTCGAATTAAATCGAAAATGGATTTAATTACAAACAATTCTGTAAGGTATTGAAATTACTTTGGTCAATAACAGCCAAATGTGTTAGTAATTGTTCCAAATGTAAGTTGGGACTTTTCTTCTTTACCTAATTCGTCATGTTCAAAGAAACACTTCTGATAAACACTTTTTAAGGCATCAGGGGCATTAGGGATGTGATTATGCAGTGGTTTTTATGAGGCATTTATAGCTAAGCCTGAGCAGTAAAAACAAAGATTAATTACCTCCATAAAATCCGTTTAACATCAGTAAGATATTGTTTCGACTCCCTATTATGTATTTACTTCTTTAATATTTTGACTTTTTTACAGTCTTCATAGAATTTCCAAATATTTTATTTCTGCTCAGACTTACCGTATGACACTTTCCATATTTGTCAAAATATTTTGAAACTTCAAGATTATAGGAATAATATTAAGATAAACGCCTGATAGTTCATGTGGAGGCTATGTAGATCGAATAAATAATAAGAATATCCAGGGTAACAAACTCAGTATTAATGTTTAGGTTAACAGTTTGAAAAACACCATTTAAAAATATGGCTAAGAGGAAGCAGGTACACATATGTAAGTATGTTTGGGCTGGTTTTACAACAGACATTTTAAGAAGAAAGAAACTA
Source organism: Sarcophaga caerulescens (assembly GCA_927399465.1). Classification (NCBI taxonomy): domain Eukaryota; kingdom Metazoa; phylum Arthropoda; class Insecta; order Diptera; family Sarcophagidae; genus Sarcophaga; species Sarcophaga caerulescens. The sequence goes on from OV656873.1 coordinate 72,198,769, forward strand.
TCGGATCTGCAACATTTGTTAAGAAATATCCAGAGCTCTTGAGAATCCAAAAGGATAATCGGTTGGTCTATTAACTAATTAGAATGGTGATAAATCCAAATTACAACGAAAACAATTAGATATGAAATTTCTTATTAAACGAAGCTGTCGACTCTTTCAAAAAATTAATGTTTCGCCTGATGGCGTAAAGATGATATTTCAGTCGTAAAAATCCGACCAGTGTCTTATGAAAAACCACACGCACCTATGCATGTACACAAATAAAAACTCAAAAAAAAAATAATAAATTGAAAAGGCGTGGTGTTAGTATTGTTGCGAAGCAGTGTTCGAAAAAATACTGTACACTAAGCATTGTGTACGTAACTGATAAAAAACTTTTAACTTTCAATTAAGTGTTTGTGAACTCGTACGCAAACGCATTACGTACACAACATGTACACAACAAATAAACGCAAAATCTAACATAACGTACTGAACAGAGTTCACAAACACTATTTTTTAGTGTTTGTGTACAAAGTACACTAAAAAGATCAGTACACAATAAAAAAAATTGGGTTTTCGTGAACTTTTTTGAGTAGACTAACATTTTTAGTGTACGCGAGAGTTTATGTTCTCATTCAGTAAGAGAGAGAGAGAGAGAAAAATTGCCAGTTTTTATTTGTACTTTTAAGCGAAATTTGTCTATTATTCCTAATGAACAATAAATGGCATTAAAAACCACAACGCGATCTCTAAAAATACTGAATGAACTCTCGCGTACACTGAAAATGTTAGTGTACTCAAAAAAAGTTCACTAAAATCCAATTTTTTTCGTTCTGTACTGATCTTTTTAGTGTACTTTGTACACAAACACTAAAAAATAGTGTTTGTGAACTCTGTTCAGTACGTTATGTTAGAGTTTGCGTACATGTTCACAAACATTAAAATAGAAACGAAAAGTTTTGCTCTCGTTCTAGTGAATGTGTTTGTGTTCTTTACCCACGACATTCAGTACAGTATATAAACGTAGCGTACTTTAGAGTATTTTTTCGAACACTGTTGCGAAGACTGAACGGGTACTAAGTACCTGTTCTCAAGAAAGAAAACTAAACAACAACAAATCAAAAACAAAACTAGGACAGCAAAGGATTACAAAAATAAAACAACAATAAAAATATGAACATAACGAATAATCAAAAGAAAATAATTACAATAACAAAACAATAGTAAGATTCTGGAAGTTGCCACACTGAAAATAAATAAAACATAAATAGAGGAAAGTTTACCAGTGTATAGTAAACAAAAGTGCATTTGATATTGGCAGTAAAAGTGCGTAATAAATAAATAAATATTGTCTCATAAAATATTAAAAATAAGGAACTTAAATAATAAATAAATAAGTTATTTTATTTCAAAATTCAAATCCTCGCGTCCACAGAAAAAAATTGACTTAATAGATTTGAGCCCGTGGTTCAAACCTCAGTTTAGCCAATTGAAAAAATTATTCTTCGGCGACTTCTTCTCAGCAGTCTTGTCGCATAAACTCTGAGAGTAAAATGAAATTGCCGAAGAAAAGTTTCTTAAAAATCTGTCGCTTGGGGTCGAGTTTAAACTGTAAGTCCCGCCTATCACGTATAAAATTAACACACACTACGCAAGTGGTGTGAGAAGCTAGGTCGTAATCCTGACTGAATCCTGCTACATTAAAATAGATCATTCACATTAATTGTTTATTATATAGCAAGACCTTACCATTTCTTTATGTAGAATATACTTTCTTATAATTTAAAAACTTTTAAATCTTTTATATAAGAATGATTATTAAAAATGTCAAGAAAACCACGTGTACACTCATTCTCAAATGGAGCTCACAATTTTTTAATCATAAATTGAAAAATTCATTTCAAAAATATTTAATTTTAATTCGTTACATCCTCTACACATGTGTATGTAGTCTCCATCATCGTCATCGTGCAAGATCTTCATTTACAGTTCAAATAATAAAATAAAATGAAAGGAAATGAAATGAAATGAAAAAAAACATGATTTCCGGTTTAGAAGTTATAATCCCAGATAGATGTTGAAATGTGAGTACATTGAGATTTTTTGATATTTAAAGACTTGGTCACATTTTTATTATTGTTGTTATTGTTATTTAGCTGGGAGTTTTAAATAAAAATCCAAATTTTTACCTCAGGATACATTCCTTACTCTTATGAGGGTATTGTGTGTATTCTTTCATACTGTAAGTGTACATCGTTGTAAGAAATATATTGTATATGCACATAGAAATGTACACATATACATACATGTATACATATATGTGCGTATTTAAGAGGGTCGTTATATGTATGCGTATTTCTTTATTTTTGTAATAAAATATTTTCGTATGATACGAAATGAATGACTGACTGTTTGTCTAAACTGACTGTATGCTTTAACGACTTGTCGTCTTTCTTATACATATGTATATAGCATGTATGTATGGTACTTCCATAAAATGTATACAATATTTCTATCTATGTGAGTATGTGTGCATGTATGCCTGCGTTTGTTTAATATTATTGTATTGGTTGGCTCTAAAAAGTCTAATAACGTACGAGCATGATCCAGTATGTAATATGTATAAGTGAGTGTGTGGGTCTTTATAAATTCGGTAGCCTGAAGGCGACAAATTTCAAATTGTACTGTAAATGAAGATGTGCTCTTGACTGTTTAACTTCTCATCATTCTATGACATTTTCTTTTTCTATTTTACAAATACACACATTCTAATCCAAATAATGCTATACACTGAGAACATTTTTAAAGAAAAGAACTGCATTGTTGATTGACTGACACCCATAGTCCAAATATGTGATTTTTATTGAGATTCCAGGTTCCATTCCGCTGGATGTTAATACGCTGCACAACGTCTATGTCGTTGAGGAGCTCATACAGCTCACTGTTGGATCGGAAGCTCGCACTGAACCGCTTTAGGACCGTAGGAATTTTCTCTCGAATACTCTCAAGGCTGCTGCATCAGTGCTTGATAGGCTCCATGCCTCTGTGCCATGAAGAAGCACGGATAGGATGAGCGTCTAGTAGAGTATTAGTTTTTTCGTACGAGAGAGGTCTCTGCTACTCAATTGCCTATTGAGACCATAGTAGCACCTGTTGGCAAGAGTGATCCTGCGTTTGATCTCCAGACTGACATCATTTTTGGTAGTAACGGTGGAGCCAAGATAAATAAATTCCTTGACAGTTTCAAAAGTATAGTTATCGGCCGTAATCTGAGAATCAATACGCCGCACGTTTCTACTTGTCGATAACATATACTTTGTTTTGCCCTCATTTACTGCCAAACCCATCTTAGAAGACTAGCACTAAAGGCAGCAGAAACATCTCTCTTGGTACACCCTAAGATGTCGATGTCGTCAGTGTACGCAAGCAACTGGACACTTTTTTGAAAAATAGTGCCATTGCGATGCACTCTCGCCTTTCGCAGAACACTCTTCATGACGAAGTTGAAGAGGTCTAGGCTTGCCAGATTCCGATTCGCAAAAACTTGACATTGGGTTTTAAAAAGCTGGACAAAACAAAAAAAGCTGGACATAAAAAAATACTGAGAAAATGTTAATTTTGGTTTTGTGTAAATAATTTTTATTATTAAGTATAACAAATGTACAATCAGTGTTGGCTAACATGATTTGACAAAGTTAACATGACAATTATTGAACAAGAAATTGCGGTGTACCAAAAAAATTTCTATTTAGCTGGACAAATTAAATTTTAGCTGGACAAGCATCAAAAAGCTGGACAATCCAGCCAAGTCCAGCCAGGCTGGCAACCCTAAAGAGGTCGGATGATAAGTGGTCGCTTTGTCTGAAACCTTGCACGGTATCAAAAGGTTCGGAGAGGTCCAATCCTACCTTGACGGAGCTGCAGGAATTACTCAACGTCATACTGCATAGCCTTATTAGCTTCGCAGGTATACCGAGCTCAGACATTGCGGCAAAAACACGATCCCTTATGGGGCTATTGAAGGCCACTTGTTTTTCGTGGGTCTTTTCCAGGATTTGGCGTAGTGTGAAAATCTGGTCGATGGTGGACTTGCCAGGTCTGAAGCCGCACTGATAAGGTCCAATCAGTGTTTTGACGAGTGGCTTCAGTCGTTCACGTAATACGCCGTAAGAACCTTATATGCGATAGGGCTTATACCCCTGTAGTTGATGCATACCATAGGGTTTCCCTTTTTCAGGACAGGACAGAGGTCATTGAGGTTCCAATCGTTGGGCATACTTTCCTCTAGCCATATTTTGTAAATAAGCTGGTGCATGTGCCCTACCAAGTCATTACATCCGGTTTTAAATAATTCAACGTGGAGGCCGTCATGATCTGCCGCTTTATTGTTTTTAAGACGCATAATCGCGACTTTGACCTTTTCATGGCTAGGCGGCGGAATCTCCACGCCGTCATCATCGATCGGTTTGGAACATCATCTGTAGAGGCGGTATTGGTGTCGTCATCGCCTTGTAGCAGAGTAGAGAAGTGTTTCCTCCACAACCTCAGCACCTCCTGCGGATCTGTAACCAAGTTTCCATTCTCATCTTTGCAGGAAGACGCTGCGGGCTTATAACCCTCGGTTAGACGCTTAACCATTTGATAGAATTTTCTAGCGTCATTCCTACATCTATGTATCTCGACTTCCTCACGCTCACGCCTTTCCTGCTCTCTCTTCTTGCGTCTGAAAAGGCGTCTCTCATCCCTTTTTCTCTCTGTAGTTCTCAAAAATGGCTCGCGTAGCGACTGACTGCAACGTTTTCTTGTATGCGGCGTTTTTCGCTGCAGCTGCTTCGCAACACTCCTCATCGTACCATTGATTTCGTTAGGGTGGGTGCTCGAAACCAAGGACTGTTTCCGCAGTAGTGCGCAAGGAGTGGGAAATGTTGGCCTACAGTCCACCAATGTCGCTGAGATTAGAAGGGAAACGACGGAGCTTATCCGAGAGTTAAGCGGAGAACGCCTCAGCTGTCCTTTGTGATCGCAGCTTCTTAATGTCCAGCTTTCGCAATGCACCAGAGCGCGCAGACCTCGAAGCGCTAATGCGCAATCGAAATTTGGCTGCGACAAGGTAGTGGTCCGAGTCAATGTTTGGGCCTCTGAATGTGCGCACATCTAGTACACTGAAATGACCTTTAACACACCTAAAGTGTGCAATTTAGTTGGATTATTATTATTATTATGCTGCAGAGGTGCCTTAGTATTACGAGCATTCGATCTATTGTACTGCTCTCAAGCTTCATAGGTTATCCGTATGATGTCTCTTCCAAGTTTATTACATGCATAATTGGTTGTTACAGCCCTTCAGTCGAGATTACGACCTAATTTCTCACCTTTGGAAACTTTTTCATGGCAATTTTGTTTACTTTCAGAATTGAACTGAAAACATCTTTTGATGTCATGTAGTTTCGCTTGGAAGATAGCTGCGAGTTTTCCCCTGGGCTCGGAATCAAAAACTCCTGCTCCTATTCCAAGGTACGTTCTTGACCCAGTTGTATACAATAAAATAGTTCTCTTTTTAAAGGAGTATGCAACTTCTGGATGATTCCATTCATTTGGCGATAAGTCTCATTGAGAATCATCTCCCAAAGTCATAGAGGTTCAGTTAAGTCCTTGAAACAATTGAGGAGGGTTGATATCATTCGTTGCAATTTTTGGATATTCTATGAGCAAATCTGATACAATGTAGGCCTCTACGGAATTTAAATTTACCCTATTATGAGAGTTCTGCAGAGCTTAAGACAAATCAAACACATTAAGACTCCCTACTTAAGTTCTCTCAGTTTCTGCAGCGTCATTAAAAATATACGAGATCCAGCGTTGAAAGTAGAGATTGAAATCAATCTTTGGACCAGGCTTCAAAAGCTAATCATGAATAATTTCCTTTCAAATACACCTTTTTTGGTGTCAGTGTTTCTCGGTAGGTTTGCCACCGCTACCGAAACTTCACCTTGTTTCAAGTCGCTTCTCATCGCCTGCTACTATACGCTACAGAAATGGGTCAGCTATGTTATAGTTTAGGAGTCAATCAAAAAGGCATCCACTCGATCCATTCCGTGTGGATGTCTACTGACACGTGTATTAAGTTCATATTCCTATAGGTTGGTGTGACCTTGTGTTTATCTAAAGCAACACATAGCGGATTTTAATATTTAGCAACTGATGTCTATGATATGTTGATATGTTTCTGCTGATCGAGCACAACAAGTTATGTAGTAAATGCGTTGTTAACATTTTTACAATTGGTCTTTCAAATTTCTTCAAGTGTAACACATATCATTACGTTGCTTGTACTACTTTTCTATGGTATGTACCATGTATGTATGTATACTCTAATATAAAAGTACGTACTGAAAACAATTTGCAATGAATGCCATTTTTCCGAAAGATAGAAATTCTCTATCAAACCAACAGATAAATTGAAATTGTTAAGCATGTGAACTATGAGCAGTTAAGAAACGAAACATTTTTGTGGCTTTAAGGGTATGTTGTACGAAAAGTCTTAAATTTATATGTTTTTTGTTCTATTCGCCCTAATTTATTTCAACACATAAATGTTGCAGATAAAGAACATACTCATGTTCTGAATACATACATACATACATACTGTAAAAAAGTAGTAGAAGAAGAAAATCGTTTTGCTTATATGAAGTTTGTCTAATTTTTGATGACCAAATTTCAGAATTCAGGCCAAAGCAATCACCATCAAAATCAACGTTATCAACACCAACATGGCTGCTTAAATGAAAAGGCAATCATGTTATGCCCTTTAAAAGTTAAAAGCATACACGATACTCTTACAAAGAACTGAAGAACTCTAGACATTTTGCCATTGTGAACGAGAAGGCCTAGACGGACTCTGAATGGACGGACTCTATGTACTATTTCTTATTTGAATTTCTTTTTATGTGATTGTTATTAGTTTGGATTCATTCGTTCATTTGCCAAAGGGAACATTTTCAAAGGAATATTTCTAAAAAAAAATTGAATGTATTTTAAACTTTTTTTTCATTTCCTCTTCGTTTTCGTTTTTTTTTTTTTGCAAATTTGCTCTTTCATCAAAGGATGGTACATCACGTTTCTCCGAGCAGAGGCCGATGAAACAGAACTAAAAATGATGGGAAAAAAGGGTTATTGGCATACGTTTAAAGAGTCAAGAAAAGCAAAACAAATAAACAAAATGTTATTGGTGTTGATGGTTTTTCGAAATGGAGAGAATTAAATTCAATAGATGCAATTCTAAATGAAAAATGTTTAAAAAATAATCTTTGCTTTAATAAATTTAAATTTTAAATATTAAAAGGAAATATCATGTCCTAAAACCGTCCTGGAAGTTCCGTTGGCATATGTTAGTGAAGACCAAAGTGGCAAATGGTTGATGCCAGACAACTTTCGTAACTCAAGCACTGGAATGGACAGAACCAGTAGATTCTTTGTGATTTTGAGAAGATTTTCGCAAGAAAACTTACCAATAAAACTGAATGGATTAATTTAAAATCTGTGCGCTCTCTTAATATGTGGACTATCCAATTAGCACCCTCCTTAATTGTATCCTGAACAGAACGCTTATAACTTTACGAGATGCTTCGTAATAAGACTTACTAACAAAAATAAATGGAATAATAGCTGCATACATACATACATACATAATTGGTCATTAAAGCCCTTTCGTTTGGTTTACGACCTAGCTTCTTACACCACTGATATTGTGTGTGTTAATTTTATACATGAGCGGTGGGACTTACAGTTTAAAGTCAAGAGAAGATCTGAGGCATGCATCAGGTTATTAGGAAATAACTTGAGATTATCAGGTTTTTTGAGAGGGCACAGTAGACTCAAACTACACATATTCAGAATGGGTATTTTCTCGTGTCCAACTTGAGAATGATTCATCGGAACCCATTCATGGATTCTGTAAAGCATTTAAGCACCCTAGAAGGAAACTCCAGGATGCATACAAGATACTGGATATGGAATTGGCTTTGTTGACAGCGAGAAGCACCTTGAGGTTTGTCAGGGCAATAGGCATGGAGGAGACTTTATAGGAATGCCCAAGAAAGAATGAGGGCATTACAATAGGTCGTATGGTCGCAGTACTAAGGTATCTTTTTACCACAACAGAAATGATAATAGTTATGGTGGGTTAGTATCATGTCGCTAATAATTATTTGTCGGGGCTAATAGATATATCGGGTTTTTTCAAAAACTATAATGCAGTCTGTAGTAAATTACATACAATTTCGTTCAAATAACTAAAGTCGGTCTCAACATATCCTTATCCTCAACCTGCGTCCAGTAACAGTTTCCTGCTACACTTTCTAATAATAAATAGCCCTTTGCCCGTTAATTAATTGCAAATCGATCCAATCAACTTTAAGTTTGGACTAGGTTAAGCAACTATGTTTTACTCATCAATATAATCAAAAATTAAGTTCTTGTATCTGGGAGATTGAAGGAATCCTTTCTTTACAAATACATTCGCAATTCAATGTTCTAATACAGTACATGAGAAGGTGATCTAGGAAATCTAGATATTTCTGCGACAGATAATTAATATTGTCCAACGAAATTGGAGGTCTTATATGCATCCCAAGGATAATACAGAAAAAAAATGTATAGGTATGCATATATCAATCAATAAAATACTGATCGCTATAGCCATACGCCTTTTATTTTTTCCTATAGGATCATCTGAAGAAGAGCCAAATATCGGAGAAGCCTCCATTGTTGTACATATTGAAGAGAGCGGCGATTACTGCTAAAATAAAGGCATACTGTAAGCATTTCAGAATATCTTCAAATATATTCATAAAAGGTTTTTACCACAAAACTGGAGACGCATAAAATCACAAGCAATGCACTGGTAGCTCCCAATCCAGATGTGAGAAGTATCTTGCCAAAGTGTTTCTAACTAAACCATCTTTTTGTCGACTATAGCCCTATAAAGAATCGTGGTTTTGACACAATGTCTGAGCATGGTAAGTCTAGGCAGAATGACGTTGAGGAACATGTACACTGAGGGCATTGACATCATAAAGCTTATCAAGCGAGATGTTATTGCTGCCTTCAGCGGTAATGAACAGGAGTCTACCAAGATGGGTCTGAGACTAAATGAGAGCAAAACGAAATATATGTTGTCGACAGGTAGGGGTATGCTATGCGGCGTATTTTATACCAGATTACGGCCGATAACTACAATTTTATTGGCAGTGACTTTGTTTATTTTGGCTGCTCTGTTACCAGCACATATGATGTCTGTGTGGAGATCAAACGTAAGATTACTTTTGTCAAAAGGTGCTACTATGGTCTCAATAGGTAATTGAGCAATAGAGACCTCTTTCGTACGACGTAACTAATATTCTACAAGTCGCTCAGTCTCCCCGAGCATGCTGAATCGTGCTAGTTATTAAGTACCGATGGTGTATTGCAAACAAATGACCAATCTTCGGTCCAGTACGAGTTAGCGATGATTTTCGCATCCGATCCAGCAATGAGTTGTATGAGCTGCGCTGCGCTGACTAGGCCATGACGTTCGAATAGAAGAGGACGTTCTGATGTCATGGTTATTATACAAGAGTATTAGTGGAAGTCGGCTTAGATGACGATCTTGTTGTGTTGAAAGGAACAAATCGAGGAAGTTCTGTCGTCGATTGTTGCAACAAATGAATTTGATTGAAAAATTCAAAATATTTCTTAAATTATTGGATTGAATTCCAATTGCTATTCTTCCTTTTTTTGTCGAATGTAATGGAGAACATTATAGCTAGACAGATTAATGGTTATCTGGAATGTCACAATTATTTAACAGTTAATCAGTCGGGTTTCATGAAAGGTAGGAGCTGTACTACCGCTCTATTAAATGTAGTTGAGGACCTTAGGTTGGAGCTAGATGTAAATAGTTTAGCGTTTTTAGTTCTTCTCGATCACACCAAGGCTTTCGATACAGTCAATTATAAAATATTACTGAATAAGCTCCAGAAACTGTTTAATTTTTCTAATTCTGCCGCTAGTCTAATTTTTTCTTACTTGTTGGACAGATGTCAGAAGGTTCATCTGAATGGTAATATTTCAGATTCGCGTAATATTAGTAGAGGTGTTCCCCAGGGATCAATTCTGGGGCCTCTGTTGTTCAGTATGTATATTAATGATCTACCGGATGTTTTGGTTGACTGCCGTGTTCATATGTATGCTGATGATGTGCAGATTTATACCAGTACTCGTAAGGAGAATATTGTTTCTTGTTTACACTCTGTTAACCGTGATTTGGATAGGATTGACAGTTGGACTTCGGCAGATGGAGTATGCATTAATCCCTCAAAGTCCAAATGTATAGTGCTTTCGAAAGCCAACATTTCGGTTGCCATACCGGGCTTGAGTATCAGGGGAAATAAAATTGACTATGTCAAGTCTGCTACCAATCTGGGTATTGTATTTAATGACAGATTATCGTGGTCTGGCCATATAAGCGTTGTTGTTGGCAGAATATACAGCATGCTTCGGAACTTATGGGCGGTCATTGATTCAACTCCTTTTGCAATTCGTATGCAACTTGCTAAAACTTATTTAATTCCTGTGCTATTGTATGGGTGCGAAATCTTCGCAAATTGCGATAGTAATGACAACCGCAAACTAAACTTGGCATACAACAATATAGCAAGATACGTGTTTCTTAAAGGTCGCCGTGATCATATTTCTCATTTAGCGTACCAGATATCTGGTGTGATATTTGATAATCTTCTGAAAATTAAATGCCTCATTCTATTCCATAAGATTATTAATACGGGACAGCCGGAATATTTATTGGGCCGAGTCAAGTTTGCTAGGTCATTCCGGGGCATGAAGATTATTCAACAACGGTACAGGACTCTTCTGTCACAGCGTCAGTTTTTTATACACACCACAATTCTCTGGAATTCCCTACCGAATTACATACAAAATTTAGGCAATGCAAATGCGTTCAAAAAGGAGTTATTTAAATTATTCTCTTAATGAAAAGTATGTTACTTCCTTAGTATGGTTACTATATCGGTTAAATATTTATCCTTACTTTCTTACTCTGATTTTTGTAAATATTTCTTTTTTATATTTCAATAATTCTTAATTTTTTCTTTTTTTAACTTTTTTAGTTATTACTGTTTGTTTTCTAAATTGCTTGAAATTATATTTCTACTTAAATTTAATATTTTTATTAATTTGTTTCTTATATTAATTTGCTATGTTTTTGCTTAATTTCTTATACTTTACAATTATTTTTATTTTTTTTATGTTTTATATCTTATTGATCCTAAGCATAGCACTATAACTTATAAGATTAAAATCTTGTTGTGTTATGTTAATTATGATAAATAAATAAAACAAATGATATTGTATTGATAAGAATACTTTAATGATATCGAATTCATATTCAGTTACGATCAGGTAAACTACAGCAGTCAGTCATCGATACAACCATAAAATTTGAATTAGTGGCATGGGACAATACATATGGTAGACGCGTTTTACCGAATGTAATTCAATTAACTTGGTTTTAATTGCTATAAATCTTGTAAAAAAGACAACAAATAATAACGATTTGTTTAGAAATCATGAGCACTGTTTACTTCAACACTTCATATTTTTTCCACAATCACTCACTGTCACTGTCCTTAACTGGGAAAATTTATCACATTTTTTTTCTTTTTCAAAAAAATTTCCATCCAAAAGTTATAATTTAATAGGAAAACAAGACCAACAACAACAAACAATTCAGTTGAAGTTTCAGATAATTGGTAGGAAAAGTGGAATTTTTACAATAGATTTCGCTTTTTTGCCTGTTACCAGCACTGATTTAATGAATGTATCTGATCACATACATAACGTACTAGCATTCGATTTAAATAGTCATTCATTCAACCATTACACGCACGTCAAAAATGATTGAAGCGTAACCAGACAGACAGAATACTGCAACGGAGTACAAAAAAATAGGCTGTTCAAGAGGTTAGTCAGTCCATCAGTAGTAAAGTACACGTACCACATAATCTTCAAGTGAAATCACAACAAAAGAAGACTGATTTTATATCCGGACTTTCATGATGACGATGATGAAAATAATGATTAAAACATGAGTAAGAAGCCTGTAGGATACGTAAAGAATGTACGATGTGTAGCTAGCTGTGTAAGTTTAAGACTGCTTTGGTACAACATGATTGATTGTACACAATATTACATGTAACACACATACAAGCATATTTCAGTTTACACGTATGGGTTGTTCCACGATGAAGCGAATTTTTATTCTCTATTTTAGGTTAGGTTAGAGGACATGTACTTATCAACTGTGACAAGTACAGTACCCGGAGGTCACACTACTCATGTTGTGTGCGTTTATTTTATACGTGAGTGGCGGGACCTACAATTTAATGTCGACTCCGAACGACAGATTTTTGAGAAACTTTTTCATGGCAAATTTTATTTACTCTCAGAGTTTTTGCCAGAAATCTGCTGAGAGGAAATCGCCGAAGAAATATTTTTTTTTTCATATTTCGTTTTGATGCCTGACCTGGGATACGAACCCGGGCTTTACGCCTAATAAGCCAACACACTACCTACTAGCCTACGGCGACTTCATTTTCTATTTTAAATGAATATAATCTTTTTCCGGATAGAACTTTTGTTAACCTTTAAAAGCACTTACTAAGCAGTTTAGGTTAGGCTAGCACATATAGTAGTACAGGCACTCGGTGGCCATATGGCCCATTGTCATGATCCGTTAGTGGTGTGTTTGAACCACACCGAGCTCCTGATGAAAGCGGCCAGTTCTCCTTGTAGCACGTTTGCCACCATAACCAGATCTTCAAACGTTCTGTCACCCAAAAACCGATAACGTCCGTCCCGAAGTGCAGGGTACTCGCATAAAAGGTGTGGCACCGTTTCCATTTCCTCCGTATCTTGGCAATTTTTGCAGTAATCTTGGTGGGGCAGACCGAGCTTGTCAGCGAAACTGTCAAAAGCGTGGTGTACCGTTAGAATTCTTGTTAGAATGCAAACAGTTTTCTTGTCATACGAAAGTAGTTCCCTCGATCTCCCGTTGTCCACTGTTGGACACAGCAGTTTTGAAATTCGACAACGAGGTATATCGGGCAACCCACGGTTTGCTTAATACTGCTGCTGCTTTTTCCAATTTGGAAAAGTATTCGTGTTGAGACGCATATATCCCTTCTGTCGTCTCCTTCTCCGACATATTTGATTCTAAAAATTTTAATTAAGAGTAATTTTATGCTCTTATGCAACCCCAGGTCAGACATCAAAAGGAAAATATGAAAAAATATTTCTTCGGCCACTTCCTCTCAGCAGATTTCTGGCAAAAACTCTGAGAGTAAATAAAATTGCCATGAAAAGTTTCCCAAAAATTTGTCGTTCGGAATTGACTTTAAACTGTAGGTCCCGCCGCTAATGTATAAAATTAACACACACGACATGAGTGGTGTGAGAACCTAGGTCGTAATCCAGACTGAAAAACAACAACAGCAACAAGCTTATATAGCACGCAGATCTATTGAATCAGCTCATAGTAGATTTAGTTAGAATATTCAAAAGTCGGCAGGAAACGAGATAATAAGGATCGACACAGCTAAGGGATGCCTATAAGGTGGTGTCCTTTCACTATTAATGTGGAGCCTGGTTGTGTAAGAACTCCTGACTAAAATTTCAAAAGACTCTCTACGACACAATTCAAAAAAGATGTCTTGAGAGTTGTAAGTTGTTGGTGCATGACAGTGGACCTGAGAAGAAAAAGATTTTCTAAATGGAAGAATATTCGTCGCGAGGATAAGATAATATCACAGAAAATGGAATTAAAATATCTGGGAATGACATTTGGTAATAAACATGGAACATGGAATAAACATGGACATGGAAGACTCATATAGAGAGCATCTGAGGAAACGCTAGACATGTCACAATGGTATGCAGACGGCTTACAGGGAAAACCTGGGGTAGTAATCCAGGAATTATGCAGTAGATGTATGCTATGATGGTCAAACCAATAACGAATTATGGGGCAATTGTCTGGGTACATAGAATAAGTCTAAAAACAGCCAGAAATGAACTTGGACAAGATACGGAAACTAGCATGTGTTGGCATAAAAGGGGCAGTGAGAACCTGTCCTACAGCTTGAAGCTTTTTTGGATTTAAGTATGCTGTACATGGTAGTGAAGACCAAAGCTTTGGGCCCTAGGGTTAGGTTTATGGAAGACAAGTATAATAAGAAATTCATTAGGGTATCGGTTGGCGGACAGCACCCTCCTTAAATGCCCTTGGACAAATTCAGTGAACTCTGTGAAAATGAATGGAGTAATCTGGACGCTACACATTCTTTTAAAATAAAATTTTGTTGTATACAGATGAAACGAACACGGATCTGGAGGTCTTGATCTCAAAATGAAATATTTTGAACCCATGGAAAAATTCACGGATATCTTCACTTTGATTTTAATGTGAAAAGATATACGAGTATTTCGTGTGCTTATATGTCTATACGTCGTACATAAACGTCCGTTTGTCGGTGCTACCAATTGTGTGTGTGCCTCAATTGTAAGAATAACAAACACTTTCGAGAGGAAGAATGAATTGAATCAAGTGAGAAGATGATATATGAGCTAGCAAGTAGGTATGTGAATATGTGCATTTGAAGATATGTATGTTTTTGTGTTTATCAATAGAAAAACTTACCAATTACAGTTAAGTAGACTAACAACACTAAAGGCGGATGTGATGAAACTTGGCACTCATAAGGACCCTCGTCACGTTCGTTAGCGTATTGGATTAAAAGTTTCCAATCGTTTGGTTCTTCAAACTCTAACGAGTATCTTGAATCACCGCTATATGTGTGACGACCAAATGTAATAAGTGCCAGTTCGTCGCCTTTTCGACGCATCCATGATACCTTATTTTTCGTGTGTGTTATTATTGTTGTAGAAATTGTTATTGTTGACGCAGTTGTTGATTTACGTTGATGTGAAAGTCGAGGGGAAAACACATGAAAATAAAGAAAACAAAATTCAAGTCAGTATTTTCAAAACAGAGTCGTTCCTTAAGAATAATAAATAAATGAGGAAATGGCATAAAGAATGAATGACTAAATGAGTGATGAATGTTTGAATAAATTGAAGAAAATTGAGCACATGATGTAATTATAAGAAAGTACCGTTAAATTTCTTAAATGAACAATACAAATATATCTGATTGAGTGTGTGGCTGTATTTGAAAACTTAAGGTGGTTAAATGGTGTTAAAAGAAAAAAAAAAGAAGTCTCGTTTTCAGATGTAAGAATTTATTATTTTTTCTGTATAGCTTTTATCCTTTTTCCTTTTTGTGCTTTCTTTACTACTGTTTTTATAATACACTGGGTTTGTTATTTACTTTGGAGGTGATATTGTGTGTTAAATATTATTGAGATGACTTGCTGTTAATAAATATTAAAGAAATTAATTTAAAATTACGGACTAAACAATCTTGATATAGACACGAGATCGTAAATTGTTCATTACAAAGAAGAGGTATCCAGATGGATGGCAGAGATACTATACATTCGATACATACCCGAGGTAATAGGGGTTGACACAAATAGAAGATGTCCACCACCCAGTCCTTTCATCAGTAATATAGAGTCTGGTTGGGAATAAACTGCTAACAAAACTATCTAAGGCAGGCGTTGACGCCCAACTATGTACATATATGTAGGTTAAAGGCAAATTTGAAGAGACGCTATGCGACATTATTCAAAGATGTCTTGAGATTGTAAGACGTTCGTTCATGATAGTGGATCTAAGGATAAATTTGAGCAAGAAAAAGACAATGGAATGGAAAATGGAAGAATATTCGACTCCTGGGTAAAATAATACCATAAAAAAGAAGGTCATATATCTAAAAATAACACAGGTTAATATTAATATTGCGGTAAAGGCCAATCATGCCATAATTGTATACAAAAGGAGATGCAACCCAGTAATTATGCACTCGCTGTGTACCATGATGGCGAAACTAATAGCGAACTATGGGGCAATTGTCTTGGTAGATAGAATAAATCTGAAAACAGCTCAAATAGAGTTAGTAGGATACAAATACAAGCGTGTGTTGCCATAACAATGGCAATAAGAACCTATGCTACAGCCGCGCTAGATGTTTTGCACATTATAGTTAAGACCAAAGTTTTGAAAACCATGCCTAGGCTGATGGGTGAGAAGTCTAGCATGAAATAGGTTCATTTCATGACTTAATGAATTGATTGGGTGACAGCTCCCTCCTTAACCAGTAGATCCTATGATTTTGGGAAAAGCTAAGCAACGAAATTACAAAAGTAACAAAAGTGAACGCAGTAACCTGGAGATGCATACTCTTTTAAAGAGAGACTATTTTGTAATATACAGATGGTTCATGAACGTATCTTGAAACAAAAGCAGGAATTTTTGTACTCACGGGTAAGAAATACAAAAGGCTAGAACAAAGAAAAACTTACGCTTTTCTTTACAAAGAGATTACACTAAAGGATCAAATTTACATTTTCAATTTTATACAGTTTAAAAAAGGTTTTTATTAATTCTAATGCATAAAAAATCCTTAATCCTTACAATAAATTGTTTTTTCCTTGAATTCCTTTTATTAGTCTTACTTCTGCTATGTTACTGTTTTGACAACAGTTCTGAGGGCTTTAATGAATATTATTTTATTTTTGACAAAAAAAAAATTATTCTGGAATGTGGCAAAATCCACTAGAAAAATGGGAATATCTTATGCTCATTTAAAAATAGTTACTGTTTTATCTGCAGATACTTTATAACATTCATGGTATTGATTTTTGAAAGTTTTTTGATTTTTTTGTTGACCACGAAATTTACCCTGAATATTTGCTCTTGACTTCGCTTCATAGAATTCTTGTTATCGAAGCTGTGAAAAATAGGCCGACATATTATGTATCATCGTCCTTAAACAAGACTTTTATTTTTTAAACAAATGCTTTTGTATATTTTTCGCGCTTTGCTTAGTCTCCAAAATTTCTTTGAATTTTTTCCCATCACTTTTCGAACTAAGATGAAAGAGACTTCGGTCCTCTTGGGTAAATATAAAAAAATGAGATTTTTTTCCATTGATAAACAACAAAATTTCCATCAAAAATTATGAAAATTTTTAAACTGAAAGTTTTTTATGAACATGCACATATAAAATAAATATATAATATAATATATAAATAAAAATATGATATGCATGTTATACTCTTTAAATAATAATTATTGTAATTTTTGCCGGATTTTATCAGCCGAAGTATCAAGCTCTTCACAAGAGACTGCACTTTTTTTTGATTAAATTTAGCAATTAAAAATGTTCATACTTGAAAACATGAGGAAACAGATCTATTTACCAAGTTTACCATATCAAAACTCATAACGTATAAGTTTGAACAATATGTTTACGTATAACCTTGTAAAGGGTTATCTCTTCCCTTTTCAAGAAACTTTGATTTTACAAAATCGAGTCAAAAATGCTTGAATAATCAATAATTTTGGGTTCAATAAACACGGTTTATGTCAATAAAAAAATTTTGAGGTTCGAGGAATATAAGAAAATATTTTTGAAGTCACCGTAGTCTAGTAGGCCTCGCTTCAAACCCCAGGTTAGATATTTCCAACAAAAAGAAATATGAAAAAGCCTGACATATCACTGAAAATGAAAACTTTGCTATTACTTTTCTAATACAAACCTCATTCGTTTTTAAGTGGGTACGAAAATAGACATTGTCATTGGGCAATCCATGATAAATTGACAGGAAGTCTTCACATTCCTCTTATGGTATTCATTTATTTACACTACGTAAAAAATTAAATACATCCGAGTAACTGCATAGAATAGCTTGTATATTGTTACGAAAATGAAAACATCGTTTATCACATTCGCGAAGAATGACGCCTAACGTCGTCATTTAAGATTTTCCCTTGGGAAAACTATTTAACTGTTTAACTATTCTTTAAAATATCATTTTTTAAATTTTTCAAAAAAATATATGGTCTTATTATGGGATTAGTATTATTGGTCGACACACACACTTTTAGAAACTCCAGTTTTCTGTATTACCATGAGTAGAGATCGGTTTTTACGAATTTGTACGCAGGTTAATAACAGTGCAAGAAATTATAGATTATTTTAGCAATAAAAGTGTGTACGAACCAGGACAGAATTCCCCATGGAGGGGAAGGCTTCGATTCCGCTCTTACAATCCAAATAAAATTGTAAAATAAAATATAAAATTTCTACATGAAGAGACACGTTACAAATGAAAAGGTGAAACTATGATACAAGTATGGAACAGTAAAACAGTCGAGATACGTCGTAGGAGCTGTAAAGTTCCCCTACATATTGGAAACTGTTTTCAAGCATACCATACAAAAAAAGAATATTGAAATGAAATTTGAAAATTATTGAAAAATATGTATATAATAAAAATAAATAAAAAAATATTTAGAAATATAATTTCAAACTCTCATTTTTGTGTATAAACAAGTCCTATGCTCCCTTCTTTAAAATTTAATACAGAAATATTAATTACATAAAAAGCTATGGCAATTTTTCTATGTGCGATTGTAACAATTGACAAAAAACGGCCCCGTACCCACAGTAAGCGACGCCAGCAACGCCCCGTCGCAAATGTGTTAACATTAACGTAATTAAAACAATAAGCAAAAGCTTATTGTAACCATATAAGGGAACCAACAACAGCAAACGCAACAACAAGCAATGTGTAGCGATAGAATTCTCTAGAAAGCGAAACCCCGAACGTTCCACTTCAAGAACCTTCATCAGACTGATTCGTGCGCATATAAAAAGGCTAGACAAAGCAGACAACGAGTTAGTAAGGATTCGGTCAGCCTTGTGTGAAGTTGCGAGTGAAGAAAACAGTCGTGGTTTGAAGATCGCCGTTGTAAAGATCTAGCAAATAGTTGTGTGATAAGAATAACGAATAAACAGATTATTGTTGTAGTTATTGTTATATACGTGGTACAAGTTCGAACAGTGGCACATAAGATAGTGCGGACAATAAAGAGTTTAACTGAAATTAAACACATATTTGTTTTTACTTTGTTTGCAATTAACGAACTCATATTTAAACGTTTTTAAAAAGGTAAAAACGTAACAACATTTAGTTGAGTATAAATCAATACATACATAATTGGTCATTACAACCCTTCAGTTAGGATTACCACCTATCTTATTTTGTGTGTGTTAATTTTATACAAGAGTGGCGGGAGCTACAGTTTAAAGTCGATTTAGAATGACAGATTTTTTGAGAAAATTTTCAGGACAATTCTTTTTACTATCAGAGTTTTTGCCAGAAATCTGCTAACAGGAAGTCGCCGAAGAAATATTTTTTTGTATTTCGTTTTTGTTGGAGATTTCTGACCAGGGGTTTAAACTGTGGCCATACTTATAATAAGTCAACACACTCTCTACTTCAAAAGTTTTCAAACCATTGAATTTTATTATCAAAATTCGTGACATGTGAGGAATGAGTTTTTCATTAAAAAATTGCTATCAGAAATGAAATTTTTTTGGATCAAATAGAAACGTGGTAATTTGGTAAGATTGTGGGGGTGAGCGGGGAAAGAATAAAATAAAATATTTGGCGAGAATGCGGGGAAATAAAATACAAAAGTATTAGTGTTAAATAATCGAATATTATTTATTTGTACACAAAACGTACCTTCGGGTTCGGGGGTGGATCGAGTAGTGATCTCTTTTCTATAATTCTTTGTAATTCACAATAATAGAAACGTAAGAACAGGGGTGGTTTATACACTTAAACTAAACTTATATCTAAGGCTTAAAAGTAGGGTGGCCAGCGTGAACATCCCGCCCCCCTTGCAACATTGCAACAAGAGGACCGAGAAGTCACCTGGCCAGAGATCAAAAAAATTACAATTCAGGGTGTATATATAGGTTAATACTACAATATTATTTGCGTATAAAATTACAGTAATTCTGGTATGGTATGGGAAATATCATTTTAGCTGGTACTGATCAGGAGAGCCTGGTTGTGGGTTGCGCTCTTCTTTTGCGTTCGGTGTGAGTAGATCCTTATTGTTGCCAGCTTGTTTCGAGGTGTTTGTCATTTAGGCTTTCGACAATTAGCCTACGGGGTATTAGGTTCTCTGTAAATAAAAACGACAAACACACAACAGAAAACGAGAGAACGAATTAATACGGCTCTAGATTAAAATAAACGGCACGAGCTTCACAATTGGCCGTATTAGAACGCCATTGGCAGTTCGAATTTCGGCCACTCTCACTTCGAATCAGGGATGAAATAAATCAGTTCACAAAATTTTCGATAGGTATGGGGTTAAAATGCCATAACGAATAACAACATGATCGACAATAACAATATTCTCTTTGATATGTTCCTTGATGAGTAAAAAGCCATCATAGGGAGATTCCATTTGTCAGTGCCTACCTGGTCCACGATAAACGAGACTCGACATGCCACAAAAGTTGGCCAATGGCACGGGGGTTTTTGAAACCAGGACAGAACGATAGTCGAATCTGTCCCACAAAGGTAAGATTCAGCTTCTTACGAAGTGAAAATACCATTTTTCGCCAATAGAGTTGCATCGCAGAGCTCTAAACGGGGTAAAGTTGACACTTCTACAGGCACAACTTTTACTTTGGCTGCGAGTAAGTGGGTGACAAAGTACCCAGACGGGGTTAGGACTCTACTATACAGAATGGCAGCAAATGCTTCCTCAGAAGCATCACAAAATGCATGAAGTACTTCATGCTGAGGGTTAAAATTAACCCAACGGGGGATGTAAATCCTGTCGATGTACGAATAATCATCGACAAACTCAAGCCATCTGTTAAACGTCATGGGTTCCAAACATTCGTCCCAATTTGTTCTGCCTTTACAAATTTGTCGCATAATAATTTTAGCAACTACGATTATAGGTGCCACTCACCCAACGGGGTCAAATAGCTTTGTCTGTTTGAGACAAGACAGAACGTTTTGTGACTATAGAGAAATAGGGCGTTGGAGCTGCCTTGAAGCAAAATGTATCAATGCTCGCATTCCAACGTAAACCCAGAGTTTTAGCGGTGCTGGCGTCTGACAATTTCAAAAATTCGGAATCTAGTAGATGTTCGGGTAGCACAAGAGAAAAGATGAGTGATGGGAGTTAAAATGACATGATGGGGTAAACAGTAACTGGGTTAGGAGGATAAAATAGTCTTGATCGGCAAGTGGTCTAGGGAAAGGTATTCCCCAATTACTTTCTCGTATTATATTTTAATCTCGGGGCTCTGTCGCAATTAGATCTCGCATTTCGAGCAGACGAACGAGAAGGACCAAGACTCAAATCAGACTCAAAAGGAAACGAATTTGACTGAGGTATTTTTCCAGTCACAACCCAACCGAAAACGGTCTGTTGGGCGATCAAAGGGTCTTTGGGGGCCTTTCGAAATCCGGAAAGCATTATCTGGGGGTATACATCTCCACCTAATAGCAAATCCATATGGGCATATTTAAAATCTGTTAACGGGAGATCGGGTGCATCGAAATCAGCATACTTTGCTAACGAGCATGTGGGCAATTGGCCAGTGAGATTTTCAACAACATATGCCTCTGTAGTCAAATTAAACGATGGATCAATAGAAGATCCTAGCGAAATAATACAAATTTTTGCAGAGTTTGCTACCACTGCGCCATTAAGGCCCACAATAGTGGTAGCAGGTGCCGAACGGGTTGGAAGACCTAGCTTCCGTTGCAATTTTCGAGAGATGAAAGTAGCCTGAGACGCTGGGTCTATCAGAGCTCTCGCTGAACATATCGCATTATCTACTTCTATATTTACCTGGGCAGTTCCTAACAGAACTGTTGAAGACGGGGTGGACTGTAGCCGGGTAGCGAAGTTCCGAAAAGATCGAGTAGTAGCGGATGTAGATGGGCCGTTCTCCACTTCATTCCGCCTCTGTGCAGGAGAAGGCCGAGGGATTTCTGGAGAACTATGTGGGGTAAAAGAGTTAGCGGGGTTAGTTCCAGTCCTCGGTTCCTCCCGGGGGGAAGATTCGATACTATGAAGTAGCGAATGATGTTTTTGTTTGCAAATATAGCAAACATTTGAGCTCTGGCATCTTTTGAGCTCATGCGAGGCTGCCAAACAATTCGTGCAGCACTTGTGCTTTTTAACGGTTGCCAAACGATCACTAACCGTCATTCTTAAAAAGTCCGAGCATAAACGGATGGGATGGTTCTCATTACAAACAGGACATTTTCTTTGGGGTAAGTTAGGGGCCACAGTGGTCCCAAAGGTTTTCAATTTCCGAGGGTTACCAGAACTGCCTTGGTTATTAACCCGTGCAGTACCTTGGGAAAGGTTGTGGCTGCCGATAATGTCCGACACTGATTCCAGAGTTCGGTATCTGGCAGTCAGGAACTCATCCATCTTGCTCCATTTGGGTAGGTCTGAGCAAGGGCCTTGAGATTGCTCCCAAAGACCTAAGGTGTGTTCGGGGAGTTTGGTGGAACAGATGTAGACGAATATTATGTCCCAATTCTGAGTCTCTATTCCTAGCAACGACAAATTCGTTATACAATCATTAATTGTCCGTTGCAGACCTTTAATGGAAGGGCCAGATTCTTTGGAGATGGAAGGGAGGTTAAAAAGGGTTTTCAATTGAGAATTCACCAAAACGCGTTTATTCTCATACCTATCTACCAGGTTCTGCCACGCCATGTCGAAACCATCATTCGTCATGGGGCAAGTTCGGATAATGTCCCTCGCCTCACCTTCGGTCTTTTGCAAAAGGTAATACATCCTTTGGATGTTACTAATATGGGGGTTGGTCCCGTAAATGGCCGAAAACATGTCCCTAAACGTCGGCCAAGATGCGTAATCACCAGCAAAAGTTGGGGTGTCACAGGGGGGAAGATGTATCGGGATACTATTAGTAGGGGGGTTCGCCGCCTTGCTCTTAAGGCTATCAGTTAACCCATCAATGACCGAGATGCATTGAAAATATAGCGTATATCCCGACATATACTTGGCCTTCAAGTCCTTAGAAGATACCTTGGTATCGTCGGCACTTTCCAATAAGTTCTCATAAGTGTCCCGAAACGCTTCCCACAAACGGGTTAGTTCCTGACGATGGACACTCAGAGTGTGAACAGAGTGCTCCTCTTTGGGGATAGCTTGAACAAAACTCTCGAAATCGCCTAAGCGATTGTAGTTTTTCGTTAAGTTTCTTAACGCGGCCATTTTATCACGATTGGGACAAAGAAAGGGTTATAAAAAAAACTCAGAATAACAAGAAAACGAGGAAATCAGGATGTTCACGAAAGGGGATTCCAAGCAAATAGTGACAAACGGAAAATTTAAAAGCGCGGGAAAGAGTTCGAAAAATTCAAAAAAAATCGCGAAAACCAAATCCAAAAAGAAGTTAGAAAAAGAAACGATTCAAATCACGAAAATATTCAGAAAAATGAGAACAAATATGTTTGCGAAAAAGAACACCGAAAGGAAAAATTTGCGAATCAAAAAAATGAAAATTGTAATAAAAAATTTACTTAGAAAGTAAACCAATAATTAATTTAAAAAAAAAATATATAAAAATATAATAACAATATATATAAAATATAATAAAAATAAATATATATATATATATTTTTTAAATCAAATGAAATGTCTCAAACGAAACCAAATAAGTCAAAAAATCTAAAATAATATAATTCGCTTATTACATTGGTGCAAGAATATAAGATAATCGAAACAGCGGCCACCTTATTCTGTGACAACCTTCCAGCTGTTTATAAAGCAAGTACACAACAATAACAACACGCAGGATCAATGCACTCTGTGTTGTTTGTGTATCTTTTTCCCGTTTGTTTTTATTCTATTGCTTTTTATTATTCTTATATTCTTGCACTTCACTGAGACACTTCACTAAACTTTATACTTTTTATTTGGTTTTCTTTTTCTTCTTTCTCTTTGTTTGCTTAATTTCACACTAATATTTCACGATAAAATTTATATGTGTTTTACATACCTTGTAAACAAAAAAAAATTATTAGGGGAAAGAAATTAACCAAAGAAATCCAAAACGGGGAAAAGGGTGTGGTTTACAGCAGCAAAATATCCAATGGGGCGAACAATCTACAAAAGATTTTCGTCAAATATTTTATTTTATCTTACGGGGATGATCCGGCTCGATTGGACCAAAATGTGGGGGTGAGCGGGGAAAGAATAAAATAAAATATTTGGCGAGAATGCGGGGAAATAAAATACAAAAGTATTAGTGTTAAATAATCGAATATTATTTATTTGTACACAAAACGTACCTTCGGGTTCGGGGGTGGATCGAGTAGTGATCTCTTTTCTATAATTCTTTGTAATTCACAATAATAGAAACGTAAGAACAGGGGTGGTTTATACACTTAAACTAAACTTATATCTAAGGCTTAAAAGTAGGGTGGCCAGCGTGAACAAAGATTAATATAAAAAGTTTTGTACGTATGCTTGCTAGAAAAGAGTATTATCGTAAATGCCCAACTGCATTAAGGTTATGTTTTGCATGCCTGTTTTTTTCAAGCAAAACATTGCCTTTCGTTGCTGTATGTAACTACTATAAGAAGGACTATCACTTAGATTATGAATAACCGACCGAGATGTGTATGTCTACGCGTCCTTAGACGTGAGATATTGCTGGCGGAATAGCAACAAAATACATAAAAGTTTAGATAACACACATTTAAATATTAAAATTTATAAATCGCTGCACCTTAACATTTTCTAATGCTTTAAGTTTTGATGAATGGATACAAAAAAATGTTTCATGTACTAAAAATGCTACACAATAAAACATCAAAAACGAATTGGTTTGTTCTAATTAAAATAAACCAAAGAAACAAAATGAGAAACGTTAGAGAAAAAACAATTTTGCTAGACAATCTGATGCTATATAAAGAGGTAAAAAGCAGAATTTCGAAAGAGACGTTCAAGTGCCTAAAACAAAAGCTAAAAATAAAGGTAAAACAAACATCCAAGAATGCCATTTATTAACATCAAGTACTGGTGACAACTGTCTGGTTTATTGTAGGAGAACAAAGACAAAATTAAATAATAAAAGAAAGATAAAAAAAGGCCAGGAAGGAAATTTACGTAAACGGAGTCTCTTGGTCAAAAAAAAACAGACGTGTTTCTATACAGTTGTGCGTACTACAGTATGCATGAACATTATGTACTTAGTAGGATAAAATATTGTACATACGCAAAATTCACCTGGAATTTCTCTTCTTTTTTGGGTTCCACTTGGTCTACTCTACACTCGTTATAAAATAGTCATTACAACTTTAACAAAGTGAGAATAGGAAGCAGTTAAAAATTAGGTTTTATTACCTTTGATGTAAATTGATGCTTACTTGCAATACATTATTTAAAACTGAATTCATTTTAATCCATAAAAAGTCTTGTGTAAACCTGACATACATACATAGATAACAACTTCTCCATTTTTTTCATTCGTCATGTATGGTGAAAATAATTTATATTTGATCAAACAAATGTGCGCCAAATTATAAAAAAAATATTCGTTACATGCAGCATAAATGTTCACTTTGTTATTCCACCATGCATAAACTAACGAAAGACTATACTATTCTCAGACTCAATGGCCTAATTGCAAAAAAAATTTGTGGTTTATGAGATGGTTTAACTCACACTTTTTAAATATAATGGAAATTACCACCTTGCTTAACTGTTACTTGAGATCATGCTCTTCATTTCGTTTTCTTTCATACTAAGGTACATAAATATGAGTAAAAATTACATGTTTTGACTCATGTAAAGAAAACACATATTATTTCGAAATTCACATGATATGCTTGAGTAAGGAGGAAGAAAAATAAAGAACTTGCATGAAATAGTTAAACATGGCCTCGGTTGTACAATATTGTGGGCATGTGTGTCGGCACCAGATGTGGCTAAGTGTTCTGTGTTCTTTATATAGATTTTATGCGATTAGGCATAATCGCCCGGAGATTTTTATATGTTTGATTTGGAATATTATGCCATTCCATTGAAATGTTTGACAGATTTCTTTTAAGTAGGTGCTCGTTCGTATTGCAAACGTCTTCAATTGTCAATTGTCCACAACTCTATCGGGAGTTTAAATCGAGACATTTTACGTGCATTTTTATATTGTTTCGAAATTTAATTCAACAATTTATTTTTGCATAGTCTTGTTAGGATGCCTTGGATACTCATCTTGCTGACAAGTTATTTCTCTTGTGCAATAAACGCACTTCTCAATAAACTGCCGAACTGTAGAGCAAAATACTAAAATTCTGCTCATTACTCATAATGCCTTTTGTTATAACTAACATAACTTCATCAAGTAAAACATGCCCCCATCACCGTATTTCACCATCTTCTTGACATGATGTCATTGAATGATCTCAGCCGGGCCTCTACCAACAATACTGTAATACATCAGACGGGAAACTTTTGTTTCAGAAACGCATTTCACTTGTTTCTAGGCATCAGTTTTCAGCTTTCATATTCTTGTCCGATGGTGTAGGTTTTTTTTTTCACAGTAGACACAAATCCAATTGTGAACAAAGGTTCCTCTTACTGTTACTTATCTTTATGCTCAAAGCTTTGGCAGTCATTTTTGGTGTTCCAGCGTTTCTGGTTATCATATTTCACTTCATTATTAGCTTATCTCCATTAGTAGGCAAACTAAATTTACCACCCTCTGTTAACAGCCAGAGCCACATTTCGCCGTTTTCTTATAGGCCTGAATGTTCGAAGGCACACGTTTAGATTTTCTACTATACCCACACACTATTTACCGTTTCCGCCTTTTGACTTTTTACTCTTCAATGAAGCAAAAAATTCCTTTTCTTTCTTCCTTTTCTAGTAATACCCTAAGTTTCATGCGGCTGGAAAGTCATTACGAGCTCCAAATGGATTTCAATTTATCATCTCCAAAAACATTTATAAAATCTACAACTAATTTATTTCTAACACAATTGTTGGTCGTTTCATACCTGGATATTGCTCTACGATAACGTCAATATACGCTCAAGAAATCGAATGCAGTCGTAAGTGGACATTACTCCATTGCATTCAAGGGTATATCGACATTAGATTCGCGAAAAATAACTTCGTAATCGTTTTTATTATTACATATTATCATTACAAATTCCATATCCTTCAGTTAGGATTACGACCTAGCTTCTGTTGTGTGTGTTAATTTTTATACATTAGTGGCGAGACCTGCACTTGTTACAGTTTATTATAAATCGTTGTCATCGTACTTGATATTTCCATTAAAATGGTTAAATAAAGGTTAACAATGTTAAGAAAAGCTTATGTTCCTTCACTATCATTTATTATTAAAATTTTATTTTATTCTAATTTTTATTTGATATTTTATAAAATAACAACGACACAAGACTTAAAAAGGACTAAAATTTAACTCTACAACTAATTAGCCTCATACGTTTAATTACATTACTTCCCATCTGAAAGTTTTAAATGCCACTAAAGTAACTAAATTTGAAGGGATTAAGTAGAACCACTCCATACAGATTGTTAATGTGTAGCTTATTGCAGATATTTTTAACTCGGTGATAATAGAACATACATACATACATACATAGCTGGTCTTACAATCTTTCAGTCAGGATAACGACCTAGCTTCACACACCACTGATGTTGTGTCTTACGACTTAACCTTCCAGAAGTTGATGTAGGAGTTTCCTTTGTATTTACTTGGTAGTGTTAACATAGCATGAAACAATTACAACCGGTTTCTAACGAAATGATAGAAAAGAAATGCAATCTGACAATTGTTCTCATGCAGAGTGACATTAAAGCATTTTGTAAACAAAAGTAGCATATGAGAATTTGCTTATTTGTGTAACAAATTTAAAGTAAAAAGAAGTCAAAAGTTCATCTTAACCGATTCAGATATTTGTTTAATATATTGGACATCACCTGCCTTTTATGTGAGACGACTTACAGATAATTTGAATTCAGATTGAATTAGCAATTAGCAGAATCAGTCTTAAATTAATTCACAGTAAAAATTTTAGAACTTTTACTCAACTATTTCCACATAATATCTGAAAGGTTTAATAGCAGCTTCCAAAAATCAACAGCTAACGTTATTTGTCGTAAGATTTTGATGACAAAAAAATATTATCAATGTTTTGTATTTAAGACCCCTAATGTATTGTGTTAGAATTAGAAAAATAGATTGTCAGAAGGAGAAAAGAGGGAGTAGTGTTGAAGATATTGGAATCTTTTTTTTATAAGTGACAGGAAAGAACTCTGTCCGACTAAAGAAAGAATTCTATCTGGAATGCAGTAAATCATCCACTAGCCAATCGACCAAAAACGGAAGTGTTCTGTGAAATAAGACTGATGTACGTAAGAATATACTTTTTTCAGAAACAAGTTCCTTTATCTCGTTTGTGCAAAATCCGATGTAGAAGAGATTGAAAGTGAAACGCAATCCACATTAAGATGATGCTTCAATGAATCAATAGAGTTGGATACTCTACCCTTATTAACGAGCATCTTCACCCTCTTCGGTACGCGGTCGAAAATCCTCAAAATGGATTTGGAGGCACCAGCCCATACATGAGACTTGTATACCAATCTCGGTCGGATTTAAGCGGTTTAGATAGTAAGGTGATCAGATGAAGTGAAGTATATTTTGCACCGTCTTAATAAACTGAGGCACTTGAATATTTCTATCGATTCTTGAAAATGTGCTGGTTCCCACGAAGATCGAAATCGTCGTAGTCTAGTAGGTAGTGTGTTGGCTTATAAGATTTGAGGCCACGGATCAGGTCAGACGTCTCGATAAAACGAAATATGAAGAAAATATTTCACCGGTGACTTTCCTTTAGTAGATACCTGGCAATAAATAAAAATTGCCATGAAAAGTTTCTCTAAAAATTTGTCGTTCGGAGTCGACTTTAAACTGTAGGTTCTGCCACTCACGTATAAAAAATTAACACACTCAACATTAGTGGTGTGAGAATCTGGATCATGATCCTGACTGAAGAGTTGTAATTATGTATGTATGTCCCACGAACATCACACTGAATGTGCATGATCAGAACATCAGACTCCCTAATATTTACACCACTACACTACAGAGATACCAATGACGTTGTATTATTGCTACGCTTGTATGTATGAACGCGCCCTACGTAAATTGTACTACCTTCTGCTGATTAGATTATTGGACTTTAGATTTTATACAATATGGTGGTCTATATTGCTCTCTGTAACTTTGGAAAGCAACCTTCCAGCAATATGGAAAAATACCGGCACGATGTCGATGGACAGAACCAATGCTGGAATACTATCCGTCCCAGAAGATGTTGAGATCCATAAGAAATCTTTTAACTATGCAAAAATGACACAATGTAGTGCGCTTAGTTACTGATACCCTTTCGAGTTCAGGCAGTGGTGGATTCCATTCCGGCAGGTTGCAATTATTTGCATGGTTGGATGGTCTATAAAATGACAACAGGTTACCGAATAAAATTATGAACATTGGACGAGAATGATGTCATTTTCGATGTTTTATTTCATGGTTTTTAGTTTCATGGAAAATAAAGGATACCTTTTTACTAAATCTTATATGACCTCAATATTAATATTGGAATACCTAACCAGGAGATGTTTTTATGTAAAGAGATGATTTCCCTTGATTAGGCTAGGTTTTTAAAGCAGAAAAAATGTTTCTCTATATTTTTGATAGAGTTATACGATATATTTAAACAAAAATCGAATGAATACTTAAAATTATTGAGTAATTTGTAAACTAAGAGAATAAATAATTAGAGCATCGTTAAGCAAACTAGATTCCTCCGTGATGGTTGTTTTGACTTTGCTCGGCGTCAAAAGCATTTAAAAGTTTTAATTTGATTCCATTGTAAAATCCCTTAAACGTACGTATTTACTTACGTAAATATACAGTTAGATGTAGAATATTATATGTATGTATGTATGTATGTATAGGTAACAGTTAATCTGTTTTTGCGGTTTGCCATACTTTGTCACGCATCACTTGATAAGTTGAAGTTGATGTGAAAAGTTTTGTTTACATGGTTTTTGGTCGTTATATAAATAAATATACAAACTTATGCCAACGCAAATACAAATACCATATATTTATACATACATATATATTTTGGAATAGTTTTCAACCCAGCTAGCATTTGGAAGGTTGTTTTCAAAAAAATCACCTTGCTGAGTCTTTTTAGAGTACTTTTGGTGATCAAAAACTTATTAGTCAGTTACACGATTAAAAAAGGACTCAAAAATGATTCGTTTCAATGAGTAAAATGAGTTCGATTTAAAATACAATAAAAAATTGTATAGCAATCGGAAATTAATCATCCAGACGTTTAAAATGTGACTATTATTTTCGTTATTTATTATTATATTCTACTTATACTGAAGATTGAAAAACGCTTAATCAAAAACAGATCATGTAGGTGTTTGAAAAGTGATTGTAATTAAGCATTTTATGATCATATTTTGAGCAGATAGATGATTAAACACTGCTTTTTTATATCCATTCTGTATAAATTTTCATTTATGTAAAAGAAGGCTATGAAATAAAGTACAATTTTGTTTTAAATAAAAAAATTTTCATTTTTTTTTTAACGACAAAAAATATTTGTTTTTGAAATAAACTTTGATGTCTGATGTACATACATCACGAATAACATATATTCTTTATTTGTTACTTAATGTTCATACGAACGTGATTTTTGAAATCGCGGCAGTGTAAACGTAGGACTCAGAAGACCGACTAAAAACACTTGAAGAGAGTAAAATACATTTTGAAATACGACTAATAAATGACTCAAATTATAATCATAAATGACGCAAAAAGGTGTCCAAATTTGTACAAACATGACTGATAAATGATAGTAAAAGGACTCCTAAACATACTGATAAATTACTCATAAAAGACTCATATGCGATTAAACGATGACTGAAAAACGACTCGAAAAAGAATCATAAACGAAGGTAAATAAGACAAATAAATGATCAGAAAGCGATTCGAAAATGATCATAAAACTACTAGAAAAAGGATCGAAAATTACTCTAAACTAATATAGAAAATGACTCATAAATGACTTTTTAAGAAGAGTCGCTCGTAGTCACTTTTTTCTCCCGACAAAAGAGTCTTTTATGCTCAGAAAATGAACGCATATTCTAGCTTTTTAATCGCCCAGAAGAATCAGAAAAGACTCGAATTTGATTAAAATTTTTCAAAAATGCTGGCTGGGAATACTTATAATGTATAGTACATGTGAAGAATATATACATACATACATATGTATTATGTGTATATACATATTTGAAACAAATATGAATGAACATACAATTGTTCTAAATAAAATATTTTAATACACATATACATATATGAAGACACAAAATCTAATTAAAAATTATTCATTTCTCTTCTTGTGAATTAAACTATGCGTGGTCTGACTGAAAAATAATTTAAATTCTCTGTAATTTCTCAATGTTTTCATAACTTCTGTGGATTTCCAGCAAAGTCCGTTATTGGCATTTAATCGGACGAGTCGAGTAACCTATAACGTTTTGCAAACATTTTAACAACCCTGTCCCTTCTTTTACCGTTGACAATTCAGATTCTAAGCCTAGCTATTTAGAGATTTCAATGAAAGGGAAGTCGTCGTAGTCTAGTTGGTAGTGTGTTGACCAGGTCAGACATCAAAATGAAAATATGAAAAAAATATTCCTTCGGCGACTTCCTCTCAGCAGATTTCTGGCAAATAATTATGAGAGTAAAATAAAATTGCCATAAAAGGTTTCTGTCGTTCGGAGTCGACTATAAACTGGAGGTCCCGCCACTCATGTATAAAATTAATACACACAACGTGAGTGGTGTGAGAAATTAGGTCGTAATTCCGATTGAAGGGTTGTAATGACCAATTATGTATGTATGTATGTAATGAAAGGGCGTGCCTTTGCAGTTGGCATCTTATAGTAAAACCGAAAAGAAAGTAGATGTACTTGACTATAAAACCTATCAACCTGTTTCAAAGTAAGAGAGGTCAGGAAAGTGTCAATCATGGTTTTAAAATTTTAGTAATCAAGAGACTTTCATCCTCTCAAAATAATCCATCTAGGAAGTATCTTGCCTCCTGTTTCCCTAACGAGTATTACATCACCAACAAACATTATCAGCCGGTCAGATCATCTTGTTAAATCCGTGGACTGTATATGAGGGGATGAACACACAAAAAAGGCTGACGCTGTTGCTCTAAATATTAAAAAAAAAAATCAAAATTACGAGACTTCCAAGAACACGAATACATCACAAAAAAAAACCAAACACTTATCTTTTTTTTTTGTTGTCCTTTTGACTTCTTACTCTTGTTTATTTCTACGAAAACTTTTCCCAAGAAAAAATAAAATTCACTCTTGGGTTTTAATCAAATTTATACTAGTTTTCACAAAATTAATTTTTTTTTTAATAAATTATGTATAACTTTTATATTATTATATATTTTAGTATTTAACATTTCATCACAAAACACTTAAGAAAATTATTGCACAAATTTTACAATATTTTTAACAAAGTAAATGCATCCTTGTGGATGTTATAAAAGCGAATCAAAAAAAGCAATTAATAAAAACAAAAGTGTCAAAAAATATAAAAAAAGCTTTATCCCATACGGCAGCTCCCTCTGTTGGCAAATTGCGAACAAGTCGATGCCAATCCTGTTTATGTCGCCAGAGGTGGGAAACATCGATCGTCAGACATAAACAATCTCGTAGCAAAGAATGAAACTCTATATGAATAGGAACGTAATAGAGAGGGGAGAAAGCTTTATGTTTTTTAAATGAAAAAAAAGAAAATAACAAAATTATTAAATAAAAACCTCTTATGATGCCTTAAGTCTAGTAGGTAAGTCACCGTAACGAAACGTATGAAAAACGAAAATATGAAATATGAAAAAAATATTTCTTCGGCGACTTCCCCTCAGCAGATTTCTGGCAAAAATTATGAGAGTAAAATAAAATTGCCATAAAAAGTTTCTCAAAAAATCTGTAGTTCGGAGTCGACTTTAAACTGTAGGTCCCGCCACTCATGTATAAAAATTAAAGCACACAACATAAGTGGTGTGAGAAGCTAGGTTGTAATCCTGACTAAAGTGTTGTAATGACCAATTATTTATGTATGGTGCCTTATGCTATAAACACAATAAACGCAACGCAGCAAGCACAATCATTTTGCAATTGCAGCCTAAGTTAAGCTGGATGCGTATTAATTATAATAAAGTCATCGGCAGCAAAGCATCTATTTCATGGAGGTTATTATATTGACAGTATTAATCCTCGTATTGCGGGCATAAATCCTCTCACTAGTTCTCTAATTGCTGCAAATAAAAATAGAAATTAGTCTAAAAGCAAAGCACCAGAAGCCTTTTTAAGGTTTTTCACAAACCATAAGAAAAATAAGGAAAGTTTCTTGTGACTCCATATTGTTGCACCGTAGAAGTGTGGGTACCTCCAAGAAGAACTCAGTGTAAATTTAAAATTCAAAGGCCCAATATATTAAAATGTTACACCTTATATTTAGAAGGATATTCCATAAAGTCATTTAATCAATTTGGCCAGGTTTGTTCAGCGTTTTCTGTTGATATTTGTCGCCATTCACTCATGAGCAAGTTTTTCAGTTGATTTTTGTTTGAGGTTTAGCGTAGTCATTCTTTTAAATAATTTCCTAAATACTATCTTGGAGTGTTATCAGGACTTTGTGCACGAGTATTAAGCCTGTGGGAAGTTTGAAAAACTTGCTAAAGAGTGCATGGCGGCAAATATCAACGGAAAATGCTAAATAAAACTGATACATTCAATGCCAAATGGATTAAATGGAGTGTTTGACCTTAGGGGATATCTTACTAAATATTAGGTACAACAGTTTAATATGTTGGGCTTTTATTATATTTTGAATTTACTCTGAGTTTTACTTGGGGTGCAAAAATATAGAGACACCAGAAAGATTCCCGTATTTTTCTTATGGTTTGTGAATAGCATTAAATATTTGATCGTTTTATTATAAAGGAAAAATAAATAAATAAAACAAATATAAACAA
This sequence comes from Sarcophaga caerulescens, assembly GCA_927399465.1. Classification (NCBI taxonomy): domain Eukaryota; kingdom Metazoa; phylum Arthropoda; class Insecta; order Diptera; family Sarcophagidae; genus Sarcophaga; species Sarcophaga caerulescens. The sequence goes on from OV656873.1 coordinate 72,232,980, forward strand.
TATCTATTATTTTTACATGTTATTGCTTAAAATTCATGAAATTTTTAAAATATGTTGGAATACCTAGACTTCTGCTGTCCACTGTATATTAGTCGAAATATGTGCGTATGAGTAATAAAAATGTATACAATATTACGCATACGCTAAAATTCTTTGTTAATTACACAGTGCGACAGTCAAACTACACCAGGGTTTACCAAAAATTTTTTGGTTATGTACACTGTTGCCAACTTTTTTCCAAAAAATATCGCTAAAGTCGACTAAAAAATAGCTAGAAAATAGCTAAATTTTAAAAAAAATTAAAAATTTAGCGATAAATCGCCAAAACAATAAATTTTAAAAAGTTTTTAAGAAAATTTACTTAAAACATAACTAATTTTTTGGGAATTTTAATGTTATGTAAAAAAGACAACGATTTATCGCCATAATTCTGAAAAAATACTCGCAATAAATTTAAATTAAATTTTTTTTAAATTATGTACATACTATATTTAATGTATGGGGCTCTAAAACGTTTTTTTAATTATTGCAGTACATTTGATTCTATGAACACGGATTTTATTGGCATCATCAAAATTGTTTTTACACATATCACTAAGGTGATCAATAGCATTGTTCGACGCATGTTGACATACAAAATATAGATAAAGCGGCTTCTTGCATTTTAACGTTGTCAACAATATTTGCATTTGGGGAAAATTCGAATTTTTTCCAACATGATCCCTTAAGCAATGAGGCTGATTTGTGTTTTTTAGTTTCCGCGTGACTGAATAGGTCGTAAAGTTTTCCAGAAAAGGAGCATCTGCAATACTTACAGAATCCTTTTGTTTCGTCTTTTTCGTCTTGAGCCACCCACGTTTTCAATTTTTCGTGATTTAGCCACTTACGGCGAAATTTTTGGTTATATTTAGGCTCCATTCCTTAAGTTATAGTTTTTGACAATATTATTAAAAGCTTGCAACTTAATTTTATACTTTAATTTTCATTCACTTAAACACTTGTCACAAAAATACAGTAAAAAGAATTCGCGTTGTTTGTTTATGTTTTTCTTTTCTTCAAAAACCGTTATTTGAGTGTTACTTTGTAGCAACATAAAAATCGCTAGATTTATAGCTAATAGCTAAATCGTATTTTTTTCCGCAAATTGGATTTAAAAATCGCTAGATTTGACGAGAAAATAGCTAAATTGGCAACAGTGGTTATGTATTAGTGAGTAAGAGAGAGAAAATAAATTGAGAGAATTGATTTATTTACAGCCATAGAAAAGTGTTTGTAATATACGTTATTTTTATTTTCATTTTATCAACTTACATATGTAAAGCTATCTATCTTTGGCTTAATAATTTTAGATAAATAAAAATAAAATAAGAAAATCCATTTTTTATTAAAAGATCGTAAAGGTATCCATCTTTAGCTTAAAAATTAGACCATGTTTTTAGATAAATAAAAATAAAAAAATAATAAACCATTTTTTATTAATAGAGAAAAAGCAAGCATTCCAAAGCATTTAAAAAAAATTATAATATGCGACAAAATATATAAGGCATTGAATATTATCAAAAGCATCTTTTAACATACAATATTTTTGAGTGTCATTCTGAAAAAAATGGTAAAGCATCCGCCGCACATGTGTTCTTGTCGCAGTTTGATCGACAACTAAATCAAAAAACACAAGAATGCGTGTGAGTTCTCTCTGCACAATTGTGCTATGAAATGGTAATCGTTGAACTACACCCAACTAATGACATAGTGTAGGTTGTGAGTGTTTTTGAGTAGAACTCAAAAAATTTTTTTTATATTTCTCGAACCCTCCAAACTTGTTTTATTTGACCAAAACTGTTTTTTGATCTTTTCACACAAAATTATTGATTACCCAAATATTTTTGAACGTATTTTCAAAATTCAAAGTTTTTTGAAAAAGGAACAGATGAGCCTTTAAAATTGTATACGTAAACATATGGTTCAAACTTACATGTTATGACTTTTGATCGGGTAAACTTGGAAAATATGATTTTTATCTCATTTTTTCAATTTAAGCTATTCTTAATTTCAAAATTTAATTAAAAAATATTAAATAAGTGATGAAATTCTGAAAGTGCATTATCTTGTGAAGAGATTGACACATCGTTTAATCAAATCGGACAAAAATTGCCGTAGTTATTATTTAAATAGTATAACAGTCCTATTATATTTTTATATATGTCATCTTATCAAACGAACTTTCAGTTCAAAAATTTTTAACAGTTTTGATGGCTCTTGATTGTTTATCGCAAAATGTGTCAATTTTACTTTTGCACGACTACCAGTAGTGGGCTAATATTTGTGTTTTTTGCAAATATTATTATTTCTATTTACGCAAACATTGGCCAACTTCTGGTTGGTCAATAAACAATCAAGATCCATTAAAAATTCTGAAAATTTTTGAACTAAAAGTTCATTTTAAAAAATATATATATGACATATTTAACTCGACTGTTAGACTCTTTAAATAATAACTACGGTAGTTTTTCTCCGATTTGATCAAACCAAGAGTCAATCTCTTCACAAGATAATGTACTTTCAGAATGTCATCACTTATTTCATATTTTTTAATTAAAGTTTCTACTATGAACGGACAAACTTGAAAAAATATGAAAAAAATTCGCATTTGTCAAGTTTACATCATCAAATCCCATACCATATTAAGTCAAATAAGATATATACATATGTATATCGTTTTAAAGGCCCATACCTATCCTTTGTGCGTAAAGTCCAAAAAACCAGCTTCTGTCAAATAAAACAAGTTTGGAGGGTTCAAAAAATATAAAAATAAAAATATTTATGAGTTCTACTCAACGAAACTTAACATAACTTGCAGTTGTAACAAACTTCAATAGCAGTGTAGAGCTATTTTTGATAAATTAGAAAACAAAAAACAAATAACACAGAGCTAAAGTGCTACCTAGGGAAGAGAAAAAACAGAAATTGATAGAATGGTAACAGCAATAAAGGAATTAAATGAGGTTGGTAAAGTTTGCAGAACGGAAACAATTCGTAAAAGGCGCAGAAATTATTTAGTTTGTAAGAACTTTATATAACAAAAAAACTTATGTTCGCAAAACAGCCAACCAGAGCTATTGGAATAGAATTATTTTTTTATACGAAAATAAATTCAATGACATATGACACGATTATACAGTCCAAACTCGCTCATGGAATAGTAATCGTTAGGAGGTGTATTGCTGCATTTGATGCAGATGAACTGGTTTTCTTTCATAGATCGGTTTATCTATTTAAATGCTTTAAAAAGTAATTTGCATAAAAGTGCTGCAAAGCTTAGGTTTCTTTTATTCAAATACAACGACTTTATAAATTAAAAAACCAATTTAAGAATCAGCCTCATTCGCTCTAGCCAATCCTATTTGTGCGACCTTCTCGACCGCCATATTAGGAAACATGACATTAGAGGTAACGAACACTAGAAAATGGTTTCTTTGTTGCGGAGTAAGACAAAATATTACCAAGCATTGACACGAATCTGGTGTCATCGGTGCAAAACCATCTTTAAGCGATCATAACATACAAGGACTTTCCAACAAAGAAATTAATTTCAATGTTTTGATATACACTTGCCCTCATAACTTTTTTGACATAATTTTAAGAAGATTAAAAACATTATTGTTTAAGTGGGTATTTTTCTCTTTTCTTCTCTGTTTAAAAATAAAATGTTTAATATTTTCTTAAAAAAGAAAAAATCAGTGTTAGCTTGATCATTATGCGATAAATATCTATTTTTTAATGTCAAAATGCTAAGCTACTTGCGTGCATACAAACTGTAGTGTATTGGTCACACCTATCCACTGTTGTGTGTTGGTCATGTTTGTATTACTTAAAAATGCATTTGATACATTCTTCAATAATATAAACAATAATTATCAATGACTTAAAAATTGTGACGGCGCGAGGAATCAAACTGCATTATACAAATTTTCAGCATGTATTGAAAATTAGCAAAATGCTGAACAGGCACACTCATAAGTATGAATATGTAAAGAAATTAGAATTCAGAAATTAATATAAATAGCTGTAAATTTGATTGGTGAAAACAGAATAAAATTGATGATCAAAACGGCTCTTTAGCTGAAAAAGAATCTTTTTTATTCTCATTTAATCTGCGGCTTAATATACATAACTAAACGGTGTGCTCGCCTTAATAATAAGCAAACCCGGACAGAAACACGACTGATCGATAATTAAATACAATTTGTAACCCTTATTACAAAACTTTGTTGACTGACTGTATCGCAAAAAATAAAGTGAATATCAACAAAACCATTTTTCGACGTGTGGGTATATACCATACATAGGGGACACTTTATGCTGTTGTTTGTTTAAATGACAAAAAACTCATGCCATTTTATTATTATAAACTCAGACAACACAGTTGTTGAGTGAATATGATGGTATGTGTTGTTTTTAAGTTAAATTAGTTACCGAAAGCCAAACAGTTATTGTCTTCACCTGTTACCAAAGGCAAAGAAAGAAACAAACATATTTAACGGGTGATTTTTAAACGTTTGCGTGGAGAAATTGATCGAAAAAGGAAAAGGAAACCGCATGTCAAGCAATTTCAATACCTATAATTTGGGAAAAAGAACACAGGTAATTATCGAATTGTTCCAAATTAAATACTTTCAATTTGAGCAAAAAGAAACCCATAGTCATCAAACTGTATCTTGTTTCATGGACTGTAATGTTCTGATTTACATTCCTACATCTCTCTGAGTGTATTGAAAGCTTTTGAAGTGCCTTGGGTTGCCCCAAAAGTTAGCATTTTCACGCAGTTGAATTTTGAAAGTCGCTACAGTCTGTAGTATGTTGTGTTGGCTTATTAGACGTGAGGCCACGCTTCAAACCCCATGTCAGGCATCTCGAACAGAACAAAATATATAAAAAATAAAATATTTCTTTGGCGTCTTCACCTCAGCAGATTTCTAGCTAGAACTCTGAGAGCAAATAAAATTGCCACAAAAAGTTTTTTTCGGAGTCGACTTTAAACTGTGCAGCTCCTGCCACTTATGGATAAAATTAACACATACAACATATGTGGTGTGAGGAGTAAGGTTGTAATCCTGACTGAAAGGTTCTAATGGCCAATTATGTGTGTATGTATGTTTGTAATTTGAAATTGTTGTTCAATTGTCAGTCAACTCATTGAGAAATTACGATCATTTTTCCTATGCCCTGAAAAATATGGTTTCAAAAACATCACCCGTTACAGCCAGCAAAGAGCAGCAAAATATCTCTATATAGGCGTACATATATGAGAATAAAAGAGAACGAATAACGAGCAATCCATAAACGAAAAAACAAGATAAATAAATATTTACAAACAAATACTTTATGCTACACGTACTACTCAAATAGTGGCATCCACATGTGAGTGAGGTTCTTTTTTTTTTTTTGGTAAATGAACGTGTAGAATAAATAAAATAAATGAAAATAATGAGTATGTTGACTCATAAAAATTAATTAAATATCAGTAAGAAAACTATATACATACATACCATACATTTTTACATTTCATACGTACATGTAAATACATATGTATGCATATTGTATATGCCATACTTAACCTACAATCCTAATATATATTATAAATCTTTCTGTAAGTCTGTTTTTTTGTTTGTTTGTTTGTTTGTTTGTTTGTTTGTTTGTTGGTTTGTTTGTTAGCCAATCACGTCTGAACGCCTGGACCGATTTTCTTGAAATTTGGGATATAGATCGAGCCATTGCCGGTGCAGGTTATAGGCTATAAATCTTTTCAAAATTTTGACCAAAAGGGGAAAAAAATGGGACAAAGGGAGAAAAAATGGGCAAAAATTAGTACTTTTATGCATAAAATCTGTATTTTATTTGTTTTAAAGGTAATTTTTTACGATTTAGCTTGGTTAAGTTTCCCAAATAGCTATTGGAGGTGTTCCGTTTCAAAAGTTGAACCAAAAGGGGTCCAAAAATGGGGACAGGGGCGAAAAACGGGCAAATTGAGTGCATTTATATTTAGGACTTAGAGTATTCAAAAAACTGGGTTGTTTGTTAAACCGGTTTCCGAATAATTTGAAAAATTGCATTTTTTAAGAAACCGGTTTCAAAACCGGTTTTGAAACCGATAAACCGGTTTTTTATTTATTGTTATTTTTAATGCAAAAATTACCCAATAATTTTTTTTAATTTTTTAAACTAATCCAAACTACATAACCCGCGCAACGCCGGGTACAATCTGCTAGTATAATTATAATTTCCTGCTATAAGTACAAATGTTGTACCATAAGTATGCTTACCTTTTCAGTGTGCATGACAAGAATTATTATTTGTTGGAATTGAAGGAATTAAAAAAGGTAAATAAATAAAAATAAAACATTAAGAGTTTGTAACAATTTGAATTTAAATATTTAAAAGTTAAATTTTTCATATTGACACTAAGGGACTCTACATAAAACAAGCAGTATGAACTAAGGATTTAAATTATTTCGTATCTTTTAAAATTATGTCAAATGTTACATACATATGTACATAATTAGTCATTACAACCCTTCAGTCAGGATTATTGACCTAGTTTCTCACACCACTCATGTTGTGTTTGTTAATTTTATACATGAGTTGCGGGACCTACAGTTTAAAGTCGACTCCGAACGACAGATTGTTTGAGAAACTTTTCATGGCAAGTTTATTTACTCTGAGAGTTTTTGCCAGAAATCTGCTGAGAGGAAATCGCCGAAGAGATACTTTTTGTATTTTGTTTTGATGTCTGGCCTGGGGCTCGAACCTTGGCTTTACGTCTAATAAGCCAACACACTACCTACTAGACTACGGCGACTTCAAATGTTAGACATTTTTCTAAATTTTTTAAGACAATAATTTCATTTTTTTTATTGTAATAATAACACAGCCCTGCAAATGGGAATTTTTTTTGTGCAACCAAGATGGTTCCAGGTGTTCCTGAAGGCATTTTGCGCGCTGAACAGGAATCTGTATTCAAAAACTTTCCATCACGTCAGGTTTTCGACTAAAAATAGCGTTTTTGGCCATTTTTAAAGAATTATAGAGCTGAACGCTGACGTGCTAGAACCTTCGCTATTATCAGAAATTGACAATTGATCTTTACTCTTTAAAATGAGCCCTAAGCCAAATTGTTTGCATGCACCCTTAAAGTAGGGGGTGGGTTTATGTCAAGGGATGCAATAGAAAAAGATACACATTACGGAGGTCCTTGAAAATTAATCAGTTTTACTTGAAAATTGTTACTCAGGGGTTTTTGGGGTCGCGGATTACAGATCTTCATTCAGAATTAAAAAATTCAAAATGGCGGATCCAATATGGCGGTCAAGTAAATCTGATTAATTTTTATAAACCTCGACCGCCATATTGGATCCGCCATTTTGAATTTTTTAAATCGTGATGGAAAGTTTTTGAATACAGATTCGTGTTCAGCCCGCAAAATGCCTTCAGGAACACCTGGAACCATCTTGGTTGCAAAACCCATGCAGGGCTGTGTAATTGACAAGTATAAACATTAATTGCTAAAGATAATTTATGATATTTCAAAGCAATTTTATTCGCAATGACAATTACGAAGTGTACCGGTATGAAGAGAGCGTCAAGATATAAATGTCTCCATAGGGAACGAGCTTTAATTTTTATTTTGTGTTATCGATGATATCCAACAAACATATTAAGTATACATCAAATCAGTGAAAAAACAACATCATATTCTTTCACAGTGTTAAAGAGGGCGAATTAGGTATTCGAAGTCTTAATTTTTTGCATTCATTTAAAGAAAAGTTTTGGAGAGTCTCATCAAATGCTTGTCGAGGCATAAGGTGTTCATGCTCTGTCAAATGTAACACGCAGCAGAAGGTTTCGACAATTCAGAGATAACGATTTCGATGGGAGATATGAAGAACGCTGGTAACCACCAAAAAAGTCAGAAGACAACGTATTGTAAATAGTATTGGAGGCAGATAATGGCAGATATCAGATATAAGATCCAAAAGTCATGAAAATGGCTGCGAAATGATTAGAATGGCAGACAGACGGAAAATCGAAAACCACATGAGAAATTTCACATTAAAAAATATGATAGAAAATCAGTGTCGAATGGAATTATTACGGGCGATAAAAAATGAATTTATTTTTAGGATCGTGAACGGAAAAAATTATGGATTAATTCGAAACAATCATCAACTTCGGCTGCAAAACCAGATAGATTCGGCAAGAAGACTGAGCCACAAATACGGTAAGGCAATTTTGCAACATGACAATGCACCTGCAAGCAAAGCAAACCCGGTTCAGGATAGATTAAAAGCATTTTGTTGGGATCTACTACCCCACCCGCCATATTCAACAGGCTTGGCTACTTTTTCCGACTACTTTTTGTTTTCATTGCAAATTGGCAAAGCAACATTTCGATACATTCGATGAAAATGAAATTTGGGTACTAATTGGTTTGATTCAAGAGACGAACAGTTTTATTGGAGTGGGTGGAATCCACAAATTGTCTGAATGATGGAAATAAGTATTAAGTTTTATTAGAGTTTTATGTATTAATTTATTATTTACAATACAATTACAAATTGTATTTATTTATAATCGGAATTGGGTGCAGTGGTGGTCTTGTGGGTAGTGTGCTAGACTATTAGCATTAGGATCGTGGGTTCAATTCTCACCGGAGACTCTGAACTACAGTAGTAGTAATAAAGCGTATTTATAATTAATAAGAACTAAACGTTCATATCCAAAAAAATTTCAAAAAATATACGAAACCAATTGATTCATGTTCAGGTCCGAAGAGATTCATGTATGCAAAGGTCAAAAGGGATCTGATAGAATTGCGAAATGAAAACAATATTTATTTCGGGGACTTCTTCTCAGTAGTCTTCTCGCAAAAACTCTGAGAGTAAATAAAATTATCATTAAAAGTTACCCAAAATCTGTTGTTTGCAGTCGATACTAAACTGTAGGTCTTGCCGCTTATGGAAAAAGAAGAAGATGGCTTGTAATTCTGATTAAAGAGTTATAATGACCAATTAAGTAAGTGAATTAAATAAGTAAATAAACTCACGCTTTTTTCATGCATAGTAGCATTAACAATGAAAGAAATGAGATGACAGTATCTTAAGTAGAAATTCTATTCCGTCTTTACATATCTTATTAGCCTTAAAACCCTTTAGCCAGGATTACGGTCAACCTTTAAAAATCGAAATTTTATCAAATCATTCCCAAACTTGCAGCAAACGGTAGGACCAATATGTGCAACTTACTTTGCTAACTAATTTTAACTTACTAGGCATACAAATTTTACTGAATATAACTACAGCACTTCCATAAGGAGAGTTTAGAGAATGCAATTTGCGTCAGGAGTTTGGTTATCGATCTAAGGTTGATCGCCGAAAAAGACTTTAAACTGTAGGTCCCGCCACTTATGTATAAAATTAACACACACAACATAAGTGGTGTGAGAAACTGCGGGCTTCTTGGGGACGATTGCTGGTAGACTGTCTAATGGTGAAGGTATATCACTCCAGCACTTCGCACTTCGCGCTCCATAGAATCATTTGGAGATGAGAAATTAAATAAGTAAGTAAGGTGTGTATTGCTGGGTTCCGGCACTGTCATTTCCAACAAAACGAATTTTTTAAAAAAAGTATTTCTGCAACTCATTTCAAGCAAGAAATGTAACCCATTGTCATGATATCTCCTTTCGAAATTTATACTGCTCTTGTTGATTGAATGAAGCCACAATTGAGCGTTTGGCCCGACACAGGCTCCAGCGACTCTAAGCAAGTGTTGCCACAATACAGCGAATCTATGCCTTGTCAGTATATTAGCAATTTCGTTACCTGTGATGCTTGTATCGGAACCCAGCAATAAACAACTACAGTGACTCTCATTAATATTCGGTATTTTTATTTTCATTTATTTAAACGAAAATTTTTGCAAGAGAATGAATAAAACTCAGAAATTTTATGTTTTAAAAAGAAAATATAGAAAATATATGTTCGCCATACTTACTTACATGCATACATACATAATTGGTCGTTACAACTTTTCAGTCAGGATTACGATCTAGCTTCTCACACCACTTATACTGCTTGTGTTAATTTTATACATGAGTGGCGGGACCTACAATTTAAAATCGATTCCGAACAATCTATTTTTGGGAAACTTTTCACGGCAATTTTATTTACTCTCAGAGTTTTTGTCAGAAATTTACTAAGAGGAAGTCGCCGAAGACTCTGTTTGGAAGATAATGTAGTAACTATGCGCAATTTTATTTACTTCTGTACAGCCAGATTGAATATTTTTAAACGTAGTTAATGGGATTTAAGAGAAATTACTTCTGTTTTTATCGGAGATTTACTAGAATGCATTCGGAAAGCAGAGAAGTTGTGAATAAGGTTTCTAGCGTGCCCATTTCTGTTGGAGAAACGATTTACATCTTATTCTTAATTGACTCATTGAGGACTACTAGTCTTTAATTCTAAATAGCTGAGAGACATGTTTTCGGTTTTTAATTTTTTTTTTTAAATTTTTTAAGTTTGAAAACGATGGAAATAATCGTATGGTGTACCTAAACGATTCTTTTTGGCTTCAATTTCTAAGACTTAAATAGACGTTATAGGTATTCAGTACACGAACATTGAAACTGTCAGCAATTCCGAACACGTTTCAAAATAAAGTATAAAAAAAATGAATGAAATATAGAAATTATAAGAAACAGCATGTGATTTTTCGATATTTTTTATCCAAGTAATCATCATGATGATGATGATGGCAACGATGGGAATGACGGTAAGCATGACGCTGTTGTAAAAGTATAAGTAAGTATTGTAACAACAAAATGGAAAACAATATAACGTTAAAAATAATGATTTTCAGCAACATGCGACAGACATACAAATGACTGAAAAACGCTTAATGTAAGGTGTAGTAGAAATAAATTTCTTACTTTTGCCGATTCAATCACTTGTTGCCACTTTGGAGGTCATTCCATTTTATGTTTTTCATTGAAACTCGCGTTGTTTTTGTGCATCATAGCTAAAATTTGTGGATTAAATTGTCATCAGCATATTTTTGTTGGTTTTTATTTTATTTAACATGGTCGCTGTTCTATACCACAAGATTTATGGTCTTATGGCCTTATGGTTTAGGACTTGAATATTATTTACACTTACTAAAGAAGGCATAAGATAGTAATTAAAAATAAAAATAAACACCAAGAGGTGTAATCACATAAGAATGTTTGAATAATATTGTAGCTTCTCACACCACTTATATTGTGTGTGTGTTATGCCGAGAAAATTTTTTTCATGCTTCGTTTTGTTCGAGATGTGTGAGCTGGGCTTTGAACCGTGGCCTTACGTCTAATAAGCCAACATAAATTAGTTGGGATTTATTCAATCTCCATAAACAACGATAAGATTTCGTTGAATGAGCTCTGTCGCTATTATTAATTGACCCTAATTTTCATCCAATAACATCTTCAGCGATGAGGCACACTTTTGAGTAAATGAGATCCATGAGATCCAAGAACGTCCAAGAATTCCGAAAAAATTACTGTTTAGTGTGGATTTCGTCGTTGGCCAGGCCATCACTATTAACGGCGTGCATTGTAGGTCAATGATTACAAATTAATTTTGATCTGAATTTGATGATCTGGACATCATGTGGGTTCACACAGCTAATGTCACATTGGATATTATGCACGGGCGATTTGAGGGCGTGGTCATGTGAAGTGAAGTGGCCACCGAAATCGCACCATTTGACTCCGTTAGTCATTTTCTTGTGGGGTTTCTTAAGTCGTAGGGGTATGCGAATCAGCCACAAACCACAGCGGTTTTCGAACCCAACATAACCCATGCTATTCGTCAAATTCAGCCTGATTTATGAGTCAAAGTCATGGAAAGTTTGCCATTTCGGATGAGCTGCACCCAGAGAAGCCATGGCGGACATTTGAAGGATGTTATATTCCGCATAAATAATGGCATCAACAGGTCTTTAAATTGAATAAAAAGTCGATGATATCTCACACACAAGTTGATTTCTTTAAATTTAATAAATTTTTGTTTTGGCCATCTATCGGTTTAAATTTGAAGCATCGGTTATTTCGAATCTGGCAATACTTATGTCCATTTTCTTTTCGGCTGAAGCTAATTTTCATCTTGGTGGGTAAGTTAATAAGCAAAATTGCCGTATTTGTGGCTCATAAAATCCACACGCGGTCTTACAGAAGCCATTGCATCCATTACGAGTGACTGCTTGATGCGACTTGTGGAGCGGAGGCATAATATTTCTTTTGAAAGTGAGGACGGTGCAACCATTACGTTCTAATGAGACACCTATCGCACCATGATAACCGATTTTTTTGTACCCGCTCTTCATGGATGGTGCAACTTGCTTTGTTTGATCGCCGTTTAATTAGCCGAAATGATGACGTCAATTGCCCGCAAAAAAGCTGGACTGTTTTTTGTGGAGCCCCGTTGAAGAAAAGTGTTGTCCACAAACCAGAGACAATTGTGCATTTAAAGGCCAACGTTGGTGATGCCATTGCCGACATACGACCACATAAACTCGAAACAAAAAACCGTTTTGTTGTATTGCATTTTCAATTTTAGACTTTTAAATGCCCCACCCTATACATAGTTGTGAAAAGAATTCTTTAATCTTTTTCTTCTTTAAGCAGCTGCTTTACTGGCTTTACTTAAGCCACAAGTTTTTTTGATTAAAATGTTTCTCTATGATGAGAAAAACATTTCATCAATATTAGTTTTGTGCCAACCTTTAATCAAGTTATGGTTGTGCTACCATTAGTTTGTTTACATTTTTTTTTAAATTCATGCAGCTTTCAAACACTAAGGCGTTTTGTAAAATTGTTATGGATGCACTGTGTGGCCAAATATTTTCCATTCAAACTTGCTTAAAGTTGTTCGTAGATTTTGAAAATATGAATTTAGAATTGGTGTTGTTGCCGTTGCTGCATATGATGTTGTAACATTGTCAGGTAGAAGTGTTGTTGCATGTGCAAAACACACCTGAACAATTTATGCAAATCTACATATGCTGTCATAACTGCTTAAACTTTTTCTTTTGTTTACAAAGCTTTAGGTATGCGATTAAATTGTTATGGGACATTTAACTTTAAATTTTCGTCGTTGAAGGAATGTGAAATTGTTTTAAGTTTTTATATTTTATTGAAAAGAGTTTCCAACTTTTTTTTATTACATATTTATAAACTATACTGGTGTTGTTACAGTTCTGTTACTCATTTCCTCTACACTATAGTGTAGATAACCAAAAAAAAAAAAAAAAAACGCTAAAGCGGAGCTATTGTTTTGTGTAATCCATGAACATTTTTTGATTAGTTTTTTAGCTGGAAATGGCATTAAATTTTTCCTGATAAAGTAGAGGAATTTTTAGTTTGTCTGAGTCACATGAAAGGGGCTGATTAACTCAGAATATGCATTGCAAGTGTATGAGAGTTTAACTTTGTACTTAAAGTTAAACTTAGAACCACTTTTTATTTAAAAGACACTGAAGTTTTAATATATAGTTTTGTTCAAATTTTATTTCAATTTGTTATTGATAATTAAGTTTATAACAATGATAATTTAATTTTGAATATTAAGACAAAACTTCTATTCGCAGCAACTTTTACTGCGTTGCTGCGTAAGTGATTTTAAAATATTGTTTTAAGTAAGAGCAAACATTACAAGAATCAAAAAATGTGTAACAGTAATTACATATTTTCTTTTTTGTTCAATCTAATAACAAACGCATATTACAAGCGTAATAACAAATGTATTAACATACGTACTTACATTTGTATTAATGCAATGTAAAAAAACCAGTATTTTACTAATTTGTAATGATATCAATTACAAAAAGAATATACAAAATAAATAGCAACAACAACATGTTAATATGCGCGAAGTATTATGTACTGTTCACACTAGCATTGAAATCGAAAATAAGCAAAATTAAATAAATGAAAGAAAAATTACGTAAATTATTAAATATAAAATACAAATATTATTTTATTAAAGTTGTTCACCAACAGCAAGTATATCAAATAAGATGAATCAGAGAAAAAACTATAGTGATTAGCGATTATGTATCAAAAAGATGCGTGAAATTGACGACCACACTAGGCTCACAATGTACACAGTATTACAGTGGTATTAAGTATTCAATAAATATCGAACATTAGATTATGAATTTAGTCAAGTAAATTAAGTCTTTAGAGACCTTAGACTAGAGGCTAAAATGCCTTCAATATTGTTACGAAAATGGAAACGGTGTACCATCGTTTAACATTAAAACGATATACAAAAGCTACACAAACAAACACAATGAACTTGTTACAAGTAAACCAACAACATCAGTATGACAGAAAAGGGGATAGACAAGTAAGCGAGAACGCAACAACAAAGAATGCAACTAAAATACACAAAAAACAATGAAACTACGAGTGTTCTCGAGAAGGCGAAAATACGAACATTCTACTTCAAGAATGTTCGTTAGACTGTTTACGTGGGCGTATAAAAAGGCAAGACAAAACAAGCAACGAGCAGTCAGTAAGAATTCAGTCAGTCTAGTGAGAAGACTCGATGTGTGTGAAGAAAACAGTCGTGGTTTGAAGATCGTCGTTGTAAATATCTACTGAACAGTTGATAGTGCTTACGCGAACAGAAGTGTAAATAAGAATAGCGAACTAAACAAATTGATGTTGTATCAACAAGTTGTGAGCAGTTTCACATAAAATAGTGCGAACAATAAAGAATTGATCTAAAACTAAACACAAATTTATTTTTATTTTGTTTGAAATCAACAATCTCATATTTTAAACGTTTTTAAAAAGGTAAAAAACGTAACAATATTATTGCTTTAACAGAGGCCTACAATCGACGGATTGTAGCGCGTAGTTATGTCAGCTTAATTTAGATTAGATTTTAGCGAATAATCCACCTAAGCAGAAGTCGTGGCATATACCTTGAAAATGCCTTTATTTAATTACAATTCCAAGCTGCGATTAAGTACCTAACAAACGTAGTTTCAACGTCCGTCCTTGTCCATGAATGCCGAGGATTTCTTAAAGAAATTTTGGATCATTCAAAGGTTAATTGTATATGGGTTCCGAAACATAGCGATATCGTTGGAAATTGCGTTACTGATGAGCTGGCCATAGCCGGTATGGAGTTGTGAGTCTCCGACATGTTACAGGTTATAGGTATTTTGATTGCTCCAGTTAACTTGGATATTGTCCACACTTATTATAAGGAAACTAACATCTTTGACTGAGCTCTCTAATATATTTTTAGAGTAGAATTAATGGTGGTGTCACAGGCCTAAGTGGGACCTTCTTCTTGAAGGGTATCCGCCAACATACCTAACCCAACTAAACTTGTTCAAAATGTCATAAAAAGTAAAAACAAAAATTTCTTTCTTAGGCGAATGTCTGTCTGGTATATTTAAAAATTTTGTTAATCCTACTTCTTTGCCAACTTTTCTTTCAACAATAACAGTAACAATTTACTCCAAAGTAATTTATAGGAAAGCAAATTTATCATATGCACATTGTACATATGGTATAAGCAGATTATTAACAACCAATTTGTGATTCTCTGTACAATACCAAATTTAAAGAAGCTTTATTTCGACATAAATTTAATGTTAAAACTGTTTAAAAAGCAATTAAAAAGTTTGAAGGTGACGTCAAAAATGAAAATCTTTTAAAAATTTCTGTTTGGATGCTTATCTGCCTAACTTTTCCAAAATTTTAAAATGAATACAGGTATTCGCACTTACGACCATTTTTTTTCTAATATTTTTCATAGAAAATACTTAAAGAAGACAAATATGTAGTTGCGGGGAATTCCTGAAATATAAATTTTATATATATTTATAAGTAAATATAAATATAAATTTTGGGTAGTTTCATTTCTCCTGACCCTCAAAGTTAGTAGTACAGTATGTAATTTTTTCTTAAATTTTTCTTTTATGTGAAATTCGACTTACGAATTAATCGACTTACGACCGATGACCGGTCGTAAGTCAGAGAATACCTGTAGTAGACGAAAGCGATGTTTGAGGTAAATCAATAGAAATTATTCAAAAGGAAAATGTTTCAATACCTGTACTGCATATCCAAAACAAATATCAATTGAGCGCTTCTAATGTACGGATATTTGATATTTGTATTCCTTTGATATTCTTTGCCGTTTTCTATACTGTATGTCCACACCATATGTGGGCAGTTTCGGAAGGATTTAAGTTCTGAAAAATTAAGAATTCGTAATGTTTGTTCCTTCCAACAGGACAATGAACCCAATCTTACTGCTGCTCATGTGAAGATGTTATTTGCCTACCAAAGTCCCCATAGGCTTAATACTCTTGCATCAAATTCCAATATGACTCCAAGAGAGTGTGTAGGAGATCATTTGGAAAAACGGTTATGTAGTCGTTAAACTTTAAACAAAAGTCAACTGAAAACCTTAATAATGAGTGCATGGCGGCAAATATCAACAGAAAACTCTAAACAAAACTGGTACATTCAATGTCAAATGGGTTAAATGGAGCGCTTGACCTTAACTGATATCCTACTAAATATAACGAACAACATTTTGATATATTGGACCTTTGAATTTTAAATTTACTCTGAGTTTTTCCTGGAGGTACCCACCTACCTAAGTTGCAAAAATATGTAGTCACCAGAAAGTTTCGCTTGTTTTTCTTATGGTTTGTGAAAAATCTAAAAAAAATTTTTTGTTTTATAATAAAATAGAAATAAATTAATAAAAAAATATAAAAACATCAGTTATATGAACATATTAAAGCTAAATTTCGTAAAATGTATTGGGATACCTAGACTTTTGTTATCCACTGCACATAAGTTTGATCTTTGAATTTGCTTGACAAACACACATACATAATTGCTCATTACAACCCTACAGTCAGGATTACGACCTAGCTTCTCACACCATTCATGTTAGGTTAGAGGACGTGTACTTGTCAGTTAAGACAAGTACAGTATCCGGAGGTCGAATTGACCCATTGTACTGTTCATGTTAAGTGCATTAATTTTATACGTGAGTGGCGGGACCTACAATTTAAAGTCGACTTCAAGCGACAGTTTCTTGAGAAACTTTTTCATGGCAATTTTACTCACAGAGTTTTTTGCTAGAAATCTGCTGAGAGAAAGTCGACGAAGAAATATTTTTCTTATATTTCGTTTTTGTTGCAGATGTATTATCTGGGGTATGAACCGTGGATTCACTTCTAATAAGCCAACACACTAACTACTAGACTATGGCAACTTCTCCCAACTTTCTATACTCTTTTGCATATGCCAGTAATATTTTTCATTACTATTCCCTTGATTCTAGATCAAATCCTATTAAGGCGAGAATGTGTAATATGAATAACTTACTTGTAGTATAACTACAGGCAGTCGTCGAATGCTATGATGAGAATAGCATCAACTTTATATTGTTTGGATGGTGTAAGTATTAGAACGTTAGAAAGGCTTTATGTTTTGGAGAGTAAGGATTGCTGGGAGAATTTGTTCTTTTTTCGTACCACACGTATATATTGATATAATATATACATATATCACAATATATATATATCACAATATAAATTGATAAAAACTATTTTTTTATAAACACTTCTCTATCTATCTCTATTTTTTTAGTTCCAATACAGTAATCGCAGTAATTATTTTTTTTTTTGAGGTTTATTGTATATCTGTAGTTAAAAGTCTGCCCTGAAAAAATTTCTGACGTATTTCCGTTTCACATTTAGTTGGAAGTATAATAAGTTCATTG
Source organism: Sarcophaga caerulescens (assembly GCA_927399465.1). Lineage (NCBI taxonomy): Eukaryota > Metazoa > Arthropoda > Insecta > Diptera > Sarcophagidae > Sarcophaga > Sarcophaga caerulescens. The sequence goes on from OV656873.1 coordinate 72,250,841, forward strand.
AGTATTTCAGTATATGGTGGTCATTATTGCGTTCACTATGTTTTGCGAATAAATAATTTCCTAAAGATGCACTTAAAGCCCCTGTCAGTCAAGCGTTGACGGATCGTACGTTCGTTTTTAGCATAAAAGTCATGTGAATGCTTTCTCATTGCTCTTTGTATTCTAAAAACGTACTTACGATTTGTTACTCTCCGTGAATGTTTAGCTAACCGGGCCTTAAGAGCTGGATTGTGTAAATGACGGATCTAACAATTGCTATATATTTTGCATATTGTCTTGCAACAGAAGGTTTTTAAATAGAAATTCTAAAAGAAGACTGATTAGCCGATTAATGCAAAAGTTAAAGAGTGACTGAATGATGACTGCTAAAGAATTTTTTTGTTAAATAAAGTCAAAGGATATAAATACACAAGTAGGAATGTATGTACATACATATGTATATAACATTAAATCCCTCTAAGCTTTTATCGTATTGTATGCAAGAAAGTTATTTTGTTTTTTATTACCTCTAGGAATTGTTTGTGATTCCCTTGCGATTACCACAAAAAGGAAAGTCATTTTATTTATTATTTATAGATTCAAAGGATATTGGTCATGTTATAAGTAAATACAGTTCCCTAAAGGCTTAAACATTCCATAAATAGGGAAATATTCCTTTACGCATTGGATTTGTGGTATATGACGTTAAAGTTTACATGGATGAGGAAGTTTCAATGTATCTGCATAACATTTTAACAGGAGTAGCTTATATCGTCGACATACTGGTTAGATTATATGTATGTGTTGTTCTGAGACTGATTGGTAATCAACATCTCTCTTAAATATTGCGGCAATGAAACTGGATTATATATTTAAAATGTTTAGGTTTTACGTACATACTCGTACATAATTGGTCATTCCAATCCTTCAATCAGGATTACGAACTAACTTCTCACACCATATATGTTGTGTGTTATAATTAAACATGAGTGGCGGGCCTATTCGACCCCGAACGACAGATTTTTCAAAAACTTTTCATGGCAATTTTATTTACACTCAGGGATTTTGCTAGAAATCTGCTGAGTGGAAGTCCCCCGTAAGCAATATTTTTTTATATTTCGTTTTGTTGAAGATGTCTGACCTGTGATTTGAACCGTAGCCTCTTGCCTAATAAGTTAACGCACAAACTACTAGACTATGGCGACTTTATTGATTAGGTTTTACACATTGTTTTATTTGATTATCGTGTCATAGCTTAAACGGTTATACAGGGTTTTTCTTTTTTCCAGGCTTACTATACCATAAATCAGCGATTGTTACCTTAATATAAGGACTTGCCATACAATTAGGGTTGACAGCCTGGCTAGACTTGGCTGAATTGTCCAGCTTTTTTTAACTTGTTCAGCTAAAATTTAATTTGTCCAGCTAAATAGAAATTTTTTTAGTACACTGCAATAACTTGGGCAATAATTTTCATGTTAACTTTGTCAAATCATGTTAGCCAACACTGATTGTACATTTGTTATACTTTGAGCGTGTGCCAAATAATAGCAATATGATATGGTAAATAAAAAATTTCCTATGGTGAAAAAATTTTATAATTTCCTGTGCCAAATGAAAACTTATTTGACGTTGATAATTTTTGACAATTATTTTTAAAATATAAAAAACTGTTACAAAAATGAATATCTTAGAAAAATATATTCTAATGATTATTGCAATTCTTTTGCAAATAAGATCATCGCAATTGATGGACATTTTAGTTGTTTTAATACGAAATAAACGAATTCGCGAGGTAACTTTTAAATTTATAAGAATTTTCATATATTATAACTAATTCTTCCATTTTTTTATAAATTAGAAAAATAGTTTTCAAAATATGTATTTTATTTTTTTGTCTTTTATATTTATTTTATGTTTGTCACATTTCAATATTGATATGTCAAAAATTTATGTAGCTCTTGGGGCTAGTGAAATTTTATTCACCTTTTAGTGTGCGAAATAAAACTAGCGTCAATTTATAATATTAAAATTCAAGTCTTTTATTTTATTAATCGGAATTGGTTGTTCTGTATAAATAGTCGTTCGTATGCACACTACTCGAATGAAAAACGTTTAATTCAAAAACTGACAGGGGTGTGTCTCCTGTCAAAACAAATGATTCGCAAGGGTTACCAGATCGCTAGCATACATTGTACGCTACATCATTTAGTGTGCGAAATAAAACTAGCGTCAATTTATAATATTAAAATTCAAGTCTTTTATTTTATTAATCGGAATTGGTTGTTCTGTATAACTAGTCGTTCGTATGCACACTACTCGAATGAAAAACGTTTAATTCAAAAACTGACAGGGGTGTGTCTCCTGTCAAAACAAATGATTCGCAAGGGTTACCAGATCGCTAGCATACATTGTACGCTACATCACCCCTCTCCTGACATTTGCCACCGTGCAAATGGCACTTGAGTCAAAAATCTAACCTTGCGTGGTTTACAGCATCTTTTCTCCAATTGAGAAACCTCCATAGGAACGTAAGCGGGTTTCAGCCTATCTATGGAAACCGTTTTCGGTTTCGTGCCAATGAGTATAGTGTAAGTCTTCGGATGTCTCTCGAGTACCGCGTAAGGACCATCATATGGGGCTTTTAACGGAGCTCTTACTGTATCGTCCCTAAGGAACACATGGTTGCAAAAACGTAAATCCTTTGGTACATATACCACTTTATTACCGTGCTGGGTAGTTGAATTCGGGCGTAATTCTTTGAAATGTCGTTGCAATTTTGTTAGGAATTCATTTTCGGTGATATGTTTATTCGCCTCGTCTATTATGAACTCACCTGGCAACCTGATAGCCTGTCCGTAAACCATCTCAGCAACTGATACTCCCAGATCTTCCTTTACAGCCGTTCTTAGACTCAACATTATTATGGGCAGTACCTCTGTCCAATTCGTGCTTGCCCCGTGGCATTTTAATGATGCGTTCAAGACGCGGTGCCAGCGTTCTATAAGGCCATTTGCCTGTGGGTGATATGGGGTTGTCCGTAAATGCTTAATACCCAACATCTTTGAGAGGTGGCGAAAAAGACTGCTTTCAAACTGTCGTCCCTGATCGGTCGTTATATATTTTGGAACTCCAAATCGGCTTATCCAACCACTTAGCAATGCTTTTGCTACCGTTTCCGCTGTGATGTCTGTAACTGGAATAGCTTCTATCCATCGTGAATATCTATCTACGCATGTAAGGCAGTACGTATAGTTGTTTGAAACCGGTAAGGGGCCGACAAGATCAATATTCACATGTTCGAATCTCTTGTCAGGAACTGCAAAATTCCCCAGATTACTCTTCGTGTGTCTTGTTACTTTGTTTCGTTGGCACTGCAAGCAATTCTTCACCAATGTTCTTACCTCCGTGTTCATTTTGCTCCAAACAAAATGTTTCGAGATTAACTTGATTGAAGCTCTGACGCCCGGGTGTGAAAGGTTATGCAGTGCATCAAAAACAATAGAGCGCATTGCAAGCGGGATGTAGGGGCGAGCTCTGCCCGTCGAAGTGTCACATACGATTTCACCATCTATACCCGGCACTTTGACATTTTCCAAAGTAAGTAAGGTCGATCCTGACTGCATAAGGTTCTGCAACTCAGGGCATTTTGCCTGTTCTTCCCTAAGCAATTGCAAGTCAATGGATGTTGGGAGTCTGATGGTTTCCACCCTTGACAGAAAATCTGCAACAACATTTTCCATCCCACTTATATGTCGTATATCTATGCTGAATTGGCTTATAAAATTCAGTTGTCTCGTTTGCCGAGGTGATAAGCGTTCCCAACCTCTATCAAATGCATGTAGTAGCGGTTTGTGATCTGTAAATACAATAAACATAGTGCCCTCTAAAAAGAATCGAAAGTACCTGATTGCAGCATAAATGGCCATCAGTTCGCGGTCGTATGTACTGTATCTTTTCTCGGTTGCGGTGAATTTTTTCGAAAAAAATCCCAATGGTTGCCAATCGTTTTCGATCCTCTGTTGTAGTACTGCTCCCATTGCCTTGTCGGATGCGTCGGTCATGGGCGCTATTGTAGCTCCCTTTCGTGGAAACGCCAATAATGTTGCCTTGACAAGTTCCGCTTTTATCTTTTCAAACGCGCCTTCGGATTCGACAGACCATTCTAATTTCGTACGATCCCGTTTTTTGCATGGTCCCATCATTTTCTGTAGTGGTATTTCAATTTCCGCGGCGTGGGGTAAAAATTTCCTATAAAAATTCCCTGCGCCCAAGAAGCTACGTAAATCCTGCACCTCTATTGGTCTCTTGCGACTAACGATTGCGTCCACCTTTTGTGGGTGGGGCTTGATACCCTCACTGGTGATTAGGTGCCCCAAGAACTCTACCTCGGACTGTCCCAATTGACACTTTTCAATGTTTATAACTAAGCCCCTCTTTCTGTAAATTTCGAAAATCTGTCGTAAGTGGTCTAAGTGCTCCTCCGCTGATGCCGATGCAATTAAAACATCGTCCAAATACGGGAAAACGAAATCCAGGTCCTTCAGTGTATCGTCCATAAATCGTTGGAATGTCTGGGCAGCATTACGTAGGCCAAATGTCATATATCTGAATTCAAATAATCCAAACGGTGTTATTACAGCTGTCTTCTCAATGTCGTCCGGATTGACGGGAATGTGGTGATACGCCTTTTTACAATCTATGACGGAAAAAACGGTTTTACCGTCCAACTCGTTCGCAAAATCCTGAATATGCCGTATTGGATAGCTGTCATAAATTGTCTTCGAATTCAAGAGTCTGAAGTCACCACATGGGCGCCACGATCCGTCCCGTTTCCTCACTAGATGCAATGGACTCGCCCATTGGCTCTTAGACCGCACACAAATCCCACGATCCAATAAGTAATCGAATTCCTTCCTAGCGATTTCCAATTTTTCAGGCGATAGTCGTCGAACTTTCTGGGCCATTGGAGGACCTTTTGTCTGAATAAAATGCAAGACTTCAGATGGTGTTTTCGACAATGCCCGGGTGTCGTCTGTAAGGTCGATGAATTTCGCCAGAAGTTTATGAAAGATGTCATTCGTTTTTCGTATTGTAACAATGGATGATAGATGCGCTGACAATTGACAGGTCTGGCGTGCGTGAGTTGTTCCGTCGACTAACGTTTTGCTCTTCATATCTACCCAGATGTTAAAATGTTCCAAAAAATCAGCACCAATTATGGCGTGTGTGACATCAGCAATAATAAAATGTTGAAATTATACGGACAAATATTTTTGCTCATAGCAAGCTTGTATACTTATCAATATTCTTTGGTTTTAATATCAATTGTTCTTTGATATAATTGTCAAAGTATAATATGTGTACATATTAATAATTATAATAAACTCTCTCTCTTCTAATTTTACTTTCGAACCAAACAGACGTATTTTATTTACGCTGCGCACATTTTCATATTTTAATAGGTTATGGGCCTATAAGTCGTGAAATATTTCTTTAAATTATTAGAAAAATTGATTTGTAATTGCGCTGAATTGGTTTGAAGTAAAAAGTTCCGTGGATCACTGAAATATTGTTGGATTTTTTTTTATCCCTGGTATTTCTGAATTTGTGAAGAAAAAATGGCGTCATCATCTCCCATGTTCCCGTTCGAGAAATTGCTTGGACGTGAAAATTTCGACGTTTGGAAGCGGCATGCAAAGTCTTATTTAATAATTAAACATTGCTGGAAGCCGATAGAAACACCTCTTTCGAATGAACCTAAGGAAACAGATGTGGAAGCGGATGAGCGTGCGCTTGCGGAACTCACACTGATGATAGAGCCTAGTAATTTTGCGCATATAGCAACGGCAACTTCGTCACATGAAGCTTGGAATGCGTTGTTAGCAGCCTATGAGGACAAAGGATTAACGCGTAAAGTTGAATTGTTAAAACAGTTAGTCCAAATAAAGCTATCGGATTGTGAGTCTATGCCCGACTATGTAAATCGCCTTGTAATGACGTCCCTAAAAGTGAAGAACGCTGGGCTGAATATTGACGATGAACTGACAGCGTCGTTAATGCTGGCTGGCTTGCCTGATGAATTCCGAGCTTTAGTGTTGGCCGTGGAGAATTCGGCTAGTGATTTAACCGTCGATTCAGTCAAAACTTTGCTACTTCAAGATGCAAAATTTGACACGAAAAATGAAGGTAATGCATTGTATTCAAAAAATAAATTTTCAAGAACAGGTAATAAAAGATTTCGTTGTCACGCCTGTAATCAAGTTGGACATTATAGCAAATTTTGCCCCAATAAGAAGAAGACAGAAAGAACTGACACTAAAAATAATTATAAAAAGGATTTCAATGCATTGTATGCCTCGTTGCTAGTAAATGAAAACGCTAGTGTTACCGATTGGTATGTTGATTCGGGGGCGACATCTCACATGACAAATAAATCCAACATTTTATTTAATAAAAAGGAAGTTACAAATAAAGAGGTGATTGTCGCAAATAATACCAAAATTCCAGTTAATTGTGTCGGCGATGTAAAAATGTCATTGTCTAACAAGAAAAATATCAGTACAATTGTAAGAAATGTGGAGTACGTGCCGGAAATTTGTGCAAATCTCCTTTCTGTGCGTCAGATGACAAAAAATGGAAATAAGGTAATTTTTGAAAAGGATCACTGCAAGATTTTTAATAAGAGAAATCAAATTGTGGCAAGCGCTAATGTAGTAAACGATTTATATCGTCTGAACTGTAATTCAACAGAAACGTCTAGACCTGAGGAACGTGTAATGTCTGCAATAGACTGTGAAATTTGGCATCGTAGACTTGGTCATATATCCCATGAAAATTTATGCGCTGTTAAAAATGTCTGCAATGGTATATACTTCTCTGGATCGAAGAAAAATAATTGCGTGGTTTGTGTTAAAGGCAAACAAAGCAGATCGCCATTTAAAGAAGTTGGTAAACGTGCAGAAAACGTCCTTGATTTGATACACTCAGATGTCATGGGTCCAATAAATGTTAGTTCGTTTTCGGGATCACGATATATATTGACATTTGTTGACGATTACTCACATAAAGTATTTGCTGTGCCGATAAGACAAAAATCTGAAGTTCTGGGTGAGTTTAAAAAGTTCAAAGAATTTGCTGAAAAACAATGTGGGCGTAAAATTAAAGTATTGCGTTCCGACAATGGAACTGAATATGTAAATAACCATTTCAAGGAATTTATTGAAAAAAATGGTATTTTACATCAAAAAACTTGTCCATATACACCAGAACAAAACGGTGTTGCAGAACGTATGAATCGCACAATTGCTGACAGAGTACGCTGTATGTTAATTGATTCGGGGCTGAACGAAAAATTTTGGGCAGAAGCGGTTGTAACTGCAGCATACATATTAAATCGTATGCCAGTACGAAACAACACACGCTGTCCTGAGGAGATTTGGTCGAACAAGAAACCAAATCTGAAACATATTCGAATTTTTGGTTGTAAGGCAATGGTACATGTGCCAAAAGAAAAGCGCTCGAAATTTGCGCCAAAGTCAATAGAATGCATATTTGTTGGCTATTGTAACCAAGCAAAAGGCTATAGACTCTTTAACCCTGAGACGAAGAAAATAGTTGTGAGCCGTGACGTCCTATTTTTTGAATCAGAAGACAAGGTAATCGATAAAAAAGAAACAAAATTAAATTTTCCTTCGTTTGTTATAGATGTCTCTGAAAACGATGAAATTGAAGGTAGCAGCATAGATAATTCTAAGGGGGCAGTGACTGAAGAATTGCCAATTACTGCTACAGAAAATAATTCTGATGCCGACTCTAATCTCATCGAAGCACAAGAGTTTGTTGATGCCACAAGTTTATCCGAAGAAGAAAAGGAAACTGAAGCACGTGATGGTGTATATTCACCGAAGGATGTCCCGCCAGTTGAAAGCAAATTACGGCGATCAGAGAGAATTTTGAGTAAATTAAAGTCGTCCTATAATTTTTGCGCCGTTGAATTCATATCCAATGATCCATCTACGGTCAAAGAAGCTCTTTCATCCCCACATGCAGAATTTTGGCAAAATGCAATGAAAGAAGAGTATGATTCGCTTATGCTGAACAAGACTTGGACATTGTCAAAATTACCTGAAATGAAAAAAGCCATACCTTCGAAATGGGTATTCAAAACTAAGGTAAATGGCGCTGGTAAAATAGTTCGTTATAAGGCTCGTCTTGTAGCGAAGGGATTTAATCAACAGAAAGGTATCGACTATAACGAAACTTATGCGCCAGTAGTAAGATATACATCAATTCGTTTCTTATTCGCTCTTGCTGCAAAGTATAATTTATTTGTACATCAAATGGATGCAGTAACAGCATTCCTCAACGCTAAGTTGCAGGAGGAAATCTACATGACGCAACCAATTGGCTTTGACGACGGATCTGGTTTGGTATGCAAGCTAAATAAGTCGCTTTATGGCTTAAAACAATCAAGTCGCGTATGGAACGAGGAACTTAACAAAGTGCTGTTAAGTTATGGCCTGAAACGAAGCGAGGTAGACCAGTGTATATATTATTGCAAAGATAGAGATAAAATTCTCATTTTGGCAATATATGTTGATGACGTATTAATATTTGCAAGCGAAATGAAGCTAATCAACAATGTCAAAAAGGCGCTATCCGCAAAATTTAAGATGAAGGATTTGGGGGAGGCCACATCAGTCTTAGGTATGCGCATCACAACTGATAAAACGGCAAAAACTATAAAAATTGATCAGAGCCAATACATTACTGATGTCTTAGCACGTTTTGGCATGGATCAATGTAATGCAACTTCGACACCAATTGATTTGAATCAAAAGTTGACTGAAGAAATGTGTCCAGATAATGATGATGAAATACAGCAGATGAAGGATGTTCCTTACATGGAAGCTGTTGGCTGTTTATTATTCGCAGCACAGATTACCAGGCCAGATATTTGCTTTGCTGTAAATATGTTAAGCAGATTTTCTCAAAATCCTGGTAAAGTTCATTGGAATGGCGTTAAACGAGTTATGAGATATTTGAAAGGCACTATTGACAAAGGTTTGATTTACAACTGCAAATCAAGTGAAATCATTGGTTTTTGTGACGCTGACTGGGCCAGTGATATTGATAGCAGACGCTCCACAACAGGTTACGTTTTCATTCATCAAGGAGCAGCAATCTCGTGGGCAACACGACGTCAGCGTACAATCGCACTTTCAACTACTGAAGCTGAATTTATGTCCTTAGTTGCAGCAATTCAAGAATCCATTTGGTTGAACCGACTCCAAAAGGAATTGATTGGTGACGTTACCAAGTCAATGGTAATTTATTGCGATAATAGGAGTGCTATACACATCGCAACGAATAATTCATTTTCATCTCGCACAAAACATGTGGACATAAAAGCAAAATTTATATCTGAAGCCATTAAAAATGATAAGACTGTTTTAAAATATATTGAAACTAATAATATGTTGGCTGATATATTGACAAAAGGCGTAGTTGCTATCAAACAAACAAAATTTGTATCCGATCTTGGAATTAAGTAGAAACATAATATATGAAGCCTTAATATCCCAGATCTAAATTTGTATTATAGAATATTATCTTATGTAAACAAAGAGTAAAGATAATTATACAGAATACTTGTCCAGGGGGAATGTTGAAATTATACGGACAAATATTTTTGCTCATAGCAAGCTTGTATACTTATCAATATTCTTTGGTTTTAATATCAATTGTTCTTTGATATAATTGTCAAAGTATAATATGTGTACATATTAATAATTATAATAAACTCTCTCTCTTCTAATTTTACTTTCGAACCAAACAGACGTATTTTATTTACGCTGCGCACATTTTCATATTTTAATATAAAAAGCCATCTGTACTGGCGATGCAAACCTATATCTAATGTTAAAAGTCTCTTACCATATGTATTAATCTCGGTGTTATTGGCCGCTAGTAATTTCGTCATAGATTGTTTCAAATATGTGTTGCTTGACCTTGGAATTACAGAAACCTCCGCGCCTGTATCTATTAAAAAACGTAAATGTGAATTCTTATCCTTAATGTAAAGGCGGCGTGTGTTGGTGTAAAGCCCCTCTTGTTCCGCCGCTAAAAATGGGGGGCTTACTAGTTTTCCGAATATCTCAGGCGGAAACTACATGGAGGTCGACATTTACTGGCATTTTCCTTGAATGTGCGGTGGTACCAACAAATTTCATTGGATGGTGAGCTTGATGATGGAGAATTTCTACGTCTTGTTGAACGTCGTTGCTGTTGAGAGTCATAATTACCCCTTTCCAAGCGGTCGAATCTTTTCGTCAAGTCCTTGATGATACTGCATAAATCATTTTCGTTCACAATGTTAACCTTCGGTTGGTTCTGCACGTCCATTATACTATCAGCCCTCTCGGCCAACTTATATAAATCACCTTCTGTTGCTGCCAAAATCTGCTGAATTTGTGCCGGCAATTGCCGCAACCACAATGACTTTAATATATCCGGATCTAACTTGTTTCCTGCTAATTCCTTAATTTCCCGTAACAAGGCCGAAGGCTTTTTTCCGTCTACGGACAAGTCATCGAATAAACGCCTAAAACGGCTGTCATCTGATTCGCTAAACTCGGCTATGAGTCTTGTTTTGGGCGCTTCGTATTTTTCTGTGGCCGGTGGATTCGATATTATATCAGATGAAAATTTCAGCACCGAAGAGTCAATCTCCGCCACTATTGTGTAATATTTCGTGTCATCTGTCGTGATACCCGCACGTGCGAATTGGGCTTCCACCTGCAAAAACCATAGCTTCGGGTCGGGTTTCCAAAAAGGTGGTGGTTTAACAGCCACTTTGCACAATTGTGCCGCTGCGTCGATTCCATTTTCATTATTCATTTTCAACGTCGCGGTCACCAATTTAGTGTGCGAAATAAAACTAGCGTCAATTTATAATATTAAAATTCAAGTCTTTTATTTTATTAATCGGAATTGGTTGTTCTGTATAACTAGTCGTTCGTATGCACACTACTCGAATGAAAAACGTTTAATTCAAAAACTGACAGGGGTGTGTCTGCTGTCAAAACAAATGATTCGCAAGGGTTACCAGATCGCTAGCATACATTGTACGCTACAACCTCATATATGTCAAAAATTTACTTTTTCAAGTTAATTGCTACCGTTTGGCACACAGTCTTTAATAAAAATTATATTTTAATAAAAATTATTTACACAAAACCAAAATTAACATTTTCTTAGTATTTTTTTATGTCCAGCTTTTTTTTGTTTTGTCCAACTTTTTAAAACCCAATGTCCAGCTTTTTGCGATTCGGAATCTGGCAACCCTACATACAATACTTCATTTAAGCTTTACTGTAGCTACCATAGTATTGTCAGCTTTATCGTAAAAAAATAAAACGCTTTATTGTCCTAAAATCATAGATGCCCTGTAAAAAAATTAGATGGTAGTCACAGTTGTTTGCAAGAAGCTATATTGTCTAACAACCGTTAATACTGGTTGCCTCTATACAATCCAGTGTGCACCATATATCTTCATGCGAGAGTGTAGAGAAGCTTATGAATATTAAGTAGAATGGGTATCGCTATTCTACAGTTTTCCTATAATTACTCTCAGTCGATCAAAAACCTGCTTGGCTCGCTTACAACTTCAGTGAAAGTTCTATAGATATTTATCTTCAGATTATTGCTTAGCGGTGCCTTTTCTCTCCAATTTCCTTGATCCGGTAAATTCAACAGCTTAACGTTGATATCATCTTCATCATAATATAAGAAATAGTTTAGTAACTCGCGAAGATATTAGTTCCGAAAGTACGGAGAATTAGTGATCCTATTAAAACTACTTTTGAGAACAAGCAGCACTTTTAAACGCTCTATATTGACATATGGTATCTCTAAATTTTTGACAAGATGATGAACCATTTTCCTCCTTTTAGCATTATGCAATGAAAATAACTTTCCATTAACTCTGCCGGAAACTGTATGATTTCGGGAAATGCTTAGCAAAGAGAATCAATAATATCATCATATCATATCATCCTATGGTATACAGATAAGTTAAGGATATATAATGGCATCTAAAGTTTATAACATCTCAATAAACTTGATCAGAAAGTACAGAGAGATTAAAATGGAATGCTGGTCAGCAAAACAGGACTGGATCCCATGTTATGTGAGAATTTGCCAGAATCTATCTGTGGATTAGTAAGAGGTGTTTGGGAGGGTATATTCGGAGAAAGGAAAAATGAGTTTTCTCATTAAAACGTATTTGAGACAATCTAAATTTCTGTTGGGTAATTACAACGAAAAGAGATCTGAATTACGCATTAGACTATCGAGAATTAGCCTGATAGTTGTTACCGGTTATGGTAGATTTAAAGAAAATACGTTTTAGAATTAGTATGGATGCAGTTTTAATATGTGTGATTTGGAGAATGATTCACCAGAAAATATACTTGAATCCTGTGCTGTATTAGTGTATCTCAGAAGGAAGAAACAAGTGTGTGTTTATCAAGTAATGTATTGCTGAAATTTACCAATGCAACAGGATTGTGGAAAATAGCTTCTATAGATTGAGGACAGTACATTAAATCATTTAGTTGTGGTACTCCAATATCTCTGTGTAACTACTGTAACATTCAGTTTTCTAAACGCCATCAATCGATTTTAAATCGATGTAATATCGATGATTCCTTACGACGTATTGCCACGAAAAAAATATTTGACTTTTTTCTAATGTTCATCACTACCAGTGCCCAATCCCCTGTTACGATTGTAGTAAGTTTTTAAGATAGATTCAGAGTATATTTAACGCAAATTTAGTTCTACGTATATTCAAATAGCACCAGTTTGTCTGATTTCCATATAAGTGAATTGATTTTACAATCTCTCTGATACAAATGAGTAAATTCTGTTTCTGATGACTATTTTTTCCCTTTGCAAAGGAATTTTAATCTGTTGCCTAACATAATTACACAAATTTTTTTGTTAGTGTGTTTGTTATGTTGCTAGTTTCCATATCCCCGCATCCAGGTAGTCACTTGTGAATAAACATTGAATGGCTCCATATTTCCTACAGGTGGCGTCCACACTCTCAGGCAATTTAATATCAACTTTGTTTCCAGTAATTGAGTGTATACATGCATAATTGGTTATTACATCCATTCAGTTAGAATTACGACCTAACTCCTTACGCCACTTATGTTGTGTGTGTTAATTTTATACATGAGTGGCGGGACCTACAGTTTAAAGTCGATTTTGAATTCGATTTTTAACTCTCAGAGTATTTGCCAGAAATCTGCTGAGAGTATGCCGCGGAAGAAATATTTTTACATTTTTTTATCGTGATTTCTGACCTGGGATTTCAACCGTGGCCTCACGTATAGTAGGCCAACACACTATCTACTAGCCTATGGCATTAAATAACGCTAACATTAAATAATACTACAGAAGTTGTGTAGTTTAAGTAAAATCTAGGATTCAAAAGATTTCATGAATACATTTCAAATTTGACTTCATGGCGGTACAAAAATTCTAAGGTTTTCTGGTGTATTCATCATAAAACCAGGTTTCCTGTAGTTAATAAAGGAATCTAGATTAACTATGGTATGATCTTAGCTTCTATATATTCATTCTCTTATGGCGCTCTTAATATTTTCATGCAAATGCATTTAAAACCTAAATATTTGACTTAAAATATAAAAGTTGTAGATTTCATGCTGTTCTAAAATACTTTGAATCTTAACTAGTCTAAAATATTTTGAATACTTCGCTACAGTGTTGCAATCTATTTTATCTGAATAATTTTTCTTTTTTTGCGTAACATTTTCATTTATTTTATCTTTAAAGTAGCCAATAACTATTTGAATAAATTTATTTAATGTGTCTACCTTTAGTTGTGAAATAACATTCAGTGAAAGTGCTCAGTTTTCTTCAATTATATGAACATTTGTTTTTTTTTTTTTATAAAAAATTCCATAGACTTACAGTTTTCCCTTGCAAATCGTTAACACGACAGTGCAGATAAACGTTTGCACCCAGTTGGGTGCTTACATTAACGGTGGTAAAGGGATCGGCAAAGAAAGGAAACGGCTCATGTGTTGTGGTTTCAGTAACTTCTAGTTCGTCATCCTCTGGCGTGTCGGTGAAGGGTGATGAAAATTCTTGCCAAAAATTTTTGGGAAATGTATCGAAAGGATCTCCAGCTCGCGGTCGTTTTACTAGAACAAACAAAAATGTTTAAAAAATGTTTTTTTTTATTTGAAAAATATTCGTAATATTTGTGAATGTCTGCAATATGAATATTTTAATAAAATTTAATGCTACTCAAACAGAATTTAAATGTTTATTTAAATAATTTTGCAATTCACGCAAAACACACAAACAAATAAACACAGATTAATAAGCCTAAAGGCATATGCTTGCTGGTATTTGTGTAAAAAAATATACTTACAGGGTGTTGAGGTGGATACAAAATGTTGGATTGCTGAGTACACAATGGCGAATATCCAAATTGTTTTTGATTCCATATCTGAAAGTAGAAAACGTATGAAAACGGGTTCATTAAAGTATACGAAATAGAAAGTAAAAAATATGAAATTGGATGAAAACAATTTAAATAATTTGATTGCAATCTAATTTATAAAAAAATGCCATTAACAATTTTAGGATATCTAAGCATTGCTGCTTCTGCTTCTTATCAATACAGATACAGTGCCGTTTAAAACATTTCGGACAAAATTTGAATTATAATAACTACACTTCTATAAAATTAAATCCCTTGCCAACTCCAAATATTATCCATAAGATTCAGATGTATTTGAGAAACTCATTTAACATCATGAAGATCATTCAAACTAAACGAATATATAACTTAAGATTAAGATACTCATGATAGATTATGAGATTATGCGGAGGTTCAGTGATACTGATATTGATAATTGTCATAAAGGTGTGCCTTAGTAATGCGACCATACAGTCTGTTGTTTTACCTTCCAACTTTATAGGGTCTCCCTATAATGTCTCTCCCAAACCTATTGACCTGACAAAAATCAGGATGCTGCTCAATGTCAACAAGGCTACTAATTAGTGATGAAATGATACCACCATGTTGATATCCCACCATTTACTTGTTTCCTGCGTATGTTTCCGAAGATTGTGTGTAAAGGATCTGTGGCATATCGTATGTTCTATACCTCTTCTATTTAATGATCCATTTATGTTATAGTAAGAAGCCTTATCAAATGCGCCTTCTATACCAAGAAATGTAAATATGTCTCCGAAGGATGGCTGTTCCACAACATCATATGTTGCTTTTAAACCTCTCTCGGGACAGCCAGCCACAATTGAAGCTATTAAATATTGCCAATTTAACATGGTCACACTACCTTCCCGTAAATATGGAATCCCGATTAGTGCTGAGAATCCCGGGATCTAGAGATCCTCAATTCCCAAATTTAACTTTTTACGTTCTGGCGTTCAAGCATAGTTCGAGTGAAAGAATCAATGCCTGCAGGCAAGTGTATTGGGCTATTAGAACAAA
Source organism: Sarcophaga caerulescens (assembly GCA_927399465.1). Classification (NCBI taxonomy): domain Eukaryota; kingdom Metazoa; phylum Arthropoda; class Insecta; order Diptera; family Sarcophagidae; genus Sarcophaga; species Sarcophaga caerulescens. Next base: position 72,266,382 of record OV656873.1, read on the forward strand.
CGCTTGCAGTTTGTCGTCAATATTTGCCGAAAAATGTAGTCGGTATTATGACAGATACATACATCCACACAAAATTGGCCATTACAACCCTTTAGTCAGGATTACGACCTAGTTTCTCACACCACTTATGTTGTGTGCGTTAATTTTATACATGAGCGGCGGGACCTACAGTTTAAAGTCGACTCCAAACTACGGATTTTTGAGAAACTTTTCATGGCAATTTTATTTATTCTCACAGTTTTTGCCAAAAGTATGCAGAGAAGAAGTCACCGAAGAAATATATTGGCCTTTCGTCTAATAAGCCGACACACTACCTACTAGACTACGGCGACTTTTATTATTATGTCAGATAGTGCAATTAAAAAAGTTTACAGATTATTACCTGTTAACCAATAGGCAAGATTTATAAAGAGAATCAGATGAGCAATTCCACGAAGGTGAAGAATCATAAGTTGAAAACAATTTTTTAGAGATTAATGAGAATTTTTCTGGCGAAGAAGATTTGGTTGATTTGTATTACGGTCAAAGACATGGTGGATACCAATATAATATGACGGAGCTCAATTGCGGTCCAGTGGTCGAGAATGTTCGAAAATTAGTAGTAACGTTCAAACGATCCCCAACAAAAAACGATGTGTTGCGAAAGTACGTCACCGCTGAATGTAGAAAGCAACTAACTTGAATAAAAGACTGTAAAACTAGATGAAACAGCCTCTTTTTGTTAATGTGTCTATTTATTACAAATTTGTATACACAAGCATTAATAAACACAAGCCCACCTAAAGGTGAATACTTTGCTCTATCTAAAGATGCTATCATTATCATTAGTGCTCAGTCTCAGTAAAAGTAACAGTTGACGCTTTTTGAAATCGGGATGCTAAACTGTTCACATTCAATGTTGACAAAAGTTTTAATTCAAAAACGAAATACAATTGTTCCGGTTTAAAATGAAATATTACTTCATTCATATGTCTGCCGCGGCAGGCCTCACAGTACCTCATTCGATTTTCGTGTTCTTTTTCGAGTGATGGAGTCGTATCTCGGCAATGGCATCACGAATGTTTATCTCCAAATGCTTAATTGTCTTTGGTTTGTCGCAATAACACTTATCTTTAACGGTGCTCGACAGATTAAACGTTTGGCGTAATAAATCGATTGTGGCATGAGATGTGTAGCAAGTTGCACCATCCTGTTAAAACCAAATATCGTTCACATCACTACCATGACGAGCGGGTACAAAATAATCGGTTATCATGGTGCAAGAGGTGGCTCTATTGAACGTAATGGTTGCGCGCCGTCCTCATTTTCAAAGAAATATGGGCCAATGATGCCTCCGCCGCTCCACCAGCCGCTGTAAACAGTGACTTGTAATGGGTGCATTGGCTTCTGTAAGAGCACGTGTGTGTTTTCTGAGCCCAAAATACGACAATTTTGCTAATTAACATACCCACCAAGATGAAAATGAGCTTCATCTGAAAGGATTTTTTTTTTATCAAAATCGACATCATCGTGCAGTTTCTCGTTGGTCCATCTAGTGAAGCGAAAACGAAGCGGATGGTCATGCGGCTTCAAGTCTTGAACCAAATTGAATTTTGTAAGCCGTCATACCGAGTTCTTTTCGCAAAATTCGACGTAAAGTTGTACGTAAAATATTCAATTTTTGAGAATGATGGATTCTTACGCCCACTCTCAGCCACAGCTTCTATATTTCCGGGTGTACAGTGCGTACGAGCTCACTCATGTCTTGGCGTATCAACAATGAAACCAGTTTCACAACTTTCAGCTATAAATACGCATATACGGGGCACTGTTGGTCCTTCACTGCGACCAAATTTTGTACGACATTTTCGTGCAATTTCTGACCAATTGTCTTTGTTTTGGAAATAATCCAATTCCAATAATCCCAACGTTGCTCAATCGTAAATTGATGGATTATTTTCAGTGGAGCAAATATACTGAATTTCGTGACAGAATAGAATAACAGATTTGAAATAACCGATGGTTCAATATAAGCCGATAGACAGATCGAGATTGCCAACCCTATTCATTATGCGTTTAATTGTTGAACGGACAGTGGCGGTAATGAATATAAATTTGAATTTAAAACAATTTTTATTTCAAAATCATCATTTTCATCTGTAACAATTGCAATTAAATTTTGAAATGTGGAAATGCTTGTGTGACCATTTTAATATAAAATCTTAAAAGAATAACAAAGAAAAAAAAAAAAATAAAAATTAAATTATCCCTCGTCTGTTTTCATTTGTGGAGCAATTGTAAATTGTATTGTTAATTAAGAAATAAAAACAATTCCACAAAAGATGTCAAAAAAGAAACGCCATGTTAAGCAACTGCTGTTTCCAACTGTCACTCATATTAAACAACATTAAACGTCAAATATTATATTTATATGTATGTATGCTTGTACACTTTTAAATAAAATAAAATCGCAAAAAAACAAAAGAGTGAAACCAAATAAATGAATAAAAATGAGAGATAAAACATCGATAAAGAAAAAAAACATGACAAAATATTGTTTATGATATACCTGTCTGTCTTTTTTGAACAGTTTCATAAGTTATGACGTTAATAAAAATTATTATTGAATATAAGCATTTTGTAAATAAAATTTTATGTTATTTTTTATTGTAATACAAACAGAAAATGTTGTTGTATCATATTTTTTTTTGTTATTTATTGTAGTAATAACATACATATGCAGGCGAAATTGTATTTCGCTGTTGTGTTATGTAATATTTAAAAGGAAAATATCACTTGAATAAATCCATAAAGGGAATTTCAGTTCATTAGTTCAATCATCAGTTTTAAAGCTTCAATATGATGTACTGACACATTGCCAAGTGATTGAAAGCGTGCATAAATGTTTGAAGAAAGCAATATTTATTGGAATTCTTAAACTGAAATGAAATGGCGATACCCAATGTAATTTACGATATTATTATAAAATAAATATTTTAATACAATATCTGAACATATGTATTTTGATTAAAAATTTATTCCCTTTTTATCGATATTTTATTTTCAGATAATAAAAAACGCATTATTTGCACATATTCGCCAAAGTAGGCGTATATTAACAGTCGATCCCATAAATATTGTATACTTGCCATTCACCGCCATTTCACCGTCATTCAATTGTATTTGATAAATTGTTTGATTGCTTAAACAAATATTTTTAAATTTTTAATACATTGGAAAGCATATGATTTAAACAATAAGGGACAGAAATGCAATAGAGGATATCGTTGGTATTTAATATTAAAATTTATTTCATAATTTCAATAACCACTTACGTATGTCGTCTTGTTTAACTTAATTTATCATTACAACTCTTTAGTCAGGATTACCAACTAGCTTCTCACACCATCCATATTGCGTATGTTAATTTTATACATGAGTGGCGGGACGTACAGTTTAAATTCGACTCCAAACGACAGATTGTTAAGAAACTTCTCATGGACATTTTATTTACTCTCAGAGTTTTTGCCAGAAGTCTGTTGAAAGAATTTCTTTTTTTTTCGAGATGTCTGATCTGAGGTTTGAACCTCGTCCTCGCGTCTAATTTTCCAAAACGCTACTTACTAGACTAAGATGACACTTATATCCTTATTATTATTATTATTTCTTTTTTCTTTTTCATCCTCATGGTGAGGTAAGTTGCACACTTCGGAGGAAGCCTGCTCTAAAATTCTTCAGAATATTAAAAAAAGTGGCGTGCTGATTTTTCTTTTTTCTCGTCTTAAACTAGCTCCTATAATAGTTGTAATTTGGTTAGACTACGTGTACAAAAATATATCCAAATATAAAGGGTTTAGAAATTTCATCCCTAAAGTATCTGATTGATTTCATAAAAAACTAAAAAAGAGTTTTTTCTTGACCGCCAAAACATCATAGAGAGTGTACACATATTTATACATTTAAATAGATGCTCTCACAAAAGATAAGAGAATGCTTGTCCTTTCCATTGCGTGTATAGGTCTGAGGATTATGGACGTACAGCCATCTTATTTCATTTTCTTTAACTTCCGGTCGTCTATGAAGATCGATTGCGCCACTATAAGGACTGTCTGCTCCTCATTTCATTTTGTCTCTCATGATGACTCAAACATAAAGTTAAGGTGGTTCGGTATTAGTTTGGAGGTGCATGACAACATTATACGAAGTTGCATAGATAAACATAAGTTTTCCCACCTGAGCCGCCTCCTTACTCAGAATTTATTTATGGGTTTATCTAAATATTCTGACACACCTGTGATCCATATTCACACCAAATATATGCAATAATACGGCCGAATTGCCAGAAATTGCTGTTATACTTTCAATCCCGCTAAGATTTGAGTTTTATGAGATTCGGAGGACTAGGCACAGCTTTACTCAGATATGATGATAGTGATTAGAGCAGTTCTGCCGTATACTAAGAATGCCAATAATACATACGGACCTCAACGAGCCAACTGTCAAGTCATTGATTAGAAAGAATTCAGAAGAATACTTGAAGAAGCTCGATATCCATCCGCATAAATTTTGTCATGATTGTCTGTAATTTAATTTAACTGAGTATAGAATAACTGTGAAATTGGTTTAAAATATAATTTCATCCAAACTAACAAAAAGAACATCTTTTTGTTAGACACTGTACTTTGACATTTATTTTGAGCTGTGTGCATAAATGACAAAGTTGTACGATGGGTTCCTTATGTTTGTAATTCTAAGAAAAGCGTTTTCTCTTCTTTTTCCCTCACTACTATCGTCTATTGTTCTTTGTTTGAATGTATTTTTGTACCCGTTTACTGCAATATGTCAAATGGAAGGAAGCATATCCTTAATGTAAGCACATGTGCACACATACAGTTTGTTGATAAGCCTTGAAAAGCGAACATTCATCACAATCATTGACACGCACACTGACATAATAAATATCCGTCAAATATTTTACATTTCAAAAAAGGGTACAAAGGCAAAGTGTTCAAAGTGTTAAAAAGAAAATTAGTAATATTTGCTCCCGGGTACTTAAAAGGAAACGTTGTATTAAATGAAGGGTTGGAGAAATAAATATTTCAAACATATTTATGATTCTTATGATAAATATGGTATTTTAATAGTCGTATTATTTTTGTTTATTTTTTTATTTACAAAAGTTTCATTTACAAATGCCTCCGGGTAGTACGTGGAATACAGATATCGGGTGGGCCATCAACAGCAACTCGTCATCCTTCTCAAAAATTGAACATATCACGCACCAGATTATGTCGAATTTTGCGAAAAGATTTCGGTATTACTTTGAAAATGAGGATGACGCAACCATTACGGTCAGTGGAGGCCCCTATCGCACCATGATAAGCGATTTTTTTGTACCCACTCTTTATGGTATTGATGTGAACGATGTTTGGTTTCAACGGGATGGTGCAACTTGACACACATCTCATGCCACAATCGATTTATTGCGTTAAACGTTTGATGGCCGTTTAATTAGCCGAAATGGTAATGTCAATTGGCCGCCAAGAATCTGCGATTTGATACCTTTGGACTATTTTCTGTGGGTCGCCGTTAAAGAAAAGTGTTATGTCGACAAACTAGAGACAATTGAATTTGAAGGCTAATATTCGTGATGCCATTGCCGAGACACGACCCCATACACTCGAAAACAGTAATATCGAGTCTCCTTTCGAATGCTTTTCGTTGCACAAACTTTACATTTGCGAGTTGGGTTTTTCTTTTGTTGTGTGGGATTAATAGCATCAAGATAATGAAGGGAACTTTGTTCTTGGGGTATGATTGACGTAGATTGATGAGATTGAATGACTGCATCTTGGCTTCCATTTAGCCAATATTGTAGAACTTCTTCTCTAAATTGAAAAGATGTTTTCTTTTCTGCGTTCGGTTGCTGACAATACAATATATATGCATTATGCACAGCCATTTCTATGATGTGTACAGCTATTTTTTTTACCACCGAAGAGTTTTTCTCATAGCACTATAGTAGGACAGCATTTGATCCGAACGGTCTACACCTGCCATACCTTTTGTGTAATCCCTTACAATATTGGGTTTGATGGAGATTTGTCCATTTCGGTTAGCAACTTCAACCATCGTTATCTGCTGAGACACTGTAATCGACAATAGTGAATTTCTAAGTGTTTGCAATTTTCGCAATGTGTCTCATTTTATTCCATTTTCTTTATTTTATCCATCTGCGTGATTAATATTTGTTTTTCTACTAAAACGTACGCAAATATGAAAAAGGATATCGAGTCCTTCTGCCTTCCTATTGCCAACAACGAGTATACTCGTCTTTGGTTTTCTGCTTGTAAATGATTATGTATGATAATATGTATATGTGCTCTTACCAAAAAATAACAGGGTTTTGGTCAACAATAACACTCAAAATATAAATGGCAATGGGAATGACTTTATATAATTTAGGCTTGGCAGCGAATGGGTTAAACTTTTAAATGGCCCACCCAATACAAAAGTTTCATTTAAAAATTCCTTCGGGTAGTATGTGGAATAGAGATACATACGGTAGATCGTACGAACGAACAACTTATAATAAGCATTGCTTGGATATGCTTTGGAGTTAATTCCCGAAGCGACCATGACGTCTTGGCAGGATAAAAACGAATTGGTAACAACGGATGAAACACTCCAAGACATGGAAATGATTTGTAAGAAGGGATTAAGAAGGAGAAGAAGTTCAATGATTGATGAAATAATTGATCAGCTTAGCAAGTCTAAACACTTTATTTCGAAAATTTCTTTAAGAGTCATCTGCGTGTGAGAGTGTTAAAATTTAATTGGCATTTACTTGCTTATCGTATAAATAAAGTGTGTTTATTTTTTATTTGTTTTAAATCTGAAAACTCCTTTTGGGCTTTGGAAAAACGGCACAATTTCTTTTGACAACGACTGTGTTGATTACAACAACGAACATGATATAATCAAATGGGGGAGAAAATCTTTGAGTTTTAAGAATACGAGAGAAAAAAAAAATTTGCCACAGTTCACGTATTTTTTTTTCAATACTAAAACAACAACAACCGAGGGGGGAATAAAACAATTCAAAACAAGAACTTTTCTTACAACAATAAATAAACTTGTGAAAAAGAAAAGTTTTGATTTAAGATGAGTGGCAAACGAATGAAAAAAAAAACCTACTCACATAAGATTTCTTAAATAAATACTTATACACTGGCATTCAAGCACATGTAAATGTGCTTGACTCACATACATACATACTTTAAAACGCAGGAGGGAAATTGTATAAAGAACAGGCAATATGTATTGTAAGCGTAACTGTATGTTTTTGAACGTATGCATATACATATGTATGTATGACAAGGAAAACATGAAAGGCAACACAGTGATAGGTAATTTGTTATTTGGTCCCAAGAGGGGTATTTCGAACGTCATCGGCCTTCTTTAGGCTCAATAGGTTTGTCAGTATGGTATGTGTCTGCGTTTATGCAAAAGTAGCCAAAGACGAAAAGAATTGTTTTGTTTCGCTTGACTGTCTTTTACTCCATATTGCTGTGTCTTGTGCTATGCTGTGTTGTGCTATGCTAACATTTTAATACCAATGAGACTTGCTGTGCAAATTAGATTTTTTCTAAAGGTTTTATAAGCAAATAACTATACAACAAGCTTACCGAAACACATTAACATGGAAGTGCGTAGACATTTGCTATAAGGATGCTGTAAGCTGATGACTGTACTTCTTTATATTTATTTGTTTATTTCATGTTGTATACGTCAAGATCGTATGATAATATTATAAAACTAGAAAAATTCATTAACAATTTAATTGAGAAGTGAAAAATTGTTCTTTTTTAAATATAAGACCTTATACGAAAGGGGAAAATTAATTTTTTCGATAAATACCATCCATACAATATGATTTTTATATAAATTTTACAACGTTTTATAACAACGAAAGAAAAATAAAATAACATAGCAAGACTAATAGATTTCTTACGACTATAATGTATAGGTTAGGTTTGGTCGGAGTGGTAGCTCTGATGTCACAAAGCACACTTGAGCACGCATAGCGGCCCGTTGTGATGCCACGGGTGAACGCAGTCCCTGTACTGACCAAGTTCCACCACAATGAGGGAAAAGGAAGAAGTTGGTCATCGCAAGGGCTGCACAACTATAATGTATAGCAGCCTAAGAAATAGTGACCAATAACGATGTTTCGCCCAGAATGACTTTTTGGGATGCATTAGACGCTCTTTGTTCTCATTGGTATCGTCCCAATTTTAATAATTTTATTTGTTTTCGTCTCCAAAAATATTGTCGACTGAGAATTGTAGACTGTATATATGGGTCTCCTTACATTTATTATTTTATTTAGAAAGTTTATTATTATTATTACATTATTTAGAAAGTAATGGATTATGCTGAAATCCTTCGAAATTTCATGGCCAAATATACTTTAAAATTGATTGTAAGTCACCCTAGTCTAGTAGGTAGTGTGTTGGCTTATTAGACATGAGGCCATGGTTCTAGTTCCAGGTCAGACATCTCCAATATAACGAAATATGAAAAATACTTCTTCGGCGACTTTCCCTTAGTATCTTTCTGGCAAAAAATCTGAGAGCAAATAAAATTGCCATGAAAAGCTTCTCAAAAAATCTGTCGTTTGGAATCAACTTTAAACTGTAGGTTCTACCGCTCATATATAAAATTAAAACACACAGCATAAGTGGTGTGAGAAGACAGGCCGTAGTCCTAACTGAGGGGTTGTAATAACCCCTATGTATGTTGTATTTTGATTGAGAAATGGTTTGAAGATAACAATGACAACTGGGTGGCACTTTCCTCAGATCCCCAACAGGGTCTCCGTAAATTTTGTCGACCATACGCCTAGACGATTTCTAGCAATTTCAAACAACAACAGTGTCACGGCAAAATTATCTCCACTCCAGAATATTATTAGAACTGACGTCATTACAAAAAAAGGATTTTTGCTCAAATACTTTGCAAAAATGCACACAGGGATTGTTTATATACCAAGAAAATAAAAAAGTTAGAAAATAGAAGAGCTAAATAAAAAAAATAATCCTAATATATATTATAAATCTTTCTGTAAGTCTGTTTTTTTTGTTTGTTTGTTTGTTGGTTTGTTTGTTAGCCAATCACGCCTGAACGCCTGGACCGATTTTCTTGAAATTTGGGATATAGATCGAGCTTTTGTCGGTGCAGGTTATAGGCTATAAATCTTGCCAAAATGGTAGAAAGGGAGAAAAAATGGGCAAAAATTATTACTTTTATGCATAAATGCTGTATTTTATCTGTTTTATAGGTAATTTTTTACGATTTAGCTTGGTTAAGTTTCCCAAATAGCTATTGGAGGTGTTCCGTTTCTAAAGTTGAACCAAAAGGGGTCCAAAAAGGGGGAAAGGGGCCAAAAACGGGCAAATTGAGTGCATAGCCAATCACGCCTGAACGCCTGGACTGATTTTCTTGAAATTTGGGATATAGATCGAGCTTTTGTCGGTTCAGGTTATCTGCCGGGGAAGGTTTCTAAGTTGGTATGACCAATTTCCGACAGGTGGCGCCACTGAAAATTACTAAAAATTATTTAAATCGTAAACTGTGGATTTGATCATGTTATGATATTTAGCAATGTTGTTGTGCATGAGCCGGCGAAGGTTTCTAAGTTGGTATGACTAATTTCCGGCAGGGGGCGCCACTGAAAATTACTTAAAATCAATTAAATCGTAAATTGTGCATTTGATCATGTTATGATCTTTAGCAAAATTATTGCGCATGAGCCGAAGAAGGTTTCTAAGTTGGTATGACCAATATCCGATAGGTGGCGCCACTGAAAATTACTTAAAATGAATTATACCGTAAACTGTGCATTTGATCATGTTATGATCTTTAGAAAAGTTGTTGCGCATGAGCCGCAGAAGGTTTCTAATTTGGTATGACCAATATCCGATAGGTGGCGCCTCTGAAAATTACTCAAAATGAATTAAATCGTAAACTGTGCATTCGTTAACAAAGTTGTTGCGTATGAGTCGACGGAGGTTGGTGCGATTAATTTCCGATGGTTGGCGTCACTGAAAATTATTCAAAATGAATGACAAGCAATTGGTCGCTCTACACCTCAAGCACGGAAGAAAAGAGCATTACGAACCTCAGAATCAGACGAGCATTGAGACTGGAAAATCTTTTAATATATGCCGCTGAGACGCATTCGCTTGAACCACTTGAACAACGAAAAGTGAGATTAGAAACTGATCGAATGCGTACTACTCAAGCCCGTTCATCTGAATCATAAGGACAACGGGAAACAAAATCAATAAAATGATTCAAAATTAATTGGACATTCGTGTAATGTCTTTCCTTCAAATTTATTTTAGTTGGTGGCGCAGCAACACGCGCAGGGTACAGCTAGTATTATATAAAAATAATAAAAATCCTTTTTTTCCCCACATGTGATCATTTGTTTGCATATCCACATTAAATCTACAAAATAAGTTGGTGTAAGTTATGTCTCTGACTGTATTATCCTTTTGACCGTAGCGAATGTGGTTTATAACGCTTGCATATCATTACTTGACATATCCACTTACGCTTTCTTTTAGGCCAAAGTGATTCGTAAAATCTACGGTTTTGATAATTGTTTATTGTCTTGTGTGTAGTGTGGATCCACCTTTTGTTCACTGCGCAATAATTAGTCTAGTCAAACGTGTAACGTGATTGCTTTTTTTAACAAATGCGGCTTCAAGCTTAATGAGAACTTTTCTATTGAAATTATCATTTTAAAGGATAACTCCTGGGTCATATGAGAGGCATATGGCTTCCATAATGTCTCGTACTTTTCCCTCACGGCCTGTCAGCAGAATATCGTGAATTTTTTCAATTAGTTCAAGCATAGGATTCAGATTCAACCAAAGATTCAGAACATTTTGTACTTGTGCGACCACGACAAACTACCTTGCCAGTAATGGAATTGACGATGCGAATTTTTCATACTAATTATCAAGCTTTGTCTTGGTTTGAGGGATGTATTATTAAGTAATTCAGACCACGAAATTAACTTGTTTTCATTTATACCATAAGTGGTATGCTATGTCTGTATGGCTGTCAAGCACGAACTAAATGACACTGCTTGTTTAAACTTTGACAGGACTTAAGCGTGTCCCGGTGGCCTAGTTGATAGTGTGCTTAACTCCAAATGCCGGGTCCGTGGGTTCGATTCCCACCAGAGACTCTGGGTGTTTGTGATTGTCTGGTTGTTGGCCTGACATCACATGCGATACTGAAAACAGAAAAAGAAAGTGACAGTTATTACTGAAAGGCAATTCTCGGAAAAAAGTTTTCCTCATGACGAAAAAAAAAAAGATTTTCCTACCCCTTCTTCCTTTCTGCTATAAACTATCTTTTCTGTATTCCAACACAATGCAATAACGCTGTTGACAGACGAAGTGTTGCCTTCTCAGTTGGGGTAAAATTGAAAAAGTTGCAGAGTTAGTGACCCTCACTTGTAACAAGTTCCGACGTAAAGATTATTTGATGTAGTCAGCAGGTTGCATATCTTTTAGTTTGATATAATTTTTTAAGCATTTTTTCTTTTGAGAATCTTAAATACCATGACGAATACAAGACATTTGAAGATTTGATCCCATTAAAATGCCAACTGATGTGTACATAATCACCTTCGTTAATAATTTTGAGCAAGAAAAACAAATAAAATATAGCTTAACAGTCGAAGCAAATATTAGCAAACAACCAATATTTCCACAGTAGTGGAAATTACTCAGTATTACTTCCCCTTTTTTCTTAGCAACCAATTCGCTTTTTCTACAATACAATTCGACGCATTACTATTCGATTTTATTTCGTATGTCTTCTTGAAGAAATATAAAACTGTTACCACCTGCAGACATATTTTGGTTTGAATTGTTTGTTTTTCTGTGGTGTTTGTTTATTCGCTTTCCAACACCTTTCGTTTAATCTTTTCTTGTACTCTTCTGAGGCATTGTAATTATATTTCGAGGAATTTTACACTTTGATTTTGTATTTTTTTTTAAATTTCTCTTTAATTTTTTAGTCGTAATGAATTTTGTTTAAATTTTTGCTTTTAATTGAATTAAACAAATTTTAAATCTACGAGATTATTAAACACTACTATAGTGAATGCATACGCCATAGTATAGTAGGTAGTGTGCTCGCTTATTAGACGCGAGGGTACGATTCAAACCCCAGGTCAGATATCTCCAACAAACGAAATTTAAATATTTCTTCGGCTACTTCCGCTCAGCAGTTTGTGACAAAAACTCTGCCATGGAAATTTTTTTTTATAAAAGTCTGTTGTTCGGAGTTAACTTTAAACTGTAGGTCTCGCCTAATATAATATTGTTACGAAGATGGAAATGGTGTTACATAAAAATGTTAAACAAAAGCTACAAAAACAAAAACAATGGACTTGTTTACATGATCAACGAATAAACAAAAATATAGCAAAAAGGGGGTAAACAAGTAAACAAGAAGCAACAACAACACTGCAAGGACAAACGTAAACAAAATACACAAATAACAATAAACAACATGTTTACATTTATAGAGATGTCGCGAAGGGAAAGACATTCTCCTTCAAGAGCATTCATCAGACTGTTTTCCCTGCGATATAAAAGGCAAGACAAAGCAGGCAACGGATCAGAAAGAATTCAGTCAGTCTTGTGTGAAGACGCGTTGCGTGTGAAGAGAATAATCATGGTTTGAAGATCTCCGTTGTAAAGATCTATCGAAGAATTGTTAGGGTGTACGCGGAAGAGTGTAAAGAAGAATAAGAAATAAAGCAAACTGTTGCTGTTTAAATCAAGTTGCGAACTGTTGGACTAACGAAGACGATAAACTACATCCATGTAGTAGTCATTTTTATACATTATGACGAACTGTGAAACATTAATTATTTTTTTCATTTCATTCTTCAATACAGCAACTTGAATTACAATTGAATAAAAACATGTTCGTGTTTTAATACGAACAGTGGCACACGGAATTGGGAGAACAATAAAAAAAATTATCTAAAACTAAACACAAATTTATTTTTAATTTATTTACAATCTACGAACACATATTTTAAACGTTTTTAAAAGAGTAAAAACGTAACAATATATGTATCATATATAAAATTAACACACACACACTCTAAGTGGTGTGAGAAGCTACATGTATGTAATGCACGTATGAGAGAGTTAAAATGCTGGCAGAACGGAGGCAAGGTAGCAGTTCAGATGAAAACTCAGGGGAAACTGCAAGAGAAATGGAGTAACCTTACGAAGGGAAGGTGGCCATCAAAACCGAGGATAGGTGAATAGTACAGTTGAAAGGCAGAAAGGTAGAAGTTAATTATTTAATAATATAAATGATGTTTAGACATGATTGTTTCCAGAATCAGAATGGGAAAAGCTGGAGATCTAAATTGTTTATATGGCGATGGAGATTGTACAACGGCAACATACATACGTTGCTTTGTTTGCTAACAGAGGCGAGTATGGGTGCATTAGAATTACCTTCGTAATGCCAACCTTCATAATGCCCATAAAATAACAAAAGTCTGTGGTCATAACAACGGTGCTAAATAAGGTTTTAAATTTTATCTAAACATTTTTATTCTCTTATTGTTTAGTCTCATTATATTTAAGGTATTGTCGCCATTTGAAATTCGAGGCACCTATTCTATCTATTCTCCACCGTTGGCAATTGTCTATACGGTTTGCTTGTTTTTACGCTTAAAAAATGCTTTTCAAAATAACAATGAAAGACGGCGTTACACATTCATAAATTAAATGAAGACTGGCATGGCCCTTTCAACAGGATATAATAAAAATTAAACAGTTTTTGTTATGTCATGTTCTACTTTAACAAGTAATTTTTCCCCCCTGGTTTTTCTGTAAAATTTTTATGTTTTGCTTTCTGTCTTTTACAAAAACAAAGTAATAAAATATTAAAAAAAAAAAAAATAAAATCTAAAAACATAAAGATGAACGTAACCATAGCAGTTAACAGGAGGAATTATTGTTAGGCAGAGAAATTAAATCCAGGGATTGACGAGAAAAGGGGAGTTTAAATACAACTATTCAGAAATAAATCTAAATTAGACGAATAGTGTTTAAACGCTATTTATTTTACTTTTTGCTGGAAAATTGTTTTTCTTTTTTAAACTAACACACTTGTGCTAATGAACTTTAGAACCCTTCTCTACATCTGTTATTACAACTTGAGTCTGTGTTGCCGCCTTCTGTTTTCGTTTTTAAATTAATATGAAGACACATTAGATACAATTTAAAAATGCTTTTACATAGTAAATGGTATATATTTATAAAATTTACATAAAAACCTACAATACCAAAACACAATAGCAACAAAAAGTCAGGAGTACATCTGTTTGTTTGCAGAGGTTGAAAAGAACTCATTGTTCGCATTTTAAGAGAATTTGTTTTCTTGTACAGCTTTTAGTTATGGTAACATCTACTATGTATGTATGTCACTTATGCCTGTTCTTTAGAGCTGGTACAGACTATAGTTCTTCCAAAATTAATTTAAAAACGAAAACATCCCTTTTGAATTAGTTCAGAAAACCAAATTTTCCGTAATGTTTTATAAGGTATTTCAACGATTAAACGCACAATGAATAGGGTTGGCAATTCCGATCTATTGGCTGGGCCATATAACGTTTTAAGTTTGAACCATCGGTGAAGTCGCCGTAGTCTAGTAGGTAGTGTGTTGGCTTATTAGACGAAAGGCCCAACAGAGACAATTATCTAAGCATTTAAAGGGCAACATTCGTGTTGCCATTACCAAAATACGACCCCATACACTCTAAAAAGTGAATAATTGTACAAAATTTAAATCGAATTGGTTTTTATTGCATTTTTAAATCTAAATTTAAATTAAAGAGAAATAACTGAAACATATTTTGAGAAGTTTTTCGTGGCAATTTTATTTACTCTCAGAGTTTTTGCCAGAAATCTGCTGAGAGGAAGTCGCCGAAGAAATATTTTCATATTTTCGTTTTGATGTCTGACCTGGGGTTTGAACTCGGGCCTTTAGTCTAATAAGCCAACACACTACCTACTAGACTACGGTGACTTCTTCTGACTCATGTATAAAATTAACGCACACAACATAAGTGGTGTGAGAAGCTAGGTCGTAATCCTGACTGAAGGGTTGTAATGACCAATTATGTATGTTATGTTACTGAAACATATAAAAGAAAAGAGAAAAAAAGTGGGAAATACTAAGAATAATAATTCTCTATGTAGAAAATCCTAACATAAGCTAACTCTTCGAGTCCTTTGATTACAACCATGTCAAGTATTTTGAGTATTTTCCTTTGAATGACAAGGTAGACCCATTGAATTTGCTTGACAGTCTTGGACTTCTACACATATCTGCAAACCTTTTTTCAAAGACGATTACAAATTCGACTCACAGGATATGATCTCTGCGGACAACCAAAACGTTTAGATATGCAGAACTCTAAGCTTTGTTCGATGGCTAAGTTATCAGTCTGTAATTATACTCTGGTCTAATAAGCCAACCCACTACCTACTAGTCTACTAGACATAAGTAAAGAACCTACACTTCGTACACTTTTCTGGATCAATTTTTAAAATTTCAGAATTCAACATGTAATACTTAAAATTCTGCCCTCGTTATAATATTTTCGTATTTCGTATTCAGTTTAAAACATTCACTGTGTGAAACAAAAGCACCCTTTTTTATTGTCTGGCTTCTGTTTCATCCTCCTCCGCAATTGTTATAAGCGCGTTGTTAGTGCAGAAAATAATGATCCTTTGTACTAAGGCCGTTGGCAAGAATTACTTCCTTCAACATGATTTGTTTGTTTGTTTCAAGTCTCTAGTGTATAAAGAATACTGGTTATTTACTTGAAACATTATTTTTATTTCAAAACCTCCATTAAAACGTTTGGTTATAACAGCCTTAAGTAACGCACAGATAAAGAATCACAATGAATAGGCCATGTCCTTTAATTATACTGTAGTTCATTTGATTTATTTTCTAAGGCAAGTTTTCATCATGCCTCTCTAGGTATGTAGGTTGATTATATGGCAAGGGGAGTGAATAGAGGCACAGCACAAGGTGGTGTTCTCTCCACATTATTGTGGAATATTGTAGTGGATAACCTGTTACAAGTCATGTATATAAAATCTTTAGTTATATGGATTATCTGGCCATTATGGTATCAGGTTTTAATCCGTAAACTCCCTCTTTCAGATGGAACCAGGCACTGAAGCCTACAACTGAATTTTGTTCATCGTGTGGTTTAAGTGTCAATCCTCGCAAAACAGAATTGAAGCATTTTGCCAGGCGATATAAAATTACGATTTTTCACTTACCGATCTTTGATGGGGTTTAACTTTCCTTATCCAAAAGGATTGAATATCTGGAGGTCATTTTTGATCTTAAGTTCCCATAAAAGGATAACATTATCGATAGGGCTAAGAAAGTGACAATAGCATTTTACACATGCAAAAGGATCATAGGCAAGATCTGGATTCTCAGACCGACCATCACATATTGGCTTCAGTGGGCCGTACTGAACCCAACTTTGTTCTGTGGTGTATATGTCTGGTGTGCAAACACAATGCCACTGCCGATAGAGTACTCAGGCAATCAGCTGTTCTGATCACCAGTACTATACTCACCTGTGATCTTCAATTAAGGCAGAATGCTAAGTTAGTGGCAGTAAGATTCAATGCAGTCAAATCTTGGCCCAATTTGTGTTACAGCCATGTTGGTATTCTTAGAAGTCATACACACATCAGAGTCGATTATATGATTCCTTACAACTTTTGGAATAGAACTTTGGATTTTAGAATTCCGACTAGGGAATTTTGGTCTGAGGAACAGAAGGTTCCCAATGGGACCCTTGCAGTTTACACTGCTGGCTGAAAGATGAGTGGCAGGCTGAGATGTGGAAAAGTTGTTAAGAGTTCTGATATTAAATTTTCTTATAGGCTGTCTGACCACTGCAGTCTTTTCCAAACAGAGGTCATAACAATTTTGAAAGCAGCGCAATACTTGCTGAGTGACTGGATTTGCCCTGAAATTATCTTGATTTACTGAGACAGCCAGGCTGCAATCAAGTCTATGATGAAGGTAGTGTCAACGACCGTCATTAAAAAGTAGCTCTTTTATGTGCTTCGGGTCATAGAGAAATAGTTGGAAGTTGCATTGCTGATATGAAGCTAACAACATTTTACAGGGTATAGATATTTCAATTGCTTAGTTAACTTGGATATTTACCATACATATTGTTACGTTTTTACCTTTTTAAAAACGTTTAAATATGAGTTCGTTAATTGCAAACCAAGTAAAAACAAATATGTGTTTTATTTTAATTAAACTCTCTTTATTGTCCACACTTTCTTATATGCCACTGTTCACACTTAACCGATACAACAATAATTACTTGCTATTATTCACACACAACTATTGCTCGCAACCGATATCTTCAAACACGACACGCAACTTCACTCAAGACTGACTCAATTACAACTAACTGGTTGCCTGCCTTGTCTTGCCCTTTTATATGCGAACCTCTTCAGTCTGATGATGGTTCTCGAAGTGGAAGGTTCGCGTTTCGCATTCTCGAGAATTCTATAGCTACTGTATTGTTGTTTGTGTACTTCGTTCTCATTGCTTGTTGTTGTTGGTTTATTTTGAAGATGTTCGATGTATTTGTTAATGTCTATTGTGTACACATTGCTTCTTGTTGTGTTCGCTTATGTTGCATTTGGGTTATCGATCTCTCTCATACACATACTGATGTTATTGTTGCTTTATGTATGGTTCGGTGCACATATGTGTTAGTGTGTATTTGTGTCGTGTGTATTGTGTACGCATTGCCTCATGGTCTTTGTATGTATTTGTAGCTTTTGTTTATCGTTAATGTTAAACGATATTAGGTCGTTTCGATATGCGTAACGCTGCCGCCCACTTAAGCCTGTTCGTCCCGAATAGGCTCATTATCTCTTCTCCCATATTTTGCCAGTCGCTCTATGTGTACGACCTTCATTTTTGTTCGGGGGCTGTTAGCTTTCTGTATCCTGTACACGACATCGTTTAACCGTTTAATTATTTTGTACGGTCCATCCCAGCTGGTTTGTAGCTTGGGAGATAGTCCCTTCTTCCGCTTTGGGTTGTAAAGTAGAACCAGTTGTCCCTCATGGAAGCCCTCCGTGTTTGCTGCACGATCATACCTGGCTTTCATTCTATCGCTGACCATTTTTATTCGGGTTCGCACAAATTGATGAAGTTCATTTAGGCTTTCTTCTTTTCCAGTGGCATCCCTCTCTCTGGCGGGCTTAACTCCAAACTCCAAGTCACCGGGCAGTTTTATTTCAGTTCCAAAAATTACCTTTGCGGGCGATCTAGATGTTGAATCATGGACTGCAGATCGGTACGCCAGTAGAAACCTCGGAATGTGTTCGTCCCAGTCCTTCTGTTGCTCGCTCACTACTTTCCGCAAGTACTCTTCCAGGGTTCGATTAAACCGTTCTACCATTCCGTCTGACTGTGGGTGAAGCGGCGTCGTTCGAGTCTTCTTAATACCGTATACTTCACACATTTCCTTGAATACAGCTGACTCGAAATTTCTTCCTTGATCGGAATGTAGCTCCATTGGAACCCCGTAGCGGCATACCCAGTTGTTCACAAAAACGCTTACTATTGTGCTCGCCTCTTGATTGGGTATGGCATACACTTCCGGCCATTTGCTGAAATAGTCCATCACCACGAGAACATATCGGTTTCCGGCATTGCTGACTGGAAAAGGGCCTGCTACGTCCATCGCTATCCGCTCGAAAGGTGCGCCTGAGTTATACTGTTGCATCTGACCTCGACTTCTTCTTACTGGACCTTTAGCTGCAATGCACTGGGTACAGTTTGCTATCCAGTCCGCCACTGCTTGCTGACATCCAACCCAATAAAAGCGTTGTTTTAGCTTTTCCAGCGTCTTTGTCACTCCAAGATGTCCTCCGCTGGCTCCATTATGGAACTCCTTTAACACATCTCTCGTTTTGGAGGAAGGCACTACCAATAAGTTGGATGAGGTCTTGCCATCAGCGCTTTCCCAAAGTCGATATAGGCACCCATTTATTATCTTTAAACTGTCCCATAGTGCCCAATATGATTTTGTAAGAGGACCTTCTGCGGATATCTCATTTCTTGTTGGTCGTTTATCCTCCTCTTTCGCTGCTATTATCTTCGCCAATATTGGGTCACTCCTTTGTGCTTGGGACCAGTCTTCGTTGTCTTCAATCCGCGTTAGCCGGATATCGACGATGGATTTCTTTTTCTCAGCTTTCACGCAATGTTTACACTCCAAATTACAAGGTCGGCGTGAAAGAGC
Source organism: Sarcophaga caerulescens (assembly GCA_927399465.1). Taxonomy (NCBI): domain Eukaryota; kingdom Metazoa; phylum Arthropoda; class Insecta; order Diptera; family Sarcophagidae; genus Sarcophaga; species Sarcophaga caerulescens. The sequence continues at coordinate 72,285,796 of OV656873.1, forward strand.
ATCGGCATTCCCATGTTTGATGCCTCTTCGGTGTTCAATGTTGAAGTCGTAAGTCTGGAGGCGCTCAATCCAACGTGCTAACTGTCCTTCAGGGTTCTTGAATTGCAGCAGCCATCTCAGTGCGGAATGGTCAGTCCTTAGCAGGAAATGTTGGCCATACAGGTACTTGTGATAATGTTTTATGCACTCCAGCACTGCAAGTAGTTCACGTCGGGTCACACAATAATTCCGTTCCGGCTTCGACAGTGTGCGACTATAGTAGCCTACTACTTTCTCCGTCCCATTGATCACTTGGGAAAGTACACCACCAATACCATATCCGCTAGCATCACTGTCCAAAATGAATTTTTCTCCTGGGACTGGATACGCCAAAACTGGTGCAGCACACAATAGATCTTTTAGTGTCTGGAACGCCTTTTCTTGTGACTCACCCCATTGATACGCTTTCGATTTCTTGGTGAGTTCATGCAAGCTTGTAGCCACGCTAGCAAAGTTAGGCACAAAGCGTCTGTAATATGTGCATAGTCCCAAAAAGCTGCGTAGTTCATGAAGATTCTGGGGACGAGGCCAGTCCTTTACTGCTCGTATTTTATCTTCATCCGTAGATATTCCATCTGCCGTAACAAGATGCCCCAAATATTTCACCTGTCTTTGGAACAATGCACATTTCTTTACGCTTAATTTTAATCCAGCCGCTGTTATGCGTTGCAGAACTTCTCCCAGGTTATTGAGGTGTTCGTCGAAAGTTCTGCCCATCACTATAATGTCGTCGAGGTACACCAGGCAAGTTTTCCAATGCAGTCCCTTGAGTACACGTTCCATAAGCCGCTCGAATGTGGCCGGAGCATTACAGAGTCCAAATGGCATAACTTTAAACTGCCATAAGCCGCCGTTCGCACTGAATGCAGTTTTCTCTTTGTCCTTGTCTGCAATCTCCACCTGCCAATATCCGCTTTGAAGATCCAATGTGGAGAACCACTTCGTTCCAGCTAGCGTGTCGAGTGTGTCGTCAATTCTCGGTAGCGGGTAACTGTCCTTTTTGGTGACATCATTCAGCTTCCTGTAGTCTACGCAGAATCTTGTACTGCCATCTTTCTTCTTTACTAAGACTACAGGTGAGCTCCACGGACCCGATGATGGTTCGATTACACCGCTCGTCCTCATTTCGTCGACTAGCTCTTTAACCTCATTACGCTTCGCCAGCGGTATGCTTCTGGGTGCCTGTTTTATTGGTCTCGCTTCGCCCGTATCAATTTCATGCTTGACCATAGCTGTTCTTCCTTGTCTTCTATTGTTCGTGGCGAAAGCGAAAGCATACCTCTTTAGCAGCTTTTTGGCTTTATTTCTCTCTGGAGCTGCTAAGCCTGCTACCCATTTCTCCACATTTTCTCCAAACTCCTTTTGATCCTTGGCTGACATTTCGGCAGTTTGCGGCGATTGTTCGCTGTTTATTACCGCCTCTACTGGAACACATTGACCGACTTCTGAGTTTTTACAGATGACTTTTTCATTACCTGATAGATTTAGCACTCTCACCGGGACTATTCTCTGCTCTGTAGATTTGACGAGGGCCTTTGCTGATATTAAATCCGTCTGTATTTCTGCTGGTTCCACAACCCACAAGCGGTTTTCCTCACAATCTCCCTCCATACGCGCCCATATCAATGACTCACTCTGAGGTGGTAATTTGAGTGGTTCGACTGCAACTATCCTTCTGGCGTGCACTTGATGCTTATATCCGACGTCAAGAGGTATCTCCACATTTCGCCAACTCATTATCTGTTGCCCCATATTCAAATTGATACCATGAGCTATCATAAAGTCGGCACCAATGATAACCTCGTCGACAATATCGGCAACAATAAAGACGTGGCTTACGCTGATGTTGGCTATCGTCACCTTCGCCTCTGTTTTTCCGTGGACGGTGGCAGACTCTCCAGTAGCTGTCCGAAGTCTTACATTTCTAAGTGCCTCACATTTCCCCTTTACTACATCTGGTCTGATGATAGACTGCGTCGCACCGGTATCTATAGTGAAGATGTGTTGTCTGCCATTTATGTACCCGCTCGCCGTAAGGTTGCTGTTGTTTTGCTGCATCACTGATATTGAGACTGTGGGGCCCTCGCTTGTGGGAGCCAGCACTTGCCCCTCAGTGCTAGCTCGTTTTAGTTTAACGGGGACTCTTGTGAAGGTGGTTGGTAGTTCGCCCGTTTCTTATTCCTTGATGGTGAGGCGGATCTTGATCTTTTACGAGGCGCTTTACAGTGTCTTTGGAAATGACCACTCTTTCCACAGTTGAAGCACTTAAGTTTAGCCTTTTGTCCACTCTCTTCCAAAACTTGCTTCAACATCTCTTTAAATTTATTAAAACTGCATTCTTCCTCCTCCACTACTTCCATTTTTCGCACTTTGCTTACTTGTGGTCTAGAAATGGTGCGTGCGGTCTCCTGGGCTAGTGCGAAGGCCACGGTCTCTGCAAAGGTTGCCTTCTGTGTGGAACATACCGCTAATTTGATGTCTGCGTCGCGTATTCCATTAACAAACGCCTCGGTCTTAAAGTTGTCTATCAACGGGTGGTTTTCTCCTGGGTATGTAAGCTGCACCAACCTCTCAACCTCCATTGCAAAGGCTTGTAATGACTCGTTTGCCTTTTGAGCCCGGCATCTCAACTCCATGCGGTACAGCTCTCGCTTGTGCTCATCGCCGAATTTCCGCTGTAAGGCCACCATTAAGTCGTTATAGTTGTTTCTACTGCTGGCTGGCATGGTCTCTAGTATCTCGGCTGCTACACCTTTTAACGCCAAAATTAGTTCCAAGGCCTTCTCTCCATCGTCCCATCCGTTTCTGCTGGCTACTGTCTCAAATTGGAATTTGAAGACGGATAGGGGTAAGCTTCCATCAAAGCAAGGTGTTTTTATCCTGCTGGTACTTTCAGATACAACTCGCACTGGTTCCGGTCTCTGACTGTGGAGGTTGTTGATCTTTTCCTCCATCATTACGAGTTTTTCGTCAAAGGTCTTTTCCAGAACGTTCACTTTCGTGTCAACGGTCTTTTCCAAATCGTTCACTTTGGTCCCAACGGTCCTTTCCAAGTGTGACACCCTTTCCTCGACACCAGTGATTCTCTTGCTGACCGACTCATGGATTTCCTGCAGCTTTCCAGATGTTGCTTCGCGCTCCTTTTCAATTTTTGACAAAATTGCTGCTTGCATTTTTTTCATCATTTGTTCACTATCTTTTCGCGACTCCGCCAGAAGTTTCTGATTTTCGTTTCTAGAAGCTTCTTGTACTTCGGCCAGAAGTTTTACCTCAGCAAATAGATTTTTGTTCGCTTCTTCCATTTTCTGATTTTCGGCTTTAGAAGCTTCAAATCGCTTTTGGTTTGCTGCTTCCATTCTCTCAACCATTTGTTCACATTGTATCTGATTGGCTACTTGCATTTTCTCCATCATAGCGGCTAGCAACGAATTTATGTCAACACCGCTAGGGGTTGCAGGGGCCTGTACCTCTCGTTCCTCTTCATCCTCGAACTCGTACGATTCGATGTCAATGCCCTGAAGCTGCAGTTGTTCCCTTAACCGCCTTTGCAGTTCATTCTTCGTACCTGTTGTTGGCAGCTCGAGTTTACCCAACTCTCGTTTAAGCCGATCCACTCTTAGTTCGGAGAGTTTCATTTTATTTGTTTCTTTTTATTTATTTTTTTTTTTTTTTTTTTTTTTAATTTATTTTCACTTTTGGATTTTGCAATCCCACTTCTGACACCAATTGTTACGTTTTTACCTTTTTAAAAACGTTTAAATATGAGTTCGTTAATTGCAAACCAAGTAAAAACAAATATGTGTTTTATTTTAATTAAACTCTCTTTATTGTCCACACTTTCTTATATGCCACTGTTCACACTTAACCGATACAACAATAATTACTTGCTATTATTCACACACAACTATTGCTCGCAACCGATATCTTCAAACACGACACGCAACTTCACTCAAGACTGACTCAATTACAACTAACTGGTTGCCTGCCTTGTCTTGCCCTTTTATATGCGAACCTCTTCAGTCTGATGATGGTTCTCGAAGTGGAAGGTTCGCGTTTCGCATTCTCGAGAATTCTATAGCTACTGTATTGTTGTTTGTGTACTTCGTTCTCATTGCTTGTTGTTGTTGGTTTATTTTGAAGATGTTCGATGTATTTGTTAATGTCTATTGTGTACACATTGCTTCTTGTTGTGTTCGCTTATGTTGCATTTGGGTTATCGATCTCTCTCATACACATACTGATGTTATTGTTGCTTTATGTATGGTTCGGTGCACATATGTGTTAGTGTGTCGTGTGTATTGTGTACGCATTGCCTCATGGTCTTTGTATGTATTTGTAGCTTTTATTTATCGTTAATGTTAAACGATATTAGGTCGTTTCGATATGCGTAACAATATTATAAAGAAGCTCAATCTGATTGACGTGCTATATTTATAGACTGGACTGAGTTACTTCTGTCCTTTAATCGCATAAGTCAGTGCCCTACTCTTGTCATAAAGAGATGGAGGTTTCTGATCTCTCACTTTCCAACATTTCTGATCGAGCTCCCTAAATAAAGATTGCAATAGCAAGATATATATTGGGCTCGAGTTAATTTTCTGTAGGGAGCATTTAACCTCAGGGTGGAATTGATTGATCACAATGGGCCAAAATGCTGAATTAAGTGGCACCTCTCCCTTAAAGGGGCCCGCCACCTTACCCAACCTAAAGACAATTTTTAGATTGTTGTATTGCGGTAATCTTAGATTAATTGAACACATTGGAAATAGATAGGCTATTATAAGTAACGAAGGGTATTATTTGACCAAAAATGATTTATTATAACCCACCCATTAGAATTACGATATTAAAATAAACAAGAATTAAAACAATGCTCCATTGTTTCCCTTCATTTATATTTTGTTAATTTCACCTTTTTTTCGAATTTATGATAATGAAAAAAGGATTTTAAAATGTAAAATAAAAACATTTTATTACACTACAAAACAGGCCAAGTAAGATTACACAAACAAAGCAAAACACAAAAAAAAAAACAAATAATAAAATCTTGGTAAAACAAATGCCAAGATACCTCTGCATGATTCTAGAAAGAATCTTGTAGTCCTTTTAAAATTATTTTTTGTTTCTTATTTTTTTTTTATTTGCTGTTGTTGTTGTTTACAATCTTTTTTGTTTCTATTATTACTATAGTTTGCATTGTAAAGTTCATTAATTCTGTTTACATTTTTCTCTGACGTGTTCAATTATGGTGCGCGACAATAGTTTTAACTGAAGAAACAACGTGAGACTATTAAACTTATTAACGTATCTCAAAATTTCGATGTTTTAGTTGAATCCTATAGTATACTCTGATTTTCTAACGCCAGTGTAGCGTACTCGGCTCTTTGCTATACATACATACATAATTGGCCTTTACAACCCTTCAGTCAGGATTACGGGATGTGTGCGTTAACTTTAAATATTTTTTTTATATTTTTTATATTTTTCGAACCCTCCAAACTTGTTTTATTTGAGAAAAATCGTTTTTTTATCTTTTCACATTATTGATTAACCAAATATTTTTTAAATCGGACAAAAATTACCGTAGTTCTTTTTTAAATAGTATAACAGTCATATAATATATTTTTTTATATATGTCATCTTATTAAATGAACTTTCAGTTCAAAAATTTTCAACATTTTTGATGAATCTTTAGATGAATCTTAACGTCGAGTTTGAACGACCGAAAAAGGCTTTTCATTGCAATTTTATTTACTTTTAGGGCCATTATTACAACTTGCCGTTAAACTTGGGTTTAGTTAAAGGTATCTTTAGCTAAAGGGAACTGTAAATGTCGATAAGATTGCTCAATTAAACATTTTTTTTTTAACGCAGTGGCAACGACGGGCTTCTCTTTTTTTTTTTGTTGTATATGCTCATTTTATTTATATTTCAAGTTGCCGTATTGAAAATAATATATAATATTGTTACGTTTTTACCTTTTAAAAACGTTAAAAATATGAGTTCGTAGATTGCAAATAAAATAAAAATAAATCTGTGTTTATTTTTTAATTATTTCTTTATTTTCTGCACAACTTTCGTGCCACTGTTCGAACTTATTCTACGCATACAATGATAACTTCCACAATATGTGCTTGTTCGTGATATTTCTCTGCTTATAACCTTTTTTATAAGCAACAACAACACTTGTTAGTTATTCTTCTTTGCTCACAACCTTTTTTGTAAGCACTACACTAACAACTGTTTTCTTCACGCAACTTGTCTGCACACAAGTCTGACTGGATTATAACTCGATCTCGTATCTTCACACACCACTGATTGAATTCTCACTCAATTCAACGCGACGTCGTCACACGACTAACTTCACTCGAACTCCGAGAATAACGTGTCTTCATACACGGCTGACTGAATTCTAACTGAATCATCGTTGCTCGCTTTATCGTGCCTTTTATACAGTGTTGCCACCAACAGCTTTATGATTTACACACAACTGGCATCGAAATTACACATATGAAAAAAAAATTACACACAAAATTCTATTTTTACTAATATTGCATACATATATTATGTAAACTTTAAAATTATATTTTCATACACATACATAGATACATAATTGGTCATTACAACCCTTCAGTCAAGATTACGACCTAGCTTCTCACACCACTAATGTTGTGTGCGTTAATTTTATATATGAGTGGCGGGGCTTACAGTTTTAAACTTGACTTCGAACGACAGATTTTTGAGAAGCTTTTCATGGCAATTTTATTTACTCTCAGAGTTTTTGGCAGGAATCTGCTGAGAGGAAGTCGCCGAAGAAATATTTTCATATTTTCGTTTTGATGTCTAACCTGGGGTTTGAACTCGGGCCTTACTTTTAATAAGCCAACACACTACCTACTAGACTACGGCGAATAAACATTAGCCTTACATGTATTTAAATTGGAAAGAGAAGGATGTAGGTGTATATTTTTGCAACCTGGTGTTGGAAATTGCAATAAATTTACAGAACAAATAAGTGTTAACAAATTGACTGTTAAAAATTAGCGATTAAAGAAAAAGGTAGAACAAAAAGTAAAATTACACACAAATTACACACGAAGCTAATTACACACATGCTACACACACAATCAAAAATTACACACAATATGTGTAATTACACACAAGGTGGCAACACTGCTTTTATATCACTGGATCAACAGTGTGATGAATGCCCTGGAAGGATGATGACGACCTTCGGGAACAATCCAAAAATGTAAACAACTTGTTTCCATTTATGTTGTTCGTGTATCTTGTTCACTTTCGTCCAGGCAGAGTTGTTGTTGTTTTGTTTGTTTGTCTTTCTGCTATATTTTTTTATACACGGACGTTGTTGCTATATTTTTGTTTATTCATCGATCTGTTGTTTTTGTTGCTATATGTTTACTAATTCGTTGATCACGTGAACAACTGCATTGTTTTGTTTTTGGAGCTTTTGTTTTTATCCGTGATCAAGTCCATTGTGTTGTTTTTGGAGCTTTTAACAACACCATTTCCATTTTCGTAACAATATAAACATAAACATAAACTTAACCTTAAAAGTTACCGGTAGAATGATCCTCTCTTTAGCTTAACGCTCACTTCTATCATATTGTCCACTTATAATAATGAAAAACAATTTATCTGCCCGTTGAAATCCTCCCTTTAGTTAAAGGAAAGTTGTAATAATGGCCCTTAGAGTTTTGGCCAGAATATTGCTGAGAGTAAGTCACCAAAAGAAATATTTTTTTCCATATTTCGTTTTGTTCATGATGTCTGGGCTGAATCACGGGTATATCGATAACAGAAACTCACTTTTGAAACAAAAATATTTGCAGTTGATTAGTACAAGTAAAGTTTAATAGCTGCCAGATTTTACGATTTATCGTCATTTTGAAGATTTTTAACTAAAAAAACATCATATTGGCGATAAGACGATTTATGCCCTTATTTTGACGATTTTATCTATTTATTTATATATTTATTTTTTTCGACGATTTTTTTTACGAGTTTCATGAACGTCTTTGACGATTTTTTTTCTAATATTTGACTTGATGCTTTATTTATCTGGTAGCTATGCGTACAAGTTAATTACAATTTGTTCTTAAAATCTATATACTAGGATTGTGTATTTTGTTTTTGTATTGTTGTGGGTTATTTATATCGTTTTACGATCAATACCTAGTAAAAATATATCATTTGTTGTCGGTTTCAGTTTTCCATCTGTATGCATTCCAATCCAAGTGGCACTCATTTTTTAAACTTACGGATATTATCAAAAGTTTTTAAACAGTTAGAAATTGTTTGTTGTGTAATATTTAACCCATTAGATCCCAACCATCTTTAAAACCAAAAAAAAAAAAATACTTTATAGTGTTAAAATATATTTTATTAGGGTCTAAAATAAAAAAAATTATATTTTTTTTTGGGAAATATGTTTTTGGGGCGGTACCCCCAATATTATGCTTACCAAACTACACTTTCCTAAATTTTTTAAATAATTTTTTTTATTAAATTGTAGTTAATTAATCTGTTTATTTTACTTTTCACTTAAATTCGACTGCATTTATTTATTTATTTATTTATTTATTTAAGTCAATGGACAAATTCCTTACTGACTAATAACAAAAATAGGTACGAATAAAGTTTAATACAATTACAAACAGTTTCTTCAAAAATACAAGTAATTGTTACAATAAAAATATGAAAAGTTATGAATTAAGAAAAACAATAATATTTCGTTTTATAACGCAAGAATTTAAAGAAAAATCAACAAAGTCTGACAAATAATTAAATATTTAGTTTAAAATACAAAAGATATACATGTAAATGCATACGTCGACATGTGATGAGAAGTGCAAAAAATGAGAAAATATAAAAACACTTACAGATAAAAGGGTCTGATAACTTATCGTTATATTTTTTTCAAGCGAGTACAGTGGGAACGAATGGGTTAATATTTCTGTCATTTCTTTTTGACTCAAAGTGTCATCTTCATCAAATATTATTTGCAATTCGGCTTCATCAAAAATTTTTGGTGGTCTTCCACGTTCTTCATTTCTCACGCCAAAGTGTTACCACTGAATCATCAAAACCAGTTTCTGCATGTTGCTTCTGATAGACCAACACTTTTCTTCAAATGAAAACTTATAATTAAAGTTTTCGTCAAATAACTATTTTCTGGTATAAAATTCACTATCTTTAACATGGTGGAAATATATGATGTTGTTTGATTACTGATTTGATGTATATTGAATATGTTTGATAGATGTCATTCGCCAACACAAAAAAAAAAAAAAAAAGATTTGATTCAAAATTTAATGGAATCATGGGATTCTAATTATAAAAGCCATCAGATAACTTGCAACACTTTAAATCGGCTTTAGTAGTTGTTATATTTGAAAATTCAAAGCCTTGTTAAGTCTAGCATCAATCGCGTTATTGGATACAATATTACGATGTATTTAGGTTAGGTTAGGTTAGAGGACGTGTACTTGTCAACTGTGACAAGTACAGTACCCGGAGGTCGAATTGACCCATTGTACAACGTCCTAGCTTCTCACACCACTCGTGTTGTGTGCGTTAATTTTATACATGAGTGGCGGGACCTACAGTTTAAAGTCGACTCCGAACGACAGATTTTTGAGAAACTTTTCATGGCAATTTTTACTCACAGAGCTTTTGCCAGAAATCTGCTGAGAGGAAGTCGCCGAAGAAATATTTTCATATTTTCGTTTTGATGTCTGACCTGGGATTTGAACTCGGGTCTTTCGTCTAAAAAGACAACAAACTACCTACTAGACTACAGCGACTTCTGAAAAATATGATGTATTTACTATTTACCAATCCTTTTTTTTTTTTTGTTGCAGATTGAAATTGTCGGATTTGAGTTTTATATTCGCTTTTCCTTGAATGCTTTTTAAATCTTTTCCATCAATATGCACTTTTCCTTTCATTAATAAAGGTTTTTATTTCATTGTTAAACCATGGCTTCCATTTCGAAATTTTTTGTTTTAATTAGTACATATTTTTTATATGGATATTGTACCATAATAGATAACCAGCTGCTAGTATTAAAAGGTTTGATTCCGTTGTATGGATGTTAACTTCATTTCCAGTTTTTAAAATCTCTATACTTAAAAGAATGTCCTTGAGTTGTTGTTTGCAAATCATATGACAGGAAAATGAAATCGTGCTTTGAAAGAGCAGAGGCAAAAAGTTGATTAAATAAAAGCATTTAATTGGGATTATTAACATATCATAAATCAATAAAATTACAGAACTAGCGCTACAGGTGTTTTGCGTAGGAATTGAATTTTTTTATTAAATGTGAACCTATGACATTCATAGAGAGAGGTTTGACAGAAGACCTCTGCTTAAGAGAATGTTGGCGTTTTAAAAATTTAAAATTCATTTATTTACACAAAATTGTATACCACTGTATTAACCACCCACTTTATCTTAAAAGTTTTAAAAGTTTCTTCTGGTTTCCACTGATTTAAAAATGTATTACGAAACGTTTAAAAGGAATAAATAAACAAAACGAAAAAAATAAATAAAGAAGCAAAAAATAAAAAATATAAACAGACAGAAAATATTTACAAATTCACAAAATTAGTTCTGCTTTTGGTTTTCGCAATATGATGGTAGTACTTGAGGGTAACACAATCAAAAAACGTTAAAGACCGAACATGCGAGTATTTTCCAAACATCAATAATGGTCAGCAATTTAAATTACAAGGTTGGCATTTAATCAGAAACAGAGAAAGCGAAAAAAAAAAATTGCAAAAAAAAGAAAAAATAAATGCATCACTGCCAATATTTTTCCCATATGGTATTGATGATTTTCTTAAAAATTCACACCCCCATACATTTATTTGTGATATATTGCAATCATTAAAGACAGCTTTAAGTTTTCCTCACTTTTTAGTAATTTTTTTTTTTTTTTTTGCCTACGTCTGGTAATTTATGTTTTTGTATTTCTTATTATTATAGACGTTACTGATGTGCAGCTATTTTATCTTACCCTACCTTCAAGTGGTCTTGTTGTCTTGTTGTTGGCATCTCAATGACAGCCTCATGGATGGTATGTGGGAGTTCAGTTGTATTGGTACTTGAATATGTGAAAAACCGGGATTGCTCAGAAAGGGTGTTAAAGAAAACAACAGTAAACTAGTAAGGAGTGCATACTAAAAAATTAGCATACTTTTAATTGCAATTACAATACTTATTTAATTATTTTATTTATTTACTAATTAGAATATAATTGCAAATTAAATTTATTATAATTATTACGGGCTGGGTAACAGAGACCTTATGCACGGTGTAGAGTAACAGAGCAGAGTCTCTGGTGGGAGTCCAACCCACTACCCTAGCACACTAACCACTAGACTACCAGGACACCCTAATGAAAAAATAATTATTAACCATTATTTTGGTTTTGGCCTTATTAAACACATGTAAAGTTAATTTTTATTACAAAATTATGTCTTTTGAAACCGAAATCTAAATACTGCACTATTAACTTTGATAATTATACTAATTCATATCTGAAGGGTGGGCCATTTAAAAGTTTAAATTTAAAAATGCAATAAAACAAAAACCGTTTGAAATTTTGCCAAATTTATGTTTTTGTTGTGGACTTAAATTGTTCTGGTTAGAAATGGAGTACTTTTTCATTCATAGGGCTGCCGTCGCTAACATCACAGTGCCTTCGATCGGAGTGCATGGGGACGTATCTCGGCAATGGCATCACGAATGTTGGCCTTCAAATGCTCAATTGCATCTGGTTTGTCGGCATAACAATTTTCTTTAACGGCGCCCCAACGATGTCAAATCGCAGCTTCTTGGCGGCCAATTGACATCACCATTTCGGCTAATTAAACGGCCATCAAACGTTTTACTCAATAAATCGATTGTGGCCTGCGATGTGTGGGAAGTTGCACTATCCTGTTAAAGCCAAACATCGTTCATGTCAAAGGCGAACACCGAGATCTTTTTGCAAAATGCGATGTAAACTGGTGCGTGATATGTTCAAATGAACGATGATGCTACCGCTTCGATATTTTCGGGTGCACGCTCACATCTTGGCGCATCAACAATGAAACCACTTTCACGAACTTTAGCAAAAAACTTGTGTATACCAGGCACTGTTTGTCCTTCTCTTCGACCAAATTTTGTGCGACATTTTCGTACAATTTCTGACCAATTGTCTTTGTTTTGGAAATAAATTTCCAATAAATCCCAACGTTGCTCAAGCGTAAATGGGTTTATTACGTTCAGTGGAGATAATATATTTTATATATTAATTTTGTGACAAAATAGAATGACATAGATAAGTATTTTCAGATTCGTAATAACCAATGGTTCAAATTTAAAACGAAAGATGGCCCACTCGATAGAAATCCAAACCTTGCCACTATAGCAAAAAAAAAAATTCCAACCTATTTCCTTGATGCTAGTGCTAGGAAAGTTATTCGAAAAACTATTTGCTAAAAGATTAAAAGAAGAAATTTTTCGTAGGCAGCCTGCACCTTTGCATCAATTTGGTTTTAGAGAAAAGCATTCAACGACGGACCAAGTTCATTAAATTGCTTACGCAATAGAGGAAGGGAAAGTATGTTCAGCTATATTTTTAGATGTTACGCAAGCTTTCGGCAAGGTGTGACACAAAGGTTTTCATTGAAAACTAACGACACAGCTACCTGTGGAATACATTGTGTTGTTACAAATATGAAGGATCGATATTTTAGGGTTAAACATGGAATTGTATATTCCAATATAAGAATAATAATTATTGCGATGGTATCACAAGGCAGTATACTCGATCCATTCTTGTACCTTTTATATACAGCGGATAATGGCAACTAAATGGCAACATTTGCTGATAACACGTATAAACTATCAGTTGGTGACAACAAAATGAAATTCTGCACAAATCATCAATCATCCCTGGATAAATTATTAGATTGGACGGAAAAATGGAGAATACAATTAAATGACCCTCAATCGAAACATGTCGACTTAATGGAACCTTAATGGAATGAATATATCAAGCAGTAGAACTTAATTTGAAATTCATAACATAACAAAATTTGTCTTTAAAATCCTACAATTACGGATTACGACCTAGCTTCGCATGTGGTTGGACCTACAAAGTTCAAAGTTGACTCCGAATGAAAAATTTTCGAGAAACTTTTCATGGCGATTTTATTTACTATCAGATTTTTTGGCAGAAGACTGCAGAGAGATAGTTCCGAAGAGATATTTTTCCATATTTTGTGTTGTTGTAGATGTCTGACCTGGGGTTTGAACCATGGCATCACATCTAATAAGCCAACACACTACTTACTAGAAAATGGCGACTACCCATACAAAATCCAAGTCGTTATAAATAAACGTTCTAGCAGAATTTGATCGCCTTCGTACTTTAATTTTTGCACATTAGCAAGCATTTACGAAGGAAAACTTTAAAATACAAAACATTTCTTATTAATAGCTGGTATGTACACTTAAATAATACCCGTACACACGTTGACAGAATTGTTATTTCTTATAATGCGCGATGCAGATAAGTAAAGCCATCAAAAGAATGAATGTAAATGCCATTTATATGGCTTACAGCTTTTAGCTTTTATGAAAAACAATGACTGGTAATGTGAAAGCCTCTGTACTATTCAATTTTGTATTTTCTTTTGCTGTTATCCCCTATTTGCTGCCTTTTGTTAAAATATTTTATCTCTCTCTCTCTCTCTCTGTATTTATTGTTTTTCAATATTTGTCGTTGTTGTTATTGTTGAAAAATTACTTACCGTTAAAAATTCCATTACTTGATTGGCATTACATTCGTTTTTAAGAACTGTAAACATATGGTGTTTATCATCATCATTATCATCATCATCATCATTATTATTATTATCATTATAATTGTTATTATTTTTCTTTTCTCTTATTTGTTGTCTGTCCTACATACAGCTATTTATCAGTATCGGTATTTGCATCTGCAAAAAATAACAAGAAAAAGGGAGGAAATAAATCATCAAGAAGAGAGAAAAAATGGATTGTAAATAAGTGTGAATACACCTGCAGACGTACACATATATGTACATATATATTATATGAAGCAAACACTCTGTTTCTTTACATTTAAAAAGAAGTACAAAAAATAAAGAGAAAATAAATTACAGTAATCCTTCGATTTACGTCGCCTCGATTAACGTTGTTTCGATTTACGTCGTCAAATTTTTTGTTTCCTCTAACTTCAATTCGCGTCGTCATTCGATTTACATCGCCTTTTTTTTGGAACCAACTGCGACGTAAATCGAGGGATGACTGTAACTTTTTAAAGTTCCTTGTTAAAAACATACTACTTTGTAGTATGAGCAATATGAAATTCGATTTACGTCGTTTCGATTTACGTCGCCTTTTTTTGGAACCAACTGCGACGTAAATCGAGTGATTACTGTAATATTCACTCAGGAGTATTTCTGTTAAGGATTAAATGAAATTTAATTTACTTGCATCTAACCTGTGTTGAACTAGGAAAATATTTTATGGGAAGAAAGAAAGAGAGAGTATTTGTGGACATTTTGAATTTATTTATATTAAAAGTGACAGCGAAGACCTCTCCCGGAAGGGAATTCTATATACATACGGGCTTCGGGTAGATAAAGAATTCTGTCTGTAGTGTGCGATCTACTGGCCAAACGAAGGAAACATTCAGAAACGGATGTGATCTGCGAGAAGGACGAGTGTTACGTAAGAATCTATGATTTTCGTTGTATTAGTGATAGAACAGTGAACCAAAACGATAGTATTTTAATGAATCAATGTCATATCCTACGGCCACTAATGAACACCTTTGCCCTCTCCTATACGCTGTCAAAACTAAAATATGAAAAAATATTTCTTCGGCGACTTCCTCTCAACAGATTTCTGGTAAAAACTCTGAGAGTAAATAAAATTGCCATGAAAAACTTTAAACTGTAGGTCTACCCACCCGTGTACATATAAAATTAATACACACGATATAATTGGTGTGAGAAGCTAGGTCATAATCCTGACTGAAGAGAAGAAGAGAAGCCTCAAAATAGTCTTCGGCCCACACGTCAGAGTTGCATATATGGTATAAGTAGTATGGAAATCAGATGGCATGAAGTATTTCTTGCACGGTGTTAAGAAACCGAGGCATTTGAATGCTTCTTTCGACACTTGAAAAATGTTCTGGTTCCAGCGAATATCAAATTGAATTTTTATTCGTAAGAGGTTTGATTAATTCATTCTAGTGAGACCACGTTCAGAAGCGTAGTATGTTGGGAAACAATGAAAAGAGTCGAGACCATAAGACAGAACAGTTGTAAGCCGTCTTTTCAGAAGCTTTGCAGCACAATCAACCAGAATTGGCTTTGCCTCCCCAATATCTATTTCGGATGTTATAATTCCTGATAATATTAATTTATGAACACACTACTTACATACATACATACAAAATTGGTAATTACATCCCTTTAGTCAGGATTAAAACTTAGCTTCTCACAACACTTATGTTGTGTGTTTTAATTTTATACATGTTTACACTTTAAAGTCGACTCCGAACGATAAATTTTTGAGAAAGTTTTTCATGGAAATTTATATTACTCTCAGAGTTTTTGCCAGAAATATGCGGAGAGAAAGTCGCAGAAAAAAGTCGCTTGAAAATTGTTAAACGTTGAGTAATAACAAAAAAACTAATATTTTTTAGAAGTCGTTTTAAACTCACCGCAGTCTAGTAAGTAGCGTGTTGGCTTATTAGACGTAAGGTCAGGGTTCAAACCCCAAGTCAGACATCTACAACAAAATGAAAAATGAAAAAATATTTCATTAGTGGCTTCCTCACAGCTGATGTCTGGTGAAAACTCTGAGGGTAAATAAAATCGCTATGAAAAGTTTCTCAAAAATCTGTTGTCTGGAGTTCACATTAAACTGTACGTCCCGCCACTTATGGATAAAATTAACATACACAACATAAGTGGTATGAGAAGCTAAGGGTTGTAATTAAGTAAGTAAGTAATGATTGTCAAGGAGAGTGTAACACATTTATATGAAATACGAAATTGACCGCAGGTACCATATGTTAATGACGAACGAGCTGCCAAAATGAAGTTTCTAAAATTCATTTGATTTAAATTGTGAATATCAGGTGGTCCATTGAATTATTAAAGTTGTCGTCTTATTTTTACTTTCTATTCATAAATACATTTCAATTTAATGTATGCAGTCGAAACATCAGTTTTATCAAGAAAAGGGATCAGAATTGGGCTATCCTTTCATGAAGGATTAAATGCATACATATCGGTTTTCGTTATTTTGTGCTCTGTAAGACCAAAAGTATGTAACGATCGTTTCCAGGACCTAGGTTAGGTTAGATTAGAGGACGTGTACTTGTCAGTTAAGACAAGTACAGTAAAGTTTCAATTTTGTACCTACGCGAGAACAAAACGAGGTCCGTCTTATTTGGATTTATACCCGGACCACAGTTCGTTGCCGAAGAGGATAAAATTCCAAGAGCAGACTCCATCAGTTCCCCCAGATTCGATCGGATTAGTCTATTACCAAACATGTGGGTGATAAACCGCACCAAAAAATCTGGGGCATGTGAATTCTCAATAGAAGAAGTGGTAACATTATTGAAGGCCCCCTCTATATCAAGGAAAGCCGACAGTGTGTACTCACCCCTAGCCAAATAAGCAGGACCTAAGCAGTGAACGAAGAAAGGAAAATATGAAATGTTTTGCATCGAATGTTTAGCATTGAGTCATCAACTATGAGTTGCACATTAACAGACCTCAACTATTAAAAATTCTTTCATCTGAAGAGAATAAAAGCTTGTAGTCGACCAGAACAACGACAAGCCAGTTTGGAGCTATCAACCAAGCAATACTATACACACATACATACATAATTGATTATTATGAACATTCAGACAGGACTACGACGTAGCTTCTCACACCACTTATGTTGTGTGTTTTAATTTTATATATGGGCAATTTCGTGTCAAGTGACCCAATTTTTAAAATCGATGTCTTCCGATTTGGATGAAATTTGCACCAAGGTTAGTACTATTGGATAGTTGGCCAGACACAAATTTTCAGCTTTATCAGTCAAGAACTGTCGGAGTTAGAGGGGGTCAAAGTTGGACATTTTGGTCAAACAGGGTTTTTTTAAAATGTGTGTAACTTTTCACCTATTAGTCCTAGCAAAAATTTTCCAAAGGATATTAGATAGCTATTTCTTCAATCTTTCCAAAAATAATTTTAATCGAAAGACATCGATTTTAAAAATTGGGTCACTTGACACGAAATTGCCCATATGTATTAATGGCGGGACCTACAGTTTTAAGTCGACTCTGTGAGATAGATATTTTTGAGTAACTTTTTAATTGCAATTTTTATTTATTCTCAGAGTTTTTGCCAGAAATCTGCTGAGATGAAGTCGCCGAAGAAATATATTTTGTTGGGGATGTCTGACCTGATAATTGAGCCTTGACCTCATGTCTAATAAGGCACAACACTACCTACTAGACTACTGTGACTTCAACTACATACTTTAATGCCAATGAATTTATCAATTTGGTAACTAATTACTAAAAAACGAGCACGTGATAATGCCTGGAATTTTATGCAAAAATTGTGAATTCCTTTTCCCACACATTAATGCTGATGGGACAGAATATAATTTTCCACGTCAGCGAAGGATCATATTAATACATATGTACATACAGCAATAATTTGTATAGTCTTGCTTAAAAAAAGGAAACAACGAATATTCTTTTGTTTTTGTTTCTTTTTTTCTTTGGTATCGTTATCAACATTTATGCTGTTTACAGGCTATTTTATTTATTTTTTGAAGGTTATTATCTGTCTTTATGGCTTTTTTCGTTTTTCTTTATGGTACATTTTTTCTTCTTCTCAAAATGTCCTTTTCATTTTCTTTTTTAAATTAATGTTTATTGTTTATATGTATTTGTGTATGTATTTACCATCATATGTATGTATATGTTTACTAATGAGAATATAAATTTTCTTATAACAATATACTTGTGTTGTGTGTGTGTGTGATCATTATGAATAAATAATAATCAACATCGTTATCATCATCATCATCAGCAGCATTTACGACAAATTGGCTTTAAGGGCATTAACGGCTTTATGTGACGAAATTTTCTAAAATTTAATTATTGTATGCCATTTCCATTGGGCTTTACTTTGCAGGCCATTAAATTGTTTAATATATGCGAGTGAGTAAGTTTGTGTAAGTTTTTTTGCGTTTTTTTTTAGATGTAAAACATCTGGATTTTTGCATAAAATGTTTAATGTCTTGAACGTAAAATCTGTGTTAAAATGAAACCAAAAAAAAAAAGGAGGAAAATTTCAATTTGAATAAAAAGTTTGCAAATTATCTTACGTTAGCAAGAGCAGAAGCATGTGCGATTTCATTAATAAATTATCATTTCATTTATTTAAATTTTAATTTTCGTGGAAAAGACAAAGAAATTTTGTGTTTCTTTAAGGATTAATTATAAAATTTTTGTCTTATGAATATTAAATGGAATTTCTAATTAAAACTTGTAAACAGAATACAATAAAACAATGACTCTTTTTTAATTTCGTAATGATTAAAAAAAGGACAATGCCTCATTGACAGAAGCTATGTGGCATTAAATAATGAAATTAAGATTAAGATATTAAAAATAAAACTTTTTTTAAGAAAAATTATCCAAAAATTTTCTTCTCAATAACGATTCATGAATTATTTGCTCGTTCAGTTCAGTAACAAAGAGAAAACAAGCTAAATGAAAAATTTCTACAAATAAAAACTGGAAATTATGAATTGAAAATCGTCAAAGTCCGATTGCCCAAACTCATTTGAATTTTTCTTGAAACAACAGACAGTTCCGCATACAGTAGACAGCAAAAGTCTAGGTACCTTAATATATTTTTATCAATTTCACGAATTTTAAGCAATAATACTCAGAGTAAATTTAAAAGTTCAATATATTATAATTTTATACCCAATAATAAAGGGTGGACCATTTAAAAGTTTAAATTTAAAAATGCAATATAACGAAAAGGATTTGAAATTTTGCCAAATTTATTTCTTTGTTGTGAAGTACAATTATTCCGGTTAGAAATGGAATATATTCCATATGCGGCTACAAGATAATTGGTTATCATGGTGCGATAGGCGTCTCCTCATTTTCAAAGATATATGATGACTCCGATCCACAAGCCGCACCAAACAGACACTCGTAATGGGTACATTGGATTCTGTAATACCACGTGTGGGTGTTCTGAGCCCAAATACGGTAATTTTGCTTATTAACGTAGCAACCGAGCTGAAAATGAGGTTCTACTAAAAAAATGATTTTTTTTTTGGCAAAATCGACATCATTGTGCAGTTTCTCGTTGTTTCTTCTAATGGGCTTGATCTTGGCTTGGCCAACGAGAAACTCTACCAGCGAAGCTGATGGTAATGCTTCTTGAACCAATTGAACTTTGTAAGGCATCATATCGAGATCTTTTCGCAAAATTCGATGTTAACTGATAATTAAAATGTTCAATTCTTGAGAACGATGACAAGTTCGATGTTTTGAGGTGTACGCTTACGTCTTGGCGTATTAAAATTGAAACCAGTTTCACGAACTTTAGCAATTAACTGCTTATATCCAGCACTGTTGGTAATTCTCTGCGACCTAATTTTATACGACATTTTCGTGCATTTCGCCGTAGTCTAGTAGGTAGTGTGTTGGCTTAGTAGACGAAAGGCCCGAGTTCAAATCCCAGATCAGAAGACATCAAAACGAAAATATGAGTATTTCTGGCAAAAACTCTGAGAGTAAAAATTGCCATGAAAAGCTTCTAAAAAATCTGTCGTTCGGAGTAGACTTTAAACTGTAGGTCCCGCCACTCATGTATAAAATTAACGCACACAACACGAGTGTTGTGAGAAGCTAGGTCGTAATCCTGACTGAAGGGTTGTAATGACCAATTATGTATGTAAGCGTTTATAAAGGCCCAATACATATGTATATGGTACAATAGTTTAAACAAAAGCTTTAAGCTTTCTCTCTCATGACTTTTCACCAAACCTTTATAGTTTTTTTACGCCTTCTATCTATTTGATCTCGAAATAAATGTCAAAAGTTATTTGTAAACAAACAGCTGCCTATTATCATAAATGCAAATTAACACTATCGTGTCTCTAACCTGTAAGGAATCAGGGCGTATAATTGTCAAATATTTAATACCTTCATATCACTCATACGCGCTGGTTTTTCATGAGTCAATTAAAGAATGTGTCATAGAATGCTTCAATGTTTTCTAATGTATGCGGTAGTCAGACTACACAACATAATACGTTATTATAAAAGCATTCAAAAATAAATCAACGAATCTGTAGGTAGGCATATAATTGGATTTCCATACTAAGAGGGAGTACTAGTGTTCTCTAAAAATGGCTTAAACTGCAGATGTTAAAGGGGTATCGCTATAAACCTAATGGTCTTAAAATATTTTCATCCATGTGAAGCTGGTCGTTTAA
This sequence comes from Sarcophaga caerulescens, assembly GCA_927399465.1. Lineage (NCBI taxonomy): Eukaryota > Metazoa > Arthropoda > Insecta > Diptera > Sarcophagidae > Sarcophaga > Sarcophaga caerulescens. The sequence continues at coordinate 72,306,427 of OV656873.1, forward strand.
TGTAATCTATCCAAATTTAATATATACAATCATGAACGAAAATCTAAGAATCGGTCAACAATGTAAACTAATATAAGAAATTTAAATAACAATGATGCAGTCAAAAATAAATCTCTGAGCTTGTTGGTAGAAACGTCAGATTTATTCTTCAGGAAGTGCGGAAAAACTTAAGAACACATACCTTAAAGTTAGCTGAAAATTATCAAATAATTCAAAAATGTAAATAAAGCAACTACCGATTCCAATCACTGCTCTGGCTTAGCGACAAAAAAGTACACTTTGATGTGGATGGTGGTTAATTAATGAAATAAACAAAAAATTCAGAAAATTTTGGCGTACAAAATGCCACAATATGAAGAAACTCCAAACGAAAAAACTCACAAAGAAATGCAGAAAATTCGGTGTTAAACAGAAAGAAAAAGCCGTATAAGAAACTGTATATTGCATAGTTAATTCATTACAGTCGTATGGCACTGATTACATTCGCTATTATCTACACGGTGTTAAATTTTAATAGTTTACCATACACAGGCTCATGTTCGTTACTCTCTGTTGTGTCAACAGCAATTTGGGAAATGTTTGAGTATGTCTAACTCCCACTTGCATGAGTGTCTTCGATGGCATGTAAATGCAAACGAAGTTCGCGTACAACATAATGAAAACAAAAAGGGAAATAATATTCTTGCCTTTTCAACAGTGATAGTAGAAGAGATATGTAGAAAACCTTATTTCTGTGAAATTCGAGTCATTTTTCGATATATGTAAGTACACTCTTAATCACCACACACGACTATGTACATATGCATGGTATGTATATACGATATATGTAAAAACCAGTACAATTTAGATCCAAGATTAAATCTTACGACATTCACTGAAAACATTTTTACAATAATTGCTGCTGCTATTTTATGTGATATTATTGCAATGACGTTATAAATTCATAAAATAGGATAGGATAGGATAGATAGTATAGGGAGTGATTGAAAGCTTCCTTGAAATCAAGGCTTATTAGAGCATATATTGGGGTGTAATTGAGATAGCTCCGATTATCTCAGGCGCATCTGTCAACAAAGCAAGTTTTTTTCCAGCTTTAAATACCTAATGACCTAATGGTCGGAGGTAAAAGGTTTTATATAGTATGTTATATGGTATATGATAGAAGTTTGTTTTTTTTTTTCTAAATTATCAGCGCCATAATTACTCGAAATTTGGCTGTTATGAGGCTTACTCTTTAGATTGACACAAAAATTATTTGAGAGTCGATCAGAGTCGCGGCAGATGTTAATCAGATTGTTGTACTCAAAAATTTACATATTTGAGGCTCAGAAATCCCACACAGCAGACAATACACCCATTACGAGTGACTGTTTGGTGCGGCTTATGGAGCGGAGGCAGCATTGGCCCATACATACATACATAATTGTTCACTACAACCTTTCAGTCAAGATTTCGACCTAGCTTCTCACACCACTTATGTTGTGTGTGTGTTAATTTTATACATGAGTGACGGGACCTACAGTCTAAAGTCGACTCCGAACTACATATTTTTGAGAAGCTCTTCATGGCAATTTTATTTACCCTCAGAGTTTTTGCCAGAAATCTGCTGAGAGGCAGTCGCCGAAGAAATATTTTTTTTTATATTTCGTTTTGATGCCTGACCTGGGATACGAACCCGGGCTTTACGTCTAATAAGCCAACACACTAACTACTAGACTACGGCGACTGCAATATTTCTATATTGGTCCATATTTCATTGAAAATGAGAACAGCGCAACCATTACGGTAAATGGAGACACTTATTACACCACGATAACCGATTTTCTTGTTCCCGCTCTTCATGTTATTGATGTGAACGATGTGTGGTTTCAACAGGATAGTGCGACTTGCAATACATCTCATTCCACAATCGATTTATTTATTTATTATAATTAACATAACAAAATAAGATATTAATCTTATAAGTAATAGTGTTATGCTTAGGAGCAATAAGATATAAAACATATAAAACTAACATTAATTAAATATCGGAAATTAATTAAAAATAAAAATTAAAAAATTAATATAAATATTAAATTTAAATACAAATAAAAATATAAAGTAAATAAAAATGTTAGAAGATAAAGAAGTATAAAAATAAAAATGAAATATTTACAAAAATCGGTCTAAAAAAGTAAGAATAAATATTTAACCGATATAATAACCGAACTAATAACGTAAAAACTTATTATTAAGAGAACAATTTATATTGTAACTCCTTTTTGAACGCATTTGCATTGCCTAACTTTTGGTTGTAATTTGGTAGGGTGTGTATAAAAAACTGCAGCTGTGACAGAAGAGTCCTGTAGCGTTGTTAATTAACCTTCATACCCCGGAAAGTTCTAGCAAACTTAATTCGGCTTAATAAATATTTCGACTGTTTCGTGTTAATAATTACATGGAATAGAATGAGGCATTTAATTTTCAAAAGATGATAAAATTTCACACTAAATATCTGGTACGCTAAATGAGAAATATGATCACGACGCCCTTTACGAAAGACAAATCTAGCTATGTTGTTATAAGCTAAGTTAAGTTTTCGATTGTCATTACTATCGCAGTTTGCGAAGATTTCGCACCCATACAAAAGCACAGGAATTAAATACGTTTTAGCAAGTTGCATACGAATGGTAAAAGGAGTTGAATCTATGACAGCCCATAAATTTCGAAGCATGCTGTAAATTCTGCCAACAACAACACTTATGTATATAGTAATCACTCGATTTACGTCATAGTTGGTTCCAAAAAAAGGCGACGTTATTCGAAACGACGTAAATCGAATTTCATATTGCTCATACTACAAAGTAGTATGTTTTTAACAAGGAACTTAAAAAAGTTACAGTCGCCTCTGCTCGGGATTAGGAAGTGAAAACCCCAGTCGAAAAAATATTCCACAGAGAGGTAAAACATACAGTAATTCTTCGATTTAGATCGCCTCGATTAACGTTGTTTCGATTTACGTCGTAAAATTTTTTGTTCCCTCTAACTTCAATTCCAGTCGTCATTCGATTTACGTCGCCTTTTTCCTAATCCCGAGCAGTCGCCTGGGCCCCTGACATAATCGTTCATCCAGAACTCCTGGATGTATACACCGATGGCTCTAAACTCGATAGCGGATTGGGTAGCGGAGTCTACTCCAGGAAACTGGACCTTAACATTTCCCTCGCCAGGACTGGTGCACTACTTCCGGAATCTTCTTCAGTCGACTTGGGTATGCCACTTACCTCGGTCAAGCTGGCCATCGCGCGGTAATTCTTTCGAGACGCCAACCTATCCTGGATCAATGAGGAGTGCTGCTCCAGCGCTAGGCTCACTTGGTCCTCGATGGATAGAAGGCGCACCAACCAGTTACTCCGACTTGGTCGTGATATCATCTCAATCACTGTGGCCGTGCTTACAGGTCATTGTGTTATGGGAAGACACGCGGACGACTTCTGCCATGGGTGCAGATCCGCAGAGGAAGGGGAGACTGTTGTCCACTTTCTTTGTCAATCCCCATCTTTTGCGAGGTCCAGATATAGGTTATTTGACTCCCCATTTCTTGTGCTTAATGGAGCTATCGTCCATTGTTGTCAAGGATATAGCTTCGTTTATCAAATCTTCGGGCTGGTTTTCAGCGTAGGATAGTCGTGCTTTAGAATGTGCAGCCCTTGCGCTGACCAATTTCTTCTCCCCTGATTTGAAGAACTTTGGTCAGTACAGAGGCTGCGTTACCTGTGACATCACAAAGGGCCTCTACGCGTGCTCAAGTCTAACCTAACCTAACACTTCTATGGCTAGACCACTATAATCTGTCATTAGAGACAATGCCCTGATTGGTTGCAGACTTGACAAGGTCAATTCTATTTCCCTTGGTACTCAATTCAGGTATGGCAAACGACACATTGATTTTTGAAAGCATAATACGTTTAGACTTTGAGGGATTGATGCATAGTCCATTTGCCGAGGCCCAACTCCAAATCACGGTTAATAGAGTGTAAACAAGAATCAATATTCTCCTTACGAGTACTGGTATAAAGCTGTACATCATCAGCGTACATATGAACATGACAGTCAACCAAACCATCTGGTAGATCATGTATATACATGCAGAACAACAGAGGCCCCAGTATTGATCCCAGGGGAACACCTCTACTGATATTAAGCGGATCTGAAATATTTCCATTTAAATTGACCTTTTGACATCTGTGCAATAGATTAGCAAAAATTTGACTACCAGCAGAATTAGAAAAATGAAACAGTTTCCGGAGCTTATTCAATAAAACTTTGTGCGCATCGAAAGCCTTGGTGTAATCAAGAAGAACTAAAAACGCTACACTATTTTCAACTAGCTCCAACCTAATATCCTCAACTACAATTAATAGAGCGGTAGTACAACTCCTACTTTTCATGAAACCCGACTGACTAACAGTTAAGTAATTGTGACTTTCCAGATAACTATTTATTTCCATTAACTTTGACAAAAAAGGAAGAATAGTAATTGGCCTGAACTCATTGTTCGTTTTGGGAATGGGAAGGATTTTAGCTAGTTTCCATTCATCAGGAAAAGTAGATTTAGTCAGCACTGTATTAAATAAGTGGGTATATTATGGCAATAGTCTAGGTGTCACAACTTTTAAAAACAAAGGATCTAAATCATCAGAACCAATTGCATTCGATTTTACCGCTGAAATACATTCCAAAACTTGGAACTGATCTACGCAACGAAAACTAAAGGAGTATAATCATAGATGGGCACTTTGCAGTACCAGTAAAATTTCAGTAAAAATTGATTTTTACTGATTACTGAAAAAAATTACAATTACAAAAATGAAATCTAAATTTCATTACCAGTAAACATTTACTGAATACTGAAAAGCTTAATGCATTAGAATTATAATGCAGTATGCCCATGTATGAGCATTATGGAGGGACACAACAAAGGTCGTTATTGCTTCAAACGTTTGATGGCCATCTAATTAGTCGAAATGAGGATGTCAATTGGCCGCCAAGAAGCTTCGATTTGACACCGTTGAACTATTTTCTGTGGGGCGCCTTTAAAGAAAAGTGTTATGCGGACAAATCAGAGACAATTGAGCATTCGAAGGCCAAAACTAGTGATGCCGTTGTCGAGATGCGATCCCATACACTCGAAAAAGTGCACGAAAATTGGTTCGATCGATTGAGGTACTGTTAGGCCAGCCCCGAAAGCCATACAAACCAGAACAAATGTACTACACAACAAAAGAAAAATTTTAGCCAAATTTCAAACCGTTTTTGTTGTATTGCATTCTTAAATTTAAACTTTTAAATGGCCCACCCTTCCATGTATATGTAAAATTTTCGAGAAGATTTAATTTTTTGTACAAAAACGTTAAAGTATGTTATTATCCATCAATAAGGACTGGGATACTTTAGTTCTTAATAGAAATTCATTTTGAGTAGATTGGCTGAGCTGCGTCTTTGTTTAAGTTTCCTTTAGATTGTTTCCGTTGTACACAATTCTACTCTACATTTTTGTGAAGATTATAGAAAAAATTTTGTTGTTGTTTTTTAATCTATTCGTACATTAACTTTTCTGCCATTTCCTGTGAGTTGTGAGTTGAAAATAAATTTAGAAATAAAAGTCACGTAAATTGGTCAGAAGTCTTTTTTAATACAAAACTGAAAAATAGTTGGAAGCACGTTAAAGATGTCAGGCGTTAAGCATTTTCAGTCTTGTATAAAAAACAAAATTTACCAACAAATCAAAAGCCTGCAAACACAATTCATCAATTTTACGGTATAATAAGCTCATTTAAATGTAGAATTTAAAAAAGAAATTAATTTGTAAATAGCTTTTGGATTTCAGAATTAACATATTTATTTATAATTTATTCCAAACTCTGTGCTTTCTTCTATTGCCAATAACAGTTTCTGTTTTGAAAGCAAATTCATGAAATGCTCCATAAATTTTATTGTTATTTAATCATTATGTTCCTTTTTTTCTTTTTGTTTTTGGTAGAAGAAAGGCAGGAAATTAAATTTAAAACTTAATACGGAAGCTAAAGTAAATATTTAATTCAAAATAAGATACGATAAAAAACTAAACAACACACGTGTAATGAATTCGAAAATCACAATCTCAAAACACAATCTTAAATATAAACGAAAATAAAAAGAAGAAGAATAAAAATAAATCCATTATTGTTAATATTATTTTTGATAGATTGTTTCACTAATATGCACATACAAACGTACATATATAATTGGTCATTAGAATCCTTTAGTCCTTCAGTCAGGATTACGATCCAGCTTCTCACATCATGTTGTGTGTGTTAATTTTATCCACGAGTGGTGGGATCTACAGTTTGGAATCGATTCCGAATGACAGATTTTGGAGAAACTTTTTCATGGCAATTTTATTTATTCTCAGAGTTTTTGGTAGAAATCTGCTGAGGGGAAACCGCTGTAGAAATATTTTTCTTATATTTGGTTTTGTTGAAGATGGTTGACCCGGTGAACAGACGGGTTATAGGGTAGGTTAATATTTAGGGTAAGAAGGGGTAGGGTATATAAATATAAGATAGTACACATACCTTTTTTATATTATTTATATAAATGTAAATAATGAATGTATGTATGTAAACGATAAGTGTTCGTTAATGTTTTGTGTGTATATATTTCTAAAACGTTATAAAACGTATATGTTGTGTTGTGTTCACAATTTGATTATTTATATATTAATTCACAATTTGTATTATGTTTTGTTTTATAATTTGTCACTACCCATAATTAAAATTCACAATTATATGTTGTATTTAAATTAAAATATTAGCTATGATGCACTCGCGTAGAGCTTACTGGGTGTTTATGCGTAGTTCACTTCTTAAGATCGATAATCAACTGATCTATCAGGATGTTAATAATAATGTTGAAGGTGTTGATGAATGTGTGTATGTTGTTGTGTGTGGTGAATGTTGATGTGTATGGTGAATATTGATATGTGTTGGTGATGTTATTGTCATTATGTGGTAAAGGGATATTGGAAGGCAGGATTAGGGTTGAGTTAATTTGTTCACTCGTGTGAACACCTGGCGTTTGAACCGTGGCCTTATGTCTAGTAAGCCAACACACTACCTACTAGACTACGGCAACTTCTTAACTAATATGTGTTCGTTTTAAAACAATGCGTTTAAATCACTCTGGATGACGCAAAAAATAGGAATTTTTATGAAAAAGAAATTTTTTTTAACATTATTCTTTATTTGAGGTAGTGTGTTGGCTTAATAGACGATAGCACGTGATTCAAGCCCTGCATAGACATCACGAACAAAAGCGTCTTTCTTTCGGCATCCTCCTCTCAGCAACCATCTAATAAAACCTCTGAGTGTAAATAAAATGTCCATGAAAAGCTTCTCAAAAATCTGTAGTTTGTAGTCTACTTTTAGCTGTAGGTCCCGCCACTTATATATGAAATAAACACACACGACATTAATGGTTTGAAAAGTTGGATTGTAATCCTGACTAAAGAGTTGTAATGACCAAGTTAGTAAATAAGTATTCTCTGAGGCCGTGGATAAAATGAATTTCATCAAAAAGAAACTACGATAAAAGCTATGCTTGTGACCGTGATACTATAATATTAAAATCATGCAACATTTGGTTGGGTTAGTGTATGTTTTGGTAATTTTGATGTCAAAGATGCACTATACTTGAAAGGACCATTGCTAGTAATTACGATAAATAATAATGTTATGAAAATGGAAATGGTGTTACATCGTTTAACATTAAAATGATAAACAAATGCTACAAAAACAAAAACTATGGACTTGTTTACATGATCAACAAATAAACAAAAACATAGCAATAACATATAAAAAAGGGATAAACAAGTAAACAAACAGGCAACAACAACACTGCAAGTACAAACGAAAACAAAATACACAAACAACAATAACGTAAACAACATGTTTATATTTATAGAGATTTCGCGAAGGCGAAGTCATGCTCCTTCAAGAGCATTCATTACACTATTTACCCTGCCATATAAAAGGCAAAGCAAAGCAGGCAACGGAGTCATTAAAAATTCAGTCAGTCTTGTGTGAAGACACGTTGCGTGTGAAGAGAATAACCGTGGTTTGAAGATCTCCGTTGTAAAGATCTGTCGAACAATTGTTAGTGTTTACGTAGAACAGTATATAGAAGAATTGCAAACAAAGCAAATTGTTGTTGTTTACATCAAGTTCTGATCAGTGGCACACATAATTGTGCGAAAAATAAAGAATTTAATTAAAACTGAACAAAAATTTATTTTAATTTTTATTTGCAATCTACGAACTCATATTTTAAACGTTTTTAAAAGGTAAAAACGTAACAATAAGAATCATTGTCTTTGGTAGAGATTATCCAAAAGCTAAATATTAAATAAGAAATCTTTTGAAAAACATAAATAACGCTTATACCAGTTTTTTGGCTATAGGAACGATTAGAAGATTAAATGGAAAAGGAGCAATTACTCGCGCATTCACTATTTGAGTATCGCAGATTTCATTTGCAGTAATTTTCATGTCAAGAAGCACTACTTTTAGAGACTAACAAACGAAAATGACGATAATGAAAATCTTTGAATTCGATTACAATATAGGCATATATAGCGCTCATGAATAGTAAGTTCCAAACGACCACGCTATAGTTATCAGTTTTAAGGCTGTACGAAGGATTTGTAATATCAAGTCAACGTAAAGAAGAAAGCATGCTACCTATGGTCTTAATATCATACAGTTTCAGTTTCCACTGAACGATGTATATGTTCCAAATTATTATTAAAGTCCCTTTGAGTCATGATTTTCTTTGCGTTTTGTTTAGTTACTATTCTTATTTAGTTTTAAGAAAATAGCCATGTGTTATCTTGCGACAAGGTCTTCGGAACTATGACAGTTAATAACGGACATATTGTTGAAGTTACATCTTTCAAATTAGTTGTGTTTTACAAAATCACCATGAACGACCGTAGACAACGATTGTGTTAGCTGAATAGGCTAGGGAGTAGTTGGCAGTTGACAGTTATTTTCATCGAATATTCATTTTCAGGTAATGAGGTAATGAAGACGCCGTAGTGTAATAGGTAGTGTGTTGGCTTATTAGACGCAAGGCCCGAGTTTATATCCCAGGTCAGACATCTCCAACAAAACGAAATATGAAAAAATAATTCTTTGGCGACTACCTGTCAGCAATCGAGAGAGTAAATAAAATTGCAATGAAAAATTTTACAAAAATCTGTCGTTCGTAGTTGACTTTAATGTATGAAATTAACGCATACAACATAAGCTAGGTCATAATACAGACTAAAGAGTTGTAATGATCAATTATGTATGTATGTAATGAGGGTCAGTGCTGAACAAATGAACAAATAAAATTGTCGAATTTGATACGATACCAATACACATGGGAGCATTTTAGGCTGGCGACATTATGGATCCATTTTCTGTGAGAAAAACGGCGAACATCGTTGGTTGATGATAAATTAGCTTCTGTTGGTCTTAAATGGATGAGCTGGACAGCTCATGTCACGCGAAGTATTTGAGTGATTAGACTTTTCCTAGTTAGGTTTCTTTAAGTCATAAAATCTTTTTGTCAAGATCATCAACAAAGTCCATTATTTGGAACATATCAAGAATTGAAGAAGCGTTTGACAAAGAGAAGAAATAAACAATTTTTTTTTTTACAAATCTCAGTTTTATTCAAAAAGTTACAGACTTAACATAACCTCGTGCACACCTCGTATACTATATTTTATGCCTAAGGTACTGTTTGTGTTGCTTTTGAATTTTCTATGAATTAAGTCAAATGCTGTTGATAGGCCCTGGTTTATGCTTCTTTATCCAACATCTTTTTGTTAAAAAGTCGTTGCGGTATATTCATTTCGTATTGTTGGTTTTAGTACTTTAATTACACCAGTCAACTAAATTAACTGAATTAAAATATGGCACGTGCGTTTGTTTGTTTGTTGGTTCCATTCAGTGTTGTAAGTTTTGGGCTGAGAATCCGAATATTTAATTCTAAAATATTTTCAGTACACTTGTGTTCAGCTTCGATTTGAATCTTCCAAATGTGTGAAATTTCGTTAAAATTTTCTTATTTGTTAAACGTAGAATTAGTTTGATTCTGTTTTATGTTTGTAAGTATAAGTATACATAGGTTAGGTTAGGTTAGGTTATTCTGGTAGCTTTATACCAAAAGCTCACTTGAGCATGCATAGCGGCCCGTTGTGGCGCCACAGGTGAACGCAGTCCCTGTACTGACCAAGACCCTCCGAACCAATGAGGGAGAAGTTGGTCAGCGCAAGGGCTGCACATTTAAAGCGTGACTACCCCACGCTGGAAAACTAGCCAGAAAGTTTGATAAACGAGGCTATGTCCTTGACGTCAATGGACGATAGCACCGTCAAGCTAACAAGGGTTGGAGAGCCAAATAACCTATATCTGCATCTCTCAAGAGATGGGCATTGACATAGAAAGTGGATAACAGTCTCCACTATATATGTACATAGGTAGACCGAAATAAAATTCGAAATAAAATTTAACTTTTTGTATTCGTTCTGTAGTAACAGTACTTATCCGTTACTATTTTCTTTTGTATTGATATTCTTACAATTTTTTTCTCACTTCCTTTTATCCTGTGTATTATGTTGTGCTATGTTACGATGTGAGATTTTATGTTTTCAGTTTCCTTAAAAACTTTGTCAACAAAGTGTTATACCAAGAATGTTAAATAGCAGCCATATTTTATTAAAACTATAGTTTTAAAGAAAAGACAAAAACAAAAATATTTATTTAATTCCATTTCTTATTGCCACTTCTGGCTGCCACAACATGATAAAGTTTACAATGAATAAACACTATGACAGTCAGAAAGCAGTAGAATGTGGTTGCTACCCATTTTCTCTCTCTCGCTTTTTGAGTATAACTTATTGAGTTTAATTTTAAAAAATATTATTTATACATATTACATATGTATGTACATATGTATGTGAAGTCGCCGTAGTCTAGCAGGTAGTGTGTTGGCTTATTAGACGTAAGGCCACGGTTCAAGTCCCAGGTCAGACATCAAAACGAAATTTTAAAAAATATTTCTTCGGCGACTTCATCTCAGCTGATTTCTGGCAAAAACCCTGAGAGTAAATAAAATTGCCATGAAAAGTTTCCCAAAAATTTGTCGTTCGGAATCGACTTTAAACTGTAGGTCCAGCCACTCATGTATGAAATTAACGCACACAACATAAGTGGTGGTGAGAAGCTATGTCGTAATCCTGACTGAAGGATTGTAATGACCAATTATGTATGTGTTGTGTATGTATGTGAAGCTATATTATAAGTGGCAACACAGTCTATTTTGCCGGCGCTGGAGATAAATTTATACCTTTTTCTTGATCTTGGACAGTGGCATAAAACGAATATTGGTCACGGAAGGAAATAAATTGAAAGAAATTGAGACTCTCGAAGGAAGTGACTACATGACACCACATTACGACTTCTCAAAGAGGTCCACGACAACCATTTTGAACAAAGAGGTGTGAGAAAATGGTGCGGCATACCTCCCAAAGAGCTGCTTGCAGATTTACATCGATGGCTCCCAGTTGTACTAAACTGTTAGAGGTAGAATTTTTTCGGAATCAATCGGAATAGCACAGTCTATAAAACTGCCAATTCACTGTGTCGACTTTCAGACTGCAGCAAAAATGTCCGCATGTGCGACATTACCATACTTTCCAATAGCCAGGCATCTTTAAAAGCATTGAATTCCAATGTGAAGAACTCCAAGACAGTTTGAAACTGTCACAGATATCTCAATGAGATAACAGAACGATCTGATATTCATATCACATGGATACAAGTAATTGCAAAGTGGATGAAGTGGTCAGGTGTGGCACAACAATCGAGCTCTCCGGTGAATTCTCGACTTTGGAAAGTCCTCTAAAAACCGAAAAGCCGGCTTATAATTGATAATGCGATCGTCGATTCCATTAACAATTGATGGACGGTCAAATCTGGATGGAGATAGCACGACAAGCTTGCTTAATTCCAAAGAAACACACTTACTACGGTTGTCGGGGTTATTGCATTGTATTATTGGATACCTTGCTATTGATTTCTACATAAGCTGTTCTTCACACTACAGGGTATATGACCAGCACTATGTCGTAAATGAAAAAGGCATATTGATATCTGAATATTGACGATCTGGAAGAACTGTCACACATTGACATTTGCAGTTTGAGTCGCTTCATCAAAAGTTCCGTGTAGTTCCGGGACTAGGGGGTAACGGAAAACTGTGGTATCACGATATACCCTATATAGCCTGGATACTTAGGCTTAGGCAAACTCTTTGGAAGGAGGAGAAAGATAGTGTCTTTCACCTCATATGTCGGTGCCCTTCTCTTGTCATAAAGAGACGATGGTTTTTGACCTCTCATTTTCTGATATTTGTTTTGAACTCAAGATGCTTGAATGGGATTTTATCAAGATGTGTCTGGCAGTAAACGAGGACAAAACGAAATACATATATATTGTCGATAAGTATAGATATGCGGCATAGTGGATACCTATGGATTACTGATGATAAGTATACTTTCGATGTTGTCCGTGAAATTGTCAAACTTTGGCTCCCGCATTACCAGCAAAAATGATGTCAGTCTGGAGAACAGTGGGTGTTACTATGATCTCAACTGGTAATTGAGTAGCATAGAACTCTCTTCAGTCTAGAGCGAGTTGACGATGATTTCCGCATCCGATCCAATAATGAGCTGTATGTGTTGCTCAACGACACGGAATATGCAGCGTATTAACACCCAGCGGCTATGCTAGCTCGGCCTTGTCGTTCGTATAACAGAGGATGTCCCGGAGAGATAGGTATTTAATGCGAGGATTAGTGAAAGTCGCCGTAGAGGACGACGTTGTCGGCATCGTTTGGAGTAAACAATTGGCAAAGGCGCGCAAAAAGCAGAGGCGCTTGGAAGGATGTGTTAGGTCTGGCCGAAATCCGATAAACGGCTTGTTAATGGAAAAATTAGACAGAATGAAATTTCGCATTGTTTTTTTAGAGAGAAAAACAAATTACTAAGCCTTGGAGTGTGATTGTAAAATTTGCACCACTGACGATTAACTCGATGGATCCACACAAAAAGGGTTTTCACAACGAAAACACCAAAAGACCCGTAACAAAATTCTGTTTAACCGCATAGTGAAGTTGATCTAGATAGTTGACACACTAAAGATATTAACAGAAATGCATATTTGGGTATATAAATGCGAGCTCAAAATCGACCAAAAGCAACAACAAAAAAAAATCCGAAGCTTGAATATGTTCCACTCTAAAATTTCAAATTAATCAAATCAAAACGATAGTAAAGTTATGGCTTCAGCAGTTTGTGCTTGCAAACTGACATGGTGAAATAATAAGTTTTTTTTTCTTAAGTCTATGCTGAGGAATCACTCACTATTTTTACTTTTCAATATATTCATGAGGACATCTGCTGTACACCCGGTATGTATTAAAGAGTGCCCAACGAACTATGCAAAAATGTACCTAATTTGTTGGCAATAAAAATTTGTGCTTAACTTAAGGAATGGTTATAAAACTTAATGAACCATTCACTATTCATCTTCAATCACTAGTTAATTTTGTATGGTTTGTTTTAAAACATTTCTGTCAAGGTGTTCTCGTTTAATATTAGCTGCTTTGACTTATTTTAGACGATTTAAACACTGAACGGTTGTGATTTATTTTTCATTTTTAGTGTCGCGTATTAACCAACCAGCAATGGCAGACGTTAATTAGCTTAAGTGTCTTGCTTAAGGCAAAAATCTTATTGGCGCTTAAAATTATTTTGGCATACGGCCAAACTAAAGCATTGCTGTTCACGTTTGTAGCATTTAATAAAAGATTTTTATTCAACAAAAATAATGAACTCCTTAGCAAGCGATGAAAGTAGAGTATATTTATTTTAGTTACGATTAAAGGTAGTTACACTTGGATTTCACTTAATCATATGACTTAAAATTAATTGTTTGAAGAAATATTTACTAAACCATTGAACCGAATAGTTGAATCTAAAGTATTTTTTAAGACTTAAACTAGTGGCTTGAAAATTGCACTGACTTGAAACTTCTCCTTAGACTTTCTGTGAAGGTGTAGTGTGGAAGATATAACCTTTTTATACCTTTAAGCCATAGAAATTATTCCTAGTTGTCACTCAGTTTTAACCACATTGCCTGGATATCATTTTTGCTATGTTACAACCATAAAAATACAAAATATTTTGTTGTGTCCCATATTTCGATTTGCATTTGTGGTACTAACCACGTATTTTTTTCTTTCTGTTTGCGTTGTGCTCGAAGGATACTGTCGAATCAGACTCAGCTCATCTGACACTTAAGTCAGAGACTGTATTGATTTTATTGCATACATTGGTCATTACAACCCTTAACTCGGGATTACGACTTAACTTCTCACGCCACTTATGTTGTCTTGTTAATTTTATACATGAGTGACGAGACCTATATATTAAAGTAGACTCAAAACTATAGATTTTTGTGAAACATTTCATAGCAGTTTTATTAACTCACAGAGTTTTTGACAGAATTCTGCTGAATTTGGGGATATCTGAACTGAGGTTTGAAGCGTGGCCTCATGTCTAATAAGCCAATGCTCTACCTACTAGACTACGGTAACTTCAAATTAATTTTATTTCCTTGTCTAAAATAAAAGCTGTTTTATATGCCATCATCTTTTAAATTCCCGCCTTGGTTTCTCTGGTAAATCAGACTGAATTTGTCTGCTTGCATGGGTTATGTCGGCTTTGAGGACCGCTGTAGTTTGTAGAAAATTCTTCCAGGAAATGTCTAACGGGCTAAAATTGCATACTCCACCTCTAATGCGGAAGACTATCCCCTCAAATCGCTCGTGCAGGTTATTCGATGTGACATGAATTGTGTAGTATTTAACACTGTCCTGTTGAAACCCCTTGCCTCATACAATCAGTTGTACTCACCTTATGATTTATAGGGTATAGGATAACCCTAACCCCCTAAGCTTAGAGCTTTGATGCCCAGGATGCCGCTGTGTGCCCTGCACCTGGTATGCAACCAAGAGTTTCTTTCAGGGATGCATTAATGCCTCACAAGGTTCAAAAATGTGTTTCAATGATTCATTCACAGCCTCTACATGTTATGCTCGAGAAAACTCTTATTCTGAATGAGTGTACTTTGAGTCTACAGTGCCCTGTCATAAGACCGGTTATTACATTCAACTTATTCTTGCCTACTTTTTACTTAAATCTCTTTCCATTGTAATTTAATAATAAAACTATCTATTCCTCAAGACCACTAGGTTTGAAAAGAGTTTTTGCCTCTCTTTATCTTACCTTTCGTTAAGCGTACTTTGCCAAACATCCGTTCCCCAATCTAATTCCAATTCCAGAATCTAAGATTTTGACCTAATTTACGCCAAGGAAACACCCCTTCTCGCAAACTCGTCTGCTGGTTTATTGGCGAGAATTCTCACATGATCTAGGATCCAGCAGAGGTTAAATATGCGGATATTTCCTAACGAGTCGATTCAGATAGCTCATGATGGTCTAATTTTCATTTTATGCATGCAGTGCATAATTTCTGGGGTGCTTCCCCTTGATTTCTCTCTAAGACTTCTTTCGACACCTACGTATATCTATACTCATTACTATTTGTGGACATTTTAAACAAATCAGTTTCGCAAGACGCCGATACTCAAGCCAAATCTCTTCTAATCTAAACAAAGATGTTCTGAAACTGACTACGCCAACAGACATCTTGAGCCTGAAATATGATAAGAATAGGTCACTGGAGATGTAGATAGTGGAAGATCTTCTGTAACAGTGATTTAGCAATTCTTCAACACCATTTTATGCAGTTTTCCAAACTTTCCGTTTTTAAATTCTTAATCGGATGAGTAATACAGTAATCGTTGATGATGATTGGCATGTTTTCGGCACATATCACGTATAAAAAATTTTATTTTTGTATATTCATTCGTTTATTATTTGTTTGAACGCTTATAACTTTTTTGATTAAAAAATTCTGTTGTAGTCCTGTTGTAAATTTGTTCGTTTTTTCTGATTTTCTCCTTGTTATATACCGCCAATACTAAAGGAGATGGAGAATGTATATTAAAAAAAATTTGCCCGTATTATTGGTGGTGCAGTTTTACTCTTGTTCCTCTGCTGAGGGTATGTTGGGTGAAATGGTGCTTCTCGTGCGCCTTTGCCATGACGATGCTGAAAACAATGATGTTGATAATGACGATGATGATGTAGTTGTTGATGCACAACAACAACAATAACCATGAATAAAACATTGCAAATTGTATTTTTGGTCAGTCCATATGAAGGAAGACCTTTATTGTTGTTGTTTCTTCGAATTTTCTTTTTTTACGTATGTATGCAGCTGTATATACTTCTTTGGGCATTGCACTAAATAACAATGTTCATTAAGCCAGTTTCCCAACGATGACTTTTGGCTAAAACCATGAAGCGTTTCTTATTTTTCATTGTTTTCTCTGTGTATACTTGCACTTACATACATACATATAAACGTGTTCATAGTGTATTAGCCACGGCTCGTTGGAAGTTGGTTCTATTGTACAATTTTCATTAACCTTGTTACAATATATACGGTTCGGTTTATAAATAAAATGAAAAAAAAAAAAACTGAATATTATTACATTCCATAGATCTGTCAGCAAGATTAAAAGGCTTATCATCAGCATTATGATATTGTTATAAATAGTAACAAGGGGGGGCGCAATACAAAAATAATCAATATATCATAAGTGCGGTCAGCGCTCCTCAAAGTCAAGATAGCCCATGGCATGAATCAAATACAGCCTGATTTATGCCACAGTCTTAGAGAATTCAATATTTCGGTTATGCTCCACCCCGAAAAGCCATAACGGACATTTAAGCGATGATGGCATATAGGAGAGCTTTAATTTTAGACCGTGGAATAAAATTAATTTGAAGTGGCCGTAGTCTATAGGTGGTGTGTTGGCTTATTAGACGTGAGGCCACGGTTCATACTCCAAGTCAGATATCTCCAACAAAACAAATATGAAAAAATATTTCAGCAACAGATTTCTGACAAAAATTTTGGGGGTGAATAACATTGCCATGAAAAGCTTCTCAAAAATCTGTCATTCGGAGTCGACCCTAAGCTATACGTCCCGCCACTTCTGAATAAAGTTAACACACACAACATAATTGGCGTAAGAAGCTGGGTAGTAATCCTATTATGTATGTACATAAGTAATAAGTTCAAAAGGAGATATGTATGTCTATCGATCAAATTCCAATCAATTTCTAAATGTAACACATTTACGCTAAATTTTAAACTTATTTCTGTGGAATAGAACAATGACTGTAAAATTTCCCAAATTTATTTATTACCCTAATAGAACATTTTATTTAGGCTTCATCATTACCACTCTATGCATTTAATTAGTTTGCCATGTGTACCGGCATGAAGTGAACGTCAAGATACATATGTCTCCAGAGGAAAAATTTATTACAAACGACCTTTTTTGTTTTTGTGTTGACAATGACATCTGTCAAACATATTCAGTATGTATACAACAAATCAGTAAACAAACAATATCATATTTTTGCATCGTGTTTAAGATGGCGAATTTTATACCAGAAAAATAAATAATTTGCGAAAATCATTAATTTTTTGTTTTCATTTGAACAGAAATACTAGAGAGTTGCATTGAATGCTTGCCGAGGCATATGGTGATCATGCCCTATTAGAAGCAATATGCAGAAGATGCTTTCGACGCTTTAGAGATAACGATTTTGATATGAGAAATGAAGAACGTGGCAGACCACCAAAAAGGTTTGAAGGTGCCAAATTGCAAACAATAGTTTACGCAGATGACACTTTGAGTCAGAAACAAAAACGTAGAAATGTTAAAGGTTGCATATCGAATAATTTCTAACCGTTTAAAAGCAATGGGAAAGAACCAAGAGTTTGGAAAATGGGTGTACAATGGGTCAACTCGACCTCCGGGTACTATACTTGTCTTAACTGGGTGCCAATGAATTGAATCACAGACAGATGGAAAATTGAAAAACCACACCAGATACGATGGAAAATCAGTGTTTCATCGAATTGTTACTGGCGATGAAAATTAGTTCTATTTTAAAACCGCTAAACGGATAAAATCACGGGTTAATCGGGGCAACCATCAACTGCGGCTGCAAAACCAGATCGATTCGGCAAGAAACATCGTTGTGTGATTGGTGGGACCAGAGTGTTTTGGTTTGGACCACGAGCATCTAAGACATGTTAATACCAATCGCTACCGACAATAAGTGAGCAATTTCAACCATACATTGATTAAATAACGATCAGAATTGGCCACTAGACACGGCAAGGTAGTTTTGCAATATAACAATGCATCTGCACACAAAGTAAACACGGTTCGGGATTAAAGTATTGGGGTAACAGCTATTATCTAACCCGTCGTATTTGCCAGATTTGATTACTTCCGACTAATATTTGTTGGTATACTTCACTCTGAAGTCGCCGTAGTCTAGTAGGTAGTGTGTTGGCTTATTAGCGATTTCCTTATTAGCGATTCGGCGATTTCCTCTCAGCAGATTTCTGGCAAAAACTCTGAGAGTAAATAAACGTGCCATGAAAAAGTTTCTCAAAAATCTGTCGTTCGGAGTCGACGTTAAACTGTAGGTCCCGCCACTCACGTATAAAATTAACGAACACAACATGAGTGGTGTGAGAAGCTAGGCCGTAATCCTGACTGAAGGGGTGTAATGGCCAATTATGGATGTATGAAGAATGTATACTTCATAGAAAAAAAATATAAATATATACATAAATTATTGTTTCCAAATTTATGGTAAATTTTTCAATCACAGAAAGCATTAGACTACCCCCTGTCGTATTCACCATACTTGGCTTCTTCTGATCATTAATTGTTTTCATCGATGGGATACGCATTGGCTGTGTGGCACTTTGATTTCTACGAGGAAATCGAAAATTGGGTTTCTTTCTTCTGGCGTGCTTCAAAAGACGAATACTTTTGTTGGCGTGGAATAGACAAATTTAATGGAAAATGGAAAAAATGTGTAGCTAGCAATGGCCGATAGTTTTCCAATCAAAATAAGTGTTTTATTATCACTAAAAAAACGCTCATTTCATATCGGTACACCATCGGTATTAGGGATGAGCGATATTTTCAAACCTGTGATTTAATCACGGTGATTGATAATTCTCTTGTAACTACAGTGATTGAAATTGCCAAATAACAGGTACTAATAATGTCGTTCTTTCAAAATTGTTACATACTTATTTCATTTTGTTTTGATTATTTACTTTTGTCTTTTATACATGAACTTTCTGTGAAACTTAATTGTCAAACTTCATATAAAAAAAAAATTACATTAAAAATAATAACATTGATGACACCACCAGTGTTGCCACGAAAAAAAAAATATTGTAACCAACATTTGTGAAAAAAATCACCAAATAAGGAAAAATATAACCAAAACTAAATTCGCAGTTTTTTTATTTTATTTTTTTCAAATTTAAATTACAATTAACACAACAGAGTAAGAAAAGAAACAAAAAATAACAAAATAAAATTTTAGCCTTACTAATTAATACATTTCTACAAACAAAACAAAAGCTCTTTTTATAAGAAAAATAAATAACCAAAATCGGAAAAATCTACACATCTACACATTGAACAAAAAAATAACCAATTTTGGTTAGAAATAACCAAAAACGGCAACACTGGACACCACTTTGATTTTGTTTAGTAGTCTTTTCGTAGTATGTATCTAGTTGTCACTTTCTTACGACTTAATAAAATACGTTATTGTCATTATTGTATTATTGGAATACTGTGATCACAATCACTGTTTTAAAGAACAGTGATTAACAAATCACGTTCACTGAGAACAACGTTCTTCAAAAATCACTGGATCGCTCATCTCTAATCGGTATATTATGTAAAAAAGAATATGTGTTCAGAACTACATGGCTTGAAAATAAAGCAATAAAATCCATTTTTAAAAAGGAATTTTTTAAACTTAAAAAAAAGAAAAGTATAAAAGGCTTTTCGCCACATACATATACGTCATAATTTAAATGACTTGAGAATGATATGTCTGCTGTTTTAAGATTAATTTTTTGGGTAACATATGGTTGACTGTAATTAAATTTTATGGGTTTTATGCTCTCCACGTACTCATCCATGTTCGCAGCCATTTTCATGCGAACACTGTTTTCTTGTCATTATCAGTTAATGAACCCAACATAAATGAGGATTCTAATGTATTCAACAACTTAAGTTAATTACTTGAAAAGTGGTTTTTATGGCTGTTATGGTTAGTGTATCTTCTTCTTACACTTTTGAGTTTAATTTCATTGTTGGAAAAGAAAACCTATTCATTGCGGGTATATAAAAATAAAGAAACAGGCCGGGAAATATTGTGCCATAACACTGCGAAGAGAGTAAGTAAGTATCTTAAATGTGTTTTCGTATAGTTAGGAACTATTTCTCAAATAGGGTACTCTGTTATGAATCTGACAGCGGCGATCGGAAAACCGGCGTCGAAGAAGCCACGAATTGTAAAGTTTTAAGATTATTGTGTAATAGGTTTTAAAGTTTCGTAGGGGGATTCAATTGTGACATTCCTCGATGCTTGTTATACAAGCAGCACACTTCAAGAACGTCGGAAGCAGAACAAGGAGTTAAAAAGTTCGCTGAGTCCATAAAAATCTGGGCAAAGTGATTGACAACCATCGTTAATTATGTGAAATTTATATGCAGAAAAAAAAGAAAGTCATGAATTGATTATTCCGAGTGATGCCAAATATAGAAGGACTGGGCTGTGCAGCCCCTTCGCTGACCAATTTCTTCTATGTCTTCGGTTGAATTTGGTCAACAACGGCCCGCTCAAGTGAGCTTTCATATCAACCTAACCTAACTTACTGGCAGCGTTATTTGATCCTTTACTACCATGTTAAGGAAATTTGAAAAATACATCCATAAATAGCATGTTAGCAAGCTGCATAAGAGTGTTTCGTGACTATCGCAAGAATTAGGCCCATTGGTATGGCGGCAAAGTAAATGACCAACTTCTAACGTCACTGGTAGGTGACTACATCAAGTAACACAATAGCTCATGTAAACTTCCAAAATCTTGAAAATTCTGTGAACATTTCGTGACATTTTAGAAGGTCTGCTTTTCCATCACAGACAAGTTAAGAAATCCTTGTAGGTTGCTGAAAGAAATGGTGAATTTGGGGAGAAGATTCTGAAACCCCTGTAGCCAATTTTAATTTTGATGTTAAAGTCAGTCCTTGCGCGGACCAATTACAGAAAAGCCTATAAAATTATGAAAAAAAAATTGCATAAGCAATAGCCATTTAACGTGCTTTGAACAAACCTGGATTTACATAGAAGTTTTAGTTTTATGTTCGAAATTTACTCGAATTTTTTTTTTTGGGTTTCATTACTAATATGGAAGATATAGAATCATTTCTGAGCGGACAAAAAAAAGGGGTTATGTATGGTAATAAAAGCCAAGGAGCAAGCAAAGTAAAGATTTGCAGAAGGTATTGAAGACAGAATTAACGCCAAGACAAGAAATATTGTGCGTTTGGTGGGACTGGTAGTGAATTGTTCATTATAAGATTCAATAACCTGATCAAGCTATGATATTGATTGAGATTGAAGTAGGCCAAAACTGATCAACAGAAAAGTTGTTCTGTTTCATTATGTCAACGCTCGTCTACATAGATCACCGACGACCCGGCAGAAACTGAGCGGATTTTCTGGGAAATTTTAATGCCTTCCATCATCAGTTTACCATTCGTTTTAATTTTTTCAGTACTGTCTTGGTATAATGGTGAAAATTTAAATTCCGTAGAGGTCAGCAAAATGCAATTCGATCAGTTTGTTGCCATAAAATATTCGAATCAGCGTAGCACAATTAAAGCAGTCAATGGAGCACTGCGAAGAGTAGACGAAATTTTTAAGCTTTTTATAATAATCTAAGTTATACCATGACAAGGGCAATTAATAAAAGCGTAAAAATAAGGCTGACCTAGGTTGCTAGTGTCAGAGATGGATGTGGATCAGGGCTATATACAGGATGAGATAAAAATTCAGTGCCGCAATATGTGGCCGAGCGTTGTCATGATAGAGAATAATGGCCTCATGTCTGGTTGCATATTTAGAGTGTTTTTCGACCGACGTTGGCTTCAAACGAATTAATTGTTGTCTGTAGAGGCGTGTGTTAGTCTACATAGGTTTTAGTAGCTTATAATGTATCACAACCTTCTGTTATCACCACATACCTTGGCACAACAGCCATATTCTGCTTGGCCGTAAGTTTGGGGTAGTCGCAACGAGTCCATTTTTTGCCGCAAGTGATAAATCAATGCAAAAATGATTTCTGTTTAAAGCGATCAAACAGCATTTCAGACATGCAAAGCCGTCTTCCATCGTATCGCGGTTTAAGTTCATGTGTGTGTTTGCTCTTGAATTAATCTTGTTGCTTTTAAAACTCTGTGAAATGGCAGCTTGTATTGTTTGCCTAATGATTGTGCAAGACTTTCTTGTGCTTGACACGAATCTTTATTTATGCTCTTCAAACTTTTTTGACTGTTTCGGAGTCTTTTTGTTTTTGAAATGCTCAAATTACTCGATACACTGTATTTTTGATAGAGTGTGCTTAGCATATAATTCCACAATTTAGCTCATCAAAACTTTCCGCAAATGTTGTTCTTTTCCAGAAAACTGAAAATGCTAAGAAAACAGCCAGATGCAGTGCAAGAGCTGCCAATGCATCCGAAAATATTGACTGTTTAGTGTTGTTTGTGTCTCCACAACAACTAACTTATGTACCGTAGTTCTTCAAGAACGATAAAAATCGCAACGTTACAGTCGTGGAGGTTGGTTGGTTTTTTTACACCAAAATGGAACAATCAACAAGACAGCGCTACATGCCGGAAGAAAACGTTAAAGCCTTAATTTATTATTTGAGGCTGATAAAATAAATGGCGTGAAGTACTTTTTCACACCAAAGAAGATTTAATTCAAGTTCGGTGAAGTTATGAGCAAGATGACAGATTTCGTCTGCATAATCTTCATCACAACCATTATCATTTAGACATCATTCAACTGTCAACATATCAACTGTTTAACTGTCAACATATTTAAAATTACTTTGATGAACATCATTAGAATAGGAACATACTTCATGCCATACAAGACAAATAATTTGTTCGACTAATTTGCAACTTCTTTTGCGACAGTTTTCAATAGCTTTCAACACTCAATTATAATATAATTAAAGACGAGTATTCGATTATGACATGTGAGTTCAATAATAACTTGTAAGACATGATAACATATGTATGTCGTGTTGTTTTAGCATTCGCAAATTAAGAAGAGTGTTTATATAGAAGACTTAATGGACTAGCAAACTATAATTAGATTCATTTACAAATGAAATACAAAAGCGTTCATACTTTTTCATCTCAATGTAGATGAAAACATAACCGAAACAATACGCATGATTAACTAAAGCTGAAATTTGACTGGTGATGTTTAGAATTCACAAAATCTGCTTGAGCATTGACAACAATACCAAAACAACAACCAAAATATTGTTTATGTACCACAAAAAGCAAGTAAGACTTCAAATAAGAACACAATACTTATAGAGGCAACTGACAATATGTCATGGACTGTTTGTTTTTAATTTTACCTCAATGAAGAATTTTTTGATTTTTTAAATTTAATCGACATTTAGTCGAGATGTATACGATACAGCCACTAGCATGCGTTATTATAGCAATTTGTTCTTGGTGGAATTAATACCTAAGCCATAGAAACTACGGTTATGATTATGGGAAACAAGTTAGTACAATATTCATCATAATCTGTCTATATTCTGGTCAAATCCAGCGGACTCTATGTTTTGCGACATGCTTCACGACTAAATTAACTCAAAAGCGAATGAAGCTATTTTGAAGTCACCGTAGTATAGTATAGAACCTGTGGTTCAAATTCTAGCTAATGCTTGAAACACAATAAAAGCAACGCAGCAAACACAGTCAGCATCACGAGGCTTTGGAACCTAAGATAAACTCGGTACGGAAAGTAATCATGTAAAGAATCATGAGTTTGATCGTCCATATTATGAAGAGTGAGCATTACGGCACATCAAGAAAGATAATCCAGGATATAAGAACAGTAGAAAAAGAAAAAAAAAAGAAACAAATGAAAAAATTCCAGTTGTATGTGCTTTGGATAATCCTTACACATTAAAGAGGGGTAATATCGGGTATTTCATTAAGCGCTTTCTACCTTTAAATTTAAATAAAACATTTTGTTTGGAATATAACATCGTAAAAATGTCTGCCACGGCTTTTCTGAATGAAGTGCATCCGAATGTCCAATTTTCCATAAGTCTGGTACATAAATCAGTCTGAATTTGATCGATGGAATTGCTTACGTTGGCTTTGAAGATTGCTGTGGTTTGTGGCATTTTCGTATACTTCTGCTACTTAAGACAACCCCACTAGAAAAAGTCTAATATTATCAAATCGCAAACTCTCTGTGGCCAGTTCACCTCATCTCCACATGAGATGACGACCATGCCTTCAAATAGCTCGTGCAGAATATTAAATGTTGCGGTGGCACTTAATTAAATTTTAATGAATACTCTCACGGATAGTGGTAAGATTTTCAGAATATGTTGTATTTCACCGACGTACGGGTGTTGGTCGATTGTTCACTGAACCAGTGAATTGGTATTTATCGAACACTTTGCAAATAGTTTTCCCCGTGGTGATAGTAAAATAGGCTAAGAGCGTGTTACGTTATCCGAACAGAACACCGATTTGGATACATATTCTTTCATTCATTTAACAGTTGTAGCTTGAACAAGTTGGCCGTTATCAAGTGTCAAAGTTTTGAAAGATCTTTTAGAAGACCTGATGTAATAAAGAGACATCTCGAAGACTTGTGCTGGTTCATGATACTTAAATTTTTTTGGTAGTTGTAAAATAAATTTAAATTTAGAGTGGAAGTAGTGGTAACAAACATTAGAACAAACGTAGAATGCACATTATGTGTTGGTGTAGAGTGTTAAAGACAAACGGCTAATCAAAATGTAATTGACTGAAATTGAAATTTAGTTTGGTTGGCTGGACAAATGGATGGCTGAATAATTGATTGATTGAATGGTTTGTTGGACTTGTTAAAGCAACAAATGAAAAAATCATTGAATGATTTGGTATTGTAATGCTGTTTTCTCCACCTTTTCTATTTTTTAATTTTTTTTTTGTGTTTTATTAGTTATTGGTTCTGTTTTTTACTCTTTCTAAAAATCTATTTCAAGCCATTTCGTTTCAATCCCTTGTTTTTCTGCATCAATTGTTTAAATATTCAATACAAACAAACAAGTAAACAAACTGAAGGTCAGGCAAAGAATTTGTTTATTAAAAAACTTTTCACTTTTTATTTATTTTTTTAATTGTTCTTTTTTATCTTCCGGTTTTTCATTGGAAATTTTGTTTTTATTTCTTTTTAAATTATTTTCTTAGTATCGTAGATCAAATACAATTTATTTTTTGTTTGTGTTGGGAGATTTAACCTTTTATATTTAAAAAAAATTTTCTTCAACTTAGAAAATATATAAATAAATATAAGAGAATAAAGACATATTCAATGAAATTTTAAGTTTCAATTTGCAATCATACAGCCATGTCACAGAACGCAA
The DNA here is from genome assembly GCA_927399465.1 of Sarcophaga caerulescens. Lineage (NCBI taxonomy): Eukaryota > Metazoa > Arthropoda > Insecta > Diptera > Sarcophagidae > Sarcophaga > Sarcophaga caerulescens. Next base: position 72,332,276 of record OV656873.1, read on the forward strand.
TTCCGATCGAAAGTGGTGTCAATTCCGAAAGTCGAGCCTTTAGAAAACGAAAAACGAAAAATTTCTTCGGAATGAAACCACTTTAAATTTTCAAAGCGGTTTTGATATTTTTGATGATTTAATTAAGAAAAATATTAATAAAACTTAATCAAACTAAAAGACAAAATGGAATATTTTATTATTAGATAGGTTTCCTAATTATTTAGTCAATATTTATGCTTAACACATTGACTGCCACGTCGTACGTTTCCGTACGACACCTACCCCGTCGTGGGGTGCCATGTAGTACGTTTCCGTACGACAGTGATTGTTTTTGCTTAGAGCCTGTAGTTCTTTTATATACGACTCAGAGTGAAGTATAATGTGATTCTTAAATAAAGAATCCTTTACTGAACATTTTTGCAAAAGCATTCATAGGTCTAGGATGATTTATTGAGGTTTTATAAAGTGAAAAATAAGTGGACTATCTTCTTCAACTTTGTCTTCCGTATTGATATTATCTTCAAACAATATGTCATCGATTTCCACTGGATCTATGTCAGGCTCAGAGTCAGAATCCGAAACCTCCGATATCCAATCAAAATCATCATCATTTGAAAAATCTTCATCACTCTCCGTCAAGGCTTCCAATATTTCCTTTTCGCTTAACTTTCGTTTCGACATTTTAGGTATTTACAAGTTCTACAAATGAGAAATGAATGCAAACTGAAAAAGAAACTAAAAAAATTAATAAAAAAAAATAATAAATAAAAAACAAGAGAAAAGCGTCGTACGTTTTTGTTTGGACCAAAAAGTCGACTCCGAACGACAGATTTTTGAGAAAATTTTTCATGACAATTTTATTTACTCTCAGAGTTTTAGGCAAAAATTTCCTGAGAGACAGTCGCTGAAGTAATATTTTTTCATATTTGATTTTGATCGAGATGTCTGGGCTGGGATTTGAACTATGACCACACGTGTAATAAGCCAATATACGACTGCACCGCCAGTTTATCGCCGTATCATAGCACCGTGATGTTAAACCAACATGTTGTTGATGTACAGATGGTACTATTTAGGGCAAAAGAAATTGGTACTTCCCGTTTACAGTGATGGCCTGACAAACGTCGTCTCCAGAGAAATATGAACTGATAATCTCATGGGATCTTCTGTAAATAATTGTTGTCCCAAATAGATCAATATTGTTCGATCATATGTCCATTCAGTTGGTCAGTTGCCAACTGCTTCCGATTCCATTCAGTGAAAACACGCCATTGTCTATGGTTTTTTACCTTCGTTTCCTGGGCCAGTTGAAGTTTGTGCGAGTATACGTCCAAGTCACAATGCAAAACTTGTCAAGTTGTTGTCTGCGAAAAGCCAAATTCTAGATTGGCGCTGATTCTCCTATCAACCCACACAGACAGAGTGATGTTTTCAACGGCTGTTGGTTAATCGTTTTCTAAACCATTTGACTGGAATATATCCGGTTGTATTATTGATGATAGGTACACAACTTTAATCGGACGGAACACTCATTTTAATAAAACAATTTTATTATTTACGCGTGTTGTTGAATGCTATATACGTGTACGGTGATTTGGTGATTTGAAAAAATAGACTGACTAAATGACAAATAATTTGACAAACGTCGTCATTAAACATTTGAATATGAACTTTTATAATGATAGTAATGCGCAAAATTTTATTTTTGTTTAGTTAGTTGTCCAAAGTTATAGTTGAGAGTATTTTCTTTTTAGTTCTTTGAATTACCTCTTTGAATCATGTTGCTACTCGGGTGGTGTTAGTTGTTTATTTTCTGCAGCCTAGTGTAATTTATATCACAGCGAATCAGAAACAATATGTTAAACATCGCTTAACTTTGAGAAAGAAATTCGATATTTCGGAGTTAATTCTCTTCAATTTGTGCAGCCCTTGCGCTGACCAACTTCTTCCTTTTCCTTGATTTTGGTTGAACTTGGTTAGTACACGGACTGCGATAACCCGTGGCATCACGACAGGCCGCTATGCGTGCTCAAGTGAGCTTTGTGATATTCAGAGCTACCACTCCGACCTAACCTAACCTATGCTATTCAATTTGGCACTAATCATATATATTTAGTCGTTCATACTGACTACCAAATTTTCAATCTTTATTGGACATCCAATATTACTAACGTTCAAACAGTATTCCATAGGAAAACAAAAAGCTGTAGCATTTATGGGTCCGATCATAATTTTTTATCTTAATGCTCGATAGTAACTAAAATAATATACAAATAAATATATATTTCACTGAATACATATTTCACTAAAATTGATTTTTACGTTTAAACATACCATTTAAAGAAGTCTAGAATAAACTACACTAGTGTTACTTAAACATATCATACCAATTTGTTTACAGTGTTAGTTTTATTCCATGTGAAAGCCTTGCAACATGTTGCTGTGTACGGACACTGTAAACATTGAAACAGTTTACATAGTGTAGCAAATATTATTTTAAACAAATCAACAGACCTAGTAGGTCTGGAATACCTATGAGTTTGCATGTTTGAAATTTTTCTAACTATCATTTGGGTGTGAATGTCGACTTATGTAAATGTTAATAGACAGACATGAACCAGATATGTTTTGGTATGTTTGGGTGTCATTTGCAACATACATATTTGGCCATTCGTGCTAATTTATTGCTCATTCATCCATGCAAATTGGCAATTCAATAGAGGCAAAAGGATAATATGAAGCTTAAATTATAATAATTTCGTTTTCATTGCAATCCAAGGGGAGAAACTATATTTTAAGATTTAAAGCATTAAAATTTATATTTAAATTAGAGAAAACAAATTTAGATATTAAGCAGATTTAACCGTTTAGTAAATGACTAGAAAACTTACTTGGAGTAATATATTGTAGTTATTAAATGGGAATTAGGTTTAAAGATTAATTTTTAAACTTGTTTATGTACGAGTATTTATGAAATGATTATTGTAGGAATTCATATAAATTTGGCATTAGCATGGTAGCTAAAAACATGAAAAAACTTAATAATTTAAGTAAAATACATGAAATCATTTTTATCAGTCTTGCGGGAATGAACTTTGCTGGTAAATTTTACTTTTTATTTATAGTTTTTACTTAATTAATTCTTTCTATTACAAATACTTTATATTTTCTCGTTCTAACACGTGGAGGTCTATGCTAAATAAGTGTACTCTGAGCCTATAAGCCCTACCAAGAAACCAACCTCAATATTTATCTGAATATTCTGATATTCTATCTTCATTTGAAGAAAACTGAAGGAAAGTTTAATCGAATGCATGTAAAGACCTATGATGATCACACTCATTCTAAGTAACTGGCAGAAAATAATTTCAACGGTTGACTGGTGATGAAAAATGGATTTAGTTTCAGAATTCGAAAACGGAATTCTGGACAACCATAAACTTTGAATGCAACACCATATTGATTCGGCATTAACATGCCGTGTGTCTGATGGGATCTGAAAGTTGTGGAGTACAATGAGCTCTTAAAACTCGAAATCGTTAGCAGAGATCGTTACCGATAACAAATTATCAGTTTGAAACATGCATTGATCGAAAAACGACCAAAATTGGCCACAATTCACGGCTACGTAATTTTGCAACATTACAATGTACCTGCACGCAAAACAAAATCCGTTCAGTATACAATCAAATCACTAGGTCAATTTTCAAGTAAATCCGATTAATTTTATAAACCTCGACCGCCATATTGGATCAGACATTTTGAATTTTTTAAATCTGAATGAAGATCTGTAATCAGCGACCCCAAAAACCCCCGAGTAACAATTTTCAAGTAAACCTGATTAATTTTTAAGGACCTCCGTAATGTGTTTCTTTTTCTCTTGCACCCCTTGACATAAACCCACCCCCTACTATAAGGGTGCATGCAATCAATTTGGCTTTGGGCTCATTTTAAAGAGCAAAGATCAATTGTCAATTTCTGACAATAGCGATGGTTCTAGAACGTCAGTGTTTAGCTCTACAATTTTTCAAAAATGGCCAAAAACGCTATTTTTAGGGGTTTCAATCCCCTTTTTCTCGTAAACCTGACGTGATGGAAAGTTTTTGAGGGTATTATGGAGTTATGGAAGGGTATGTCCAATTTTATCTAACGAACAGTCTATCTCTTAACAAGAGAATGTAGTTATTCGATAATTTTTAGTTAATTATTGCAATTAAGAATGTTTAAAAAATATGAGAAAAAGCACACTTTTTAAGTTTATCTCATCAAAACTCATAGCATGTCAGTTCGAATAATACGTATATTTACAATGTTTACCGTTTTAAAGGTTCATCTTTAACCTTTTCGAAGAAATAAATTGCGTATATGTATGTACAGTGTGTGGACAGCAAAAATTTTAGTACTCCAATATATTTTGACATAAAAAATTCCCCACAGGCTTAATACTCTTAAGCAAAGTCCTGATATGATTTCTAGAGAGTATTTAAGAGATCATTTGAAAGAACGGTTACGTAATCGCTAAACATCAAACAAAAGTCAACCGAAAAACTTGCTCATGGTGCCACCAGAAAACACTAAAAAAATTTGTACATTCAATTCTAAATGGGTTAAATGGAATGCTTGACCTTAAGGGATATTCTACTAAATACAAGGGATAACATTTTCATATATTAGGCCTTTGAATTTAAATTTGCTCAGGATTCTCCTTGGGGGTACCTATGGATTCATCTGAAACTTTTGCTTATTTTTCTCTTGTTTAATGAAAAACATTAAAAAAATTTTTTGTTTTATAATAAAACAGAAATAAATTAATAAAATACATTTAAAAACCTTCATTTTTTATACAAACTGTAAGTTAAAATTCATGAAATTTTTAAAATATGTTGGAGTACTAAGACCTTTGCTGTCTACTGTACATATTGCATGTAATTTAAAACGAATGTTCTAAAAGTGTAATTTTTAAAACTAACAAAAACAAAAATTCTTAAATACGGATGAATGTTGTGTTCGTTTTACTAAAATTATAAAAAATTCCATAAATACAATATTTATTCTGTTGTTGTTGTTGTTTGAATTTAATTTATTGGAAAAAATTCCAGTAAATCTGTCTATTCTTTGAATCAGTTCAGTATGATGTCATGTCATTTTAGTTTTTTCTAAGACATTTATGTATTAAATATTCAATTCTTTTTTAAAAACATAAATGTTTTCATTTGAAAATAGCAATGAATGGAAATAATAATATATATTTTTTTTTTTTGTGACATTGTATATCAACAAATGAGCCGTTTATTTTGAAAATGGTTTAAGTCCATTTTTTCTGAGATATTTAAGGGTTTGCGATTGAATTGTTTCAAAAATTTTGTTAACTGGTATTAAGTTGTTTTTATGGCTTTGTGATCTTAAACATGTTAGAATATATAATGTAATACCTTTTGTAAACTTTACTAGAAAAATAAGCTTTGTTTCGGAACCTAAAATGGACTTAAACCACTTTCAAAATTAATAAAATGACTTATTTTATAGTTTATAATTAGAACTTAAGAAACTATTTAAATTATAATTAATAAACGCAATTATTCTTATTGCACTGAAATTTACTTACTAAAAACACTTTCATATTACCGAAGAAATGCCAATTTATAATTTTTTAAAGTTATAAATTTTACTGCTTCGTAGTGAATTTTATTGCTGTGCTGTGCATTTTTTCGGAATTTTGTAACATAACACATTCCATATCAAAATTATTTCTTTCAATAGATTTAAACCAGTTTCAAAGTAATTTTTTTTGCATTTCGTTAACTATCTAATTTTCAAGTGCCCCAAATCATAGCGATTTTAATGATACTAGACTTATACTGGGTTCAAACATGCACCTTTATTGCGTAAATCGCAATAAACGGCATTATTGATCTCAATATTTCATATAAAATTTCAATTAATTATTGCTCAATAAATTCATAAATTGTTATATTATTGATTAAAACTTTAAATACAACACTGTCATAAGTACGTTCAGTGAGCATATTACAATTTTCCGAACACTTTCTATTAATATTTGACAACTCAAATGTAAACAACGGCAAACAAAAAATGGAAAGTCAGCAGAAAGGTTTGTATATTATTTTGAGTTTCATTTTCCTCTAACAGTGCCATAAGCAAGAGCTATCCAGTATTATCAAATTTTTCTTTCTCATCCTTCTGAGAAAAGCCACTTTGGAGTCAAAAGTAGTCCCTATTAACCGCAACAGCTCGGCGTTTCGGTTAATCATTAACAATACCTTTTTAAATTTTGAAATGCTTTACATTTTTTCTAAACAATTTTTGGCACTAATTTTCGCGTTTAATTTAAAAGCAATGTTGTTGAAGCAATCAGCTGTTTTGTTTACCAGCTGTCAAATAAATTTTCGTATATTATATGTCTGAATGCTAAAAATATTGTTCTCAATAAACCGAATATTGATTTAATAAAAGTGCATGTCTGAACATAGTATTAAATTGTTTATAAAAAAACTTTAATTAACTCAATTTTTTTAAAAATGGACTTAAACTACTTTCAAAATAAACGGCTCAAATATTAGTTGGAATTAATCAAGTCTGGTGAACACGGTGGGTGGAATAGTAGCTGCCAGCATATTAATTTGATTGTATACTGAAACGGTTTTGCTTTGCTGCAAATTTACTTTGACTTGTCTGTTGAAGTTTTTCTATCAATAAATGGTTCAAATTTATCATTTGTTGTCGTAACACGGAATTCACCAGATTTTAGAAGCACACATTTCTGGTCCCATCAGACACACAGCATTACCCTATTGCCGAATCGATACGGTTTTGCGGCTGAAGTTAATGCTTGCGTGGATTAACACAATATTTTTACCATTTAGGATTCTGAAAAAATCCATTTTTCATCACTGATTGTCTATCGTGTCTTTAAAGCAAAATTTCAATTGAATTGATAGTGGCTTTGAATGCGTTTTTTGGTGTTACATGTTTGGAGTATGATATGATATGATTGATGATTCAGATACAATCTTTATAACTTTACAATTAAATGTCCATGGCTACCACCTTTTCGAAAAAATTATTATTTCTGATTATATGAGATTCCCTTCCATTCCCTTCCATATCCTACAATATTCCTCTAATTTGTTACTCATGTTTTGTAAAGTGTTAGTATCTTTAGCAAAACTTGAACGTTAACGCTCTTGCTCATTTGGTTCGTTAAGATACAGACCAAGCAACATTGGTGACAACAGACATCCTTGCTTAACACCAGAACGGGTTTCGAATTATTCCGAAGGATCCGAGCCAGTTCATATTGCAGATACGGTAACTATAGATTGTTTCTATGAATTTAGCTATATTAGTTGACATTTCTTATCTGAGTAACAACAATAACAAATGCGGCTTTAAAGTTTACGAATTTCAATATTCCGCGAATTTCATATTTATTGTGGTTTAAAGGCAATAAATATTGCTTACGGATAAGTAACCTCTGCGAAAGCCTGCTTTATATTCATTTATCAATCATTGATCATTCCTTGATCATGCCGATATAAATTTTTCCAATACAATTCATTAACGGTACTGAGGTCATTCGTGTCGCTTTTTTTGTGAATTGGCAATAGTACACAATTGCCTGAACATTATTTTCCATTTAGAACTTCCGCGAAGGCTGTCGTGAATGATTCTAGGTAGTCATCACTAGCATTTATAAAAAATTCACACGGTATTCGATTCCCACCTGAAGCTTTATTTACTTTAACTTTAGCAAATACTCGTAGGGTTATCAGTTTGTGCAACCAAAATGGTTTGTCTAGAGTCTGGTTTTCTGGAAGTTGCCGTAGTTTAGTAGGACTTATTAGACATGAGGCCATCAGGACATCAGACATCTCAAACAAAACGAAATATGAAAAAAGATTTCTTCAACAATTTCCTCTCAGCAGATTTCTGGCAAAAACTCTGAAAGTAAATGAAATTGCCACGAAAAAATTTCTCAACAATCTATCGTTCAGAGCCGACATTAAACTGTAGACTCCGCCAGTCATGCATAAAACAAACAATTTAAGTGGTTTGAAAAGGTAGGTCAAGTCCTAATTGAAGGGCTGTAATGACCAATTATGTATGTACATATGTATGTATTATAATCAATTGCCTATCAATTGGCCGTTATACTGCTTTTAGGAATTACGACTGTGTCGTGGAGGATAGTTCCCTCACTTTAGGTCATATTAAAAAAACTGCTCAAAAAATGAACTGCAGCAACCAATCCATATGTTGTCAATTAAACGACAATGTATAGGTATTTCGTACGTAAGGGTATCGATATCATAGTTTGAAATTATTTTATTTAACCTTTAATAACCTTTAAAAATTATTACACTGTTTAAAAGATATTTTTTTTTCTCAAAACTTGAAGCTCATAAACATTTTTTCTATAAAAAAAACAAAATAAAATTTAAATTTCTAATTCACAGCTCAAGTTTATTTCTTTGTTAAGTTAGATAACGCATAAATAAATTCAATAGCGGTCATTGAATTTAGTAGCTAAGAAATGTAATTAAGAATTTAACTTAATGTCCTTTTTTATTTCCTGTAAACCTTTAAACAATGCCACATATGCAGACCCATAATTTTAAGCTTTAACTGCCACTGTCGACTACAGCTGGCTAAAGTCAAAAGGGTCATTCACCCGTATCTTCTTTACATATGTCTTTTTGTTGCTCATACTTTCATGTGGCTTAACATTTAATATATGAAGTTAAAAATCTTTTTAATGACCCATCAGTAGTAATAAATATTGGTCATTAGGCAATATTTTACATTCGTGCTTTCCCTTTGATTATTCTTTTTTGGATTTTTTTGTGGTTATTTTTTTTAGTATTCCGTTGGTTTTATGTAACTGTTTTATTATAATATTGCCCACAATACACAGAGCAAAATTTTAAATTAAAAATTTCATTCAACACTCAAACAGTTGTGTCAGAAAATTCAATGGCTGAGGCCGTAAATTTTGATCCCTTTCACAATAGTTAAAGTTATACAATTAGGATGAAGATTTGATTTTAAATCAAATATATTGTTACGTTTTTACAGTTTTAAAAACGTTAAAAATATGAGTTCGTAGATTGCAAATGAAATAAAAATAAATTTGTGTTTAGTTTTAAATCAATTCCTTATTATTCGCACAATTCCGTGTGCCACTTTTAACGATTTAATTATTCTTTATACTTCTTCCGCGTACACAATAACAATTGTTCTATATATCTTTATAACAGAGATCTTCAAACCACAATTATTCTCTTCACACGCAACGTGTCTTCACACAAGACTGACTGCATTCTTTCTGAACTCCACGTGTCTTCACACAAGACTGACTGAATTCTTACTGAATCGCCGTTGCCTGCTCTGTTTTGCCTTTTATTTGGCAGGGTAAGCAGTCTGATGAATGCATTTGAAGGAGAATGTCTTTGCCTTCGCGAAATCTCTATAACTGTAAACAAGTTGCTTGCAGTGTTGATGTTGCCTGTTGCCTGTTTACTGTTTATCCGCTTTTTTTATACTGAACTTTGTTGTTGCCTGTTTACTTCTTTGTCCCTTTATTTTTTTATACTGATGTTGTTGCTATATTTTTGTTTATTCGTTGATCATGTAAACAAGTCCATTATTTTTGTTTTTGGAGCTTTTGTTTATCATTTTAATAACACCATTTCCATTTTCGTAACAATATTATTGTTGTGAATAGGTGCCTAGGTATTGCAACCGTATGATCTATTATACATCTCCCTAATTTTGTATTCCTTTAATATCTCCTCGTAACCTATTGTCTTGAAAATGTTTACGACGCTGCTCGGTATTAGATGTTTCCTTCTGGAACGTATTAATGCCTCCCAAGATGTGATTCAATAATTCATTCTCATCGTCCAAGAATCTGCAACCCCAACTTGGAATATAGAAGTTTTCTGGCTTACTCCTAATAAGCTCGTCTGCTCATTGCTGAGAATTCCCATACACCCTGCGAACCAGCTGGGATCCCATCTAGATGATTCAGTTTCCTTAGACTGTCCCATACTATTATTCGATTTAAGCTCATGGGAGCCAAGCGCTCCAATGTCAGCCGGACTGTAGGACTTCGAAATTAGTCCCTCTTTAAATCCTTCCCAAAATTATTTTTGCTGTCTCGCCAACCGGACTATTCCAGGTTTTGTTGTGTTGAGGAGGAGTTAGAGACCAGCGAACACATCTTCTGCAACTGCATTCATAAGTAGCTTGAGCTCGTTGAGAAGCTCTAGGGCATCAAAGCTATAGTCGCACTCTGTTGTGTGTTCATGTTTCATCTATTTTCCTTCCTTTCCAATATCCTCCCTTTTCTAACTCGTGTTTCCTTTTCTTCATTACCCTATCTCTCTCTTTTTATGACGTGTTTACAATGGGTCATATTAACCATTGGGTATTGTACTTGTCCTAATGACAAGTAAATGTCCACAAACCTAACCCAACCTAACTCCATTTTAAGAACACTGTGCGAAAAAATTCTCTTTGAAATATTTGTCAATCTGACATTTCAATGTGAAACATTTTAAAGCAATTGGTATTGAATTTATTTATATATGGGCAATTCACACGACTTTGTATCGTGTATGTTGTATTGAATAAACTTGGTTGTTTGTGAACGCTCAATGCTATGCTGTATTGTGTATTTCGTATTCCAAATGTATTTTTTTGGCATTCAAACAATTTGATAGCACGAAACCAACACAACTTTTGAAAAACGTATGAAAACATATACACATTTTTTTCATTCACACAATTTGATAGCATGAAAATAATACAACTTTTAAAAACATATGAAAAAAATGTGTATAAGTGTATCAGATTTTTACATGAAAATTATCAACAACAATCATACACTGTTGTATAATCGTTCAACAATACACTCAAAACAACGATACAACGGCTTGTGTGAATTGCCCAATAGTTTATTGCATTATGTATTAAATTTTTACAATTTATTGTTTTGTGCGTAAGATATCAAAAGTATCATAATATTATCAAACAAAAGGTATTTACGATACCAAAACTTAAAGATTTCAGTTTAAATTTCTTTGTTTCTTTTAAAAATTTAATAAAAATTTTCTATTTGTCCACGTGCGATATTCTAGTACAGAATAACAAATCATTCACGTTTTCTTTTTCTCGAGTAGGCAAACACACTTTTGCAAGTAACTTTTTGTAAGTACGAATCGTTTTCCACAATGTATTCGAGAGCATCTAAGATTTGCTTTTTTGAAAAAATAAAACTTTCTTAAAAACAAAAACTTTCATTACAACAGTACATGTGTACACATCTTTACAAAGTTAATTTTGGAAATAAAAATAAGGCAATAGAATAAGCAGAGAATAGAACTGAAAAGAGTACAAAAAAGCCTTTTTTCTGCAAGTGTAATAAAGAAAATTTTTATCTCAATTGAGATTTGCAAAGGGTTAAAGTATCTCGCAAAGAAAGGCTGGATAAAACAAGAGAACGCATTTTAAAACAGATAAAAAAATACCCGTACAGTGTTATGCTCCTTTTAGAACATAAATTCTAAAAAATAGCAGCAGAGAACAAAAGCGAATAAAACAACGAAATAAATGAAAATCTTTTATAACAGAGTGTTTCGATGGACCGAAAGTATGTACGTGTTAGTTTACGGTTAGATAAGTATGCTTGCAATAACACGTTTTGTTGTAAAACAATTCTACACAAATACTCAAATACGTATAAAATTTACACACACATCCTCTGTTTACATCCATATAAACATTACTGTATACAACTGTTATGTATGTACATATGTATACTAAAAATACAATTTCTCTCCCCACACATGTGTGTATGTATGTACATACATTTGTTTTAGTATGTGTTTACATATGCCCACAAAATGTTCATGAATTTCTACAAAACATTCTACAAACATTCATTCATACGGTTGAATGTGTAAAGAATGATTGTGTATACAAATGTAGGATACAATTGCATGCATGAATAAATGAAGTAAAATGTACCGTAAACATTTGACTGGGGTATTTGCGGTATCAATGAATTCATTTCCTGATCTTTAAAAGAAATAAAAAATTTTTTTTTACGATATCCAAAACGACAGTTTAGATAAAAAAAAGAAAAACGCAAAAATCTTTCTATGCCAGATATGATGAATGTGCACATTTCGCGAGCAATTCTAAAAATTTTTTTTTCGTTTAAATTCTCATTTATTAATTACACGGTGCGACTGTGAAAATTCACCAGAGTAACTACATAGTCCACGTTGTTCACTTAGTTGAGTAGAACTCAGAAATACCTTTATTATTTTTCTCGAACCCTCCAAACTTGTTTTATTTGACAAAACAACTGTGACTTCACGTACAAATTTCTGGATTACTCAAACATTTCTGACCCGATTTCCAAAATTTAAATCTTGTTGGAAAGGGGAGAGATGAACCTTTAGTATGTTATACATATATCTATTATTCGACTTAATATGCTATGAGATTTGGTGAGGTAAACTTGGAAAATTAGAATTTTTTTCATATTTTTTCAAGTTTGTCCATTCATTGTAGCGAACTTTATTAAAAAAATATAGGATAAGTGATAATATTCTTAAAGTCTGTTCTCTTGTGAAGAGATTGAGTCATCATTTGATCGAGTGATATTTCTTATATGTCATCTCATCAAATGAACTTTTAGTTCAAAAATTTTCAGAATTATTGATGGATCTTGATTGTTCATCACTAAATGTGTCAATTTCACGTTTGAGCGATCAGCAGAAGTTGGCCAATGTTTGCACAAAGAGAAATAATAATATTTGCAAAAAACACAAATATTAGCCGACTTCTGGAAGTCGGGAAAATGTGAAATTGACACATTTTGTGATAAACAATCAAGATCCATCAATAATTCTGAAAATTTTTGAACTAAAAGTTCATTTGATAACATATATAAAAAATTACACTCGACTGTTAGACTCTTTAAGTAATAACTACGGTAATTTTTGTCCGATTTGATCAAATGATAACTCAATCTCTTCACAGCAATGATCAGTAAGAGATGATGCTTCTGAATTTACGTGGTCTCTCAGTCGGGTGTTATGTTTTGTTGCGATGTTCTCAATCTCTTTACTAACAGTATTTACAAAAAGATCACGATGTAAATCACTTGTGCGTATATATCATGGTATGGTATGGTATCTTTTTTTTTCGAGCAGAAATAAAAGTTATTTTTTGACTTTTAAATTTTCGAGCAGAAATAAAAGTTATTTTTTGACTTTTATTTTTTCGGATGGAAATAACAGTTATTTTTGACTTTTATTTTTACTAGCAGAAATAAAAATTATTTTTTAACTTTTATTTTTTCGAGCAGAAATAAAAGTAATTTTTGTTTTAATTCATGATAAATTCATAATTTTTATTGCAAAATTTAATTCCAATAATTGTTTAACATAATTTACTTTAATTGTTTTAAAGAATTTTTTAATAAATATTATGAATTCATATTTTTTTATTTCTGCTCGAAAAAATAAAAGTCAAAAATAACTTTTATTTGTGCTCGAAAAAATAAAAATCAAAAATAACTGTTATTTTTGCTCGAAAAAATAAAAATCAAAAAATAACTATTATTTTTTTTTCTAAAAAATAAAAATCGGGTTTTTAAAAAGCATCGCTTTTTATAAAAATTTTGTCCAAGACGATCAAAATGGTATACTTGGTTTTGTTCTCCGACATTTCCTTGCGGTTGCTTTTTTTAATCAAAAATTCAAAAATAACAGTTATTTTCGGTCCCTGGGCAAAATATATAAAAATATTATACCAAATATTTAGTCTAATATCCCTTAAGGTCAAGCACTCCATTTAACCTATTTGATACTGAATGTACCAGTTTTGTTTAGGAAAGAAAACGGAAAACGAAATGGATATCTCGATCTCAAGAAACGGTTAAACATGGTGGAGGAAGTGCCATGCTGTGTGTGTGTTAAATCCAGCCTGACATTTATAATCAATTTAGAACCTTCAGTTGCTAGTTTCTGCCAAGCAGCCAATAATTTTATCTTACGGAACATATTTTTCTGCTTGAGAAGTGGTTAAAGCTCTGAAAAGTTAAAGTGAATAAACAACATAATGGGAAATATGTCAACCTGTTCTGATAAATAATCGAGTTGTGCCTCAACACATTCGCATGCAACATTTTAGCATTAAATATGGCTGACTTCAAGATATCAGACAAAAACAAAATTAGCTCAGACCAAATTGAAATTGAATTGAAAACCATGCTCTCTCTTCTTTTTCTTTTTTTAATAAGAACTAATTAAAAGTATTTGAAACGAATCAGACAAAACAATGCTTGCTGGGTTAAAGGCGTATGAGAAAGTTTTATTTTGTATTGAAACGGTTGATTTCAGTCCAAAATGTTGCTCACTTAATACCGTAAGGTACATGAGTATGCGTACGTTACTGTCAGCGTAATACCCTTAATACTGTTTTTATGTCATTAAAATTTATGGATGTGTCTGTTGAAAAGTATGATAGTGAGCAAAAGGATGTAATCCTACAAATCTTTTCTGTTTGTGTCATAAGTTTATTGACCTTAAAATGTTTTGTTTTTTCTCCAAAAACCCATTTTTAGCTTACCGCTGACAACGCAACTGGGGTGCAGTTGCCGTCCGTAATTACCTATAAGTAATAAATGTTAAGTAATAAATTGATTGAATCTGGCTGGTTTCAAAGTTTTAAGTGCTTAGTATTGGGTTTTATAGCATGGTCCTCTGAAAGTTTACAGATAATAACAGCTATCATGTTGAAGTCCCATCTGTCAAATTACAGCAAGTTTTGCCTAATCACTCCGTTTGGGGCTCTTGATCAATTGGGATACATAAAATAATTCGTCAGGATTACGACCCAGCTTCCCAAACCACTTATATTGTGTGTGTTAATTTTATACAGACAGGCGAGACCTACAGTTTAAAGTCGACTCGAAACGATAGATTTTTGAACAATCTTTGCTAAAAATCTGATGAGAGGAAGTCGCCGAAGCCATATTTTTTATATGTATTTCGTTTTGTTGGAGATGTATGACCTGGGGTTTGAACTGTAGCCTCATGTCTAATAAGCCTATACACCACCTACTAGACTACGGCGACTAATTGTCAACTGACACTAATATTCAGCGAAAAATCATCTTTATCGGAGAGATCAGATTCGGGAATTGGTACGTGAAGTATTAAAATTGTCGATTCTGAAACAAAACCAATCCACATGACATCCAACATCCAATGTATTCCACAAACAATACTGTTTGGAGTGGATTTTATGCAGTTTTATTGGTCACTATTTATTAGGACGACGTTGGCCAGACCATCACTATCAACTTCGAAAACTATTGGCCGATAATTACCAACGTCTTTTGGGCTGTTGGGAGTTGGATGATCTGGACATCAACGACATGTGGTTCCAACAGGACGGCACAAGAGCGATTTTAGGCATGGTCATCTCACGTGAAGGTGATATAAACTGGCCAAGACCGTGCGTTTAACCTCAGTAAACTTTTTCCGGAGGGGTTATCTCAAATTGCAGGTGTATGCCAATAAGAAACAAACCAGAGCGATTCTTAAAGTTAATATAACTCATGCCAACTGTCATGCCTGACAGATTCAGCGAAGCGCTAACATCCAAACATAATAACATCACTGGATCACTTGTTTTATTTAAATTTGATGTGCTTGATGAAAGACCCGGTAGACATGTTACACCACACGCTACATAGTTCAGACATTAACCTTACTGACTGATAATGCTTCAGTTTGCTCCGGATTTACTAATTCAAGTGGTTTTTGATACAAAGAGATTCTAAAGGGATGGTATTTATAATTTGAAAAACTAAAAAGTCCTATCTTTTAATGATTGATATGATTTAAAAATTCAACAAAACAGAAACGGTTTGATAATTCCGAGTGTATAGGGTCATATCTCGGCAACAGCATCACAAATGTTGGCCTTTAAATGCTCAATTGTCTGTGGTTTGTCGGCATAACACTTTTCTTTAACGGCGCCACACAGAGAATAGTCCAACGGTGCCAAATCGCAGCTTGTTGGCGGCCAATTGACATCACCATTTCGGCTAATTAAACGGCAATCAAACGTTTGACGCAATAAATCGATTGTGGCATGAGATGTGTGGCAAGTTGCACGATCCTGTTGAAATCAAACAATGTTTACATCAATACCATGAAGAGCGGGTACAAAAAATCGGTTATCATGGTGTGATAGCTGTCTGCATTAACCGTAATGGTTGCGACGTTCTCATTTTCCAAGAAATATTAATACGAGAGATAGCCACCCTATATATTCCTGAATTGAATTGTAGACTCTCTAGTTCAAAAGTACGTATAATTTACTTTGAAGAAGAAACAAAAATTAAAAGGACATTCGATTTGATTCGTATGTGTATAAAAGAAGTATTTTAGTAAAATTTTGTTCCCACTGCATTAAATATATTCAGTTTTTTCTTTAAGCACAACGCTTTACTTCAAGTGGCTGCTTTTATTTGTGCTCTTTCTTTTCTCTTGTCGTTTTTGCTGTTTTCTGTTTTATTCTTTTAGATATAATATTCTGTACAGAGTTTAAAACATACAAGCCTTTAGTATTAGCTGAACAAAGAGAATTGAAAAGTATGGAGTGTATATACATATGTATGTATGTATGTAAGTATTTATACCAACACTGGTTATATACATTTATGTGTGTCATGTATAGCGTTGGGAATCCCGGGATCCCGCAGTTTTTAACAATTCCAAATTCCCGGGATTGAGCACTTAATCCCGGGATTTGACTTTTTAAGCCGCAATGAAAAAAATCGTATATTAGAACTCTCACTAAAACGTCTTTATTTATTAAGAAATTGTATACCAAAGGCATTAATAGACATAGGTCCACCTGAAGGTGAATATTTTGCTTTATCCAAAGATGAGATTAATATGGTATCCGCAATCATTAGTGCTCTTGTCCCAGTTAAAGCAACAGTTGACGCCCTTTGCCGTCGGGATGCTAATCTGTTCACAGCCGATGTTGCCATAACTTTTATGTTAAAAAAAGGAGAACAGATATCACTGGGGTACTTCAGTATCTGCACAATGGTAGAACAAATGTTCAGTTCGAATCCGAAACAGAGTTCGTAACGGTTCCTTCTTCCATACAATGTCGCAAATTAATAGTTGAGTTACTCGAAAGACTAAATGCTTCAAGTCCAGCTACATCACTTCTAATAGCTTCTGAGTCAGAAGTTACACCTTCAGATTCAGATAAGGCACCTTTCGAAATTATTTCAGATTCTTCTGAGCTTCCATCTGAATCTCTTTCTTGTTCTCTTGAAGAACCTTTAAATATTTCAGACGAGCTCAACTAAGCTATAAAAAAAGCACATTTACCGAGGATAGCAATTCGATGTGAGACGTTGTCTGTAAAAGTTCAGAGAGAAATGCTCTTGTTTGAAAATGGAGAAACACGTGGGGACTTATTGCAAAGAGCATACGATTTTTTAATGACTATTAGGCTAGCCAGTGTAGAGTCTGAACGTGCTTTTTCTGCAGCTGGACTCGTTTGAGCGATGAAACTTTGGATGCTCTGTGCTTCCTCAAAACGTATTTTAAAAATAATAAAAAATAATAACATATCGCACTTGATCAACAAAAGAGTATATATTTATAAAAACAATTAACTCTTTATAATTAATTTAAAAATGTGTAAAATTAAAAATAAAATTAATTTTCTTATAATTTAATAAATTCTTTCTTATAAACCAATTTTTGGATGTGTCATGTTATTAATTTTATTGAAATAATATGTTAATATCTTTCAAGAACAAATTTTTTTAAATCCCGGGATAAATCCCGGGATCCCGGGACAAGGTAAATGAAATCCCGAAATCCCGGGATTGAAAATATAGAGCGGGATTGCCAACCCTAGTCATGTAAAACAAAGTTTTTCGCGCGTTACTCTACGCAAGTGATGGTGCAATGAATTAGTGTGGGCCATATACGTCTGACAGTTGAACACAGTATGTGTTAACTTCCATTGTTTTCTGTTAAAAGTTTTTATTTTAAATTATTTTATTTTTATTGTGTGTTTTTTTTGCACATACACTTTACATACATTACACAAATTGTAATTGTAGTGACTAGAAACAGCAATTGTGTAGAAGAAAATGTACGCCTTGGACATTAAAGTTTTAAGTTTTATAATTAGTTGACCGTAAAGAATCATGATATTATATTTCCTTGATAATACCTGCAACCATTTCCCTTGTTGATGGGAAAGTCAATATTAAAAAATTAATAAAATTTGAATCTGTTAAGATATTTTAAATATTTTCCAAACTAATGTATGAGAGTTGAGTTTTATTTAAAATGATGTTGTCCTGCATACTTTTTATTTATTTTTATTTTTATTTCCTTTTTCCCGTTTCGTAAAGAATATAAGGATTTCCCAAAAAATTCTCTTATGGTGATTTCTTTTCTGGTAAAAAATGTTGACTACATATTTTGTAGCACTTATTGAAGATTGCACGAACTCTCATAATGTGTTGCATTTTAAACGATTATAAAAGAACAAAAATCATTGCCCTTTACGCAATTATTTTTGTAGTTTAATACCAATTTAGCGTTTTTTTTTTACTTAGTTAACGATTTTAAAACTAATCATTGTATAGAAAATGAAAAAATATTTTTTTTTAATTATCCAAATAATTTCCAATTAAATTATTTTTTTATTTTAATATTTTTACCGAGGGCTCCGGGGTCATACAATTTAAAACTTTTATTTTTATGCAAAATTCAACTTTAGGGCCAATGTTTTCAAATCGCTTTAGTTGGCACAATATGTTATTAATTATTTAGTAAATTTTTTCGAATTTCTATATAAAAACTAAAAATCAAATCAAAAATATAATTTTTGGAATTTTTTGGGAAATATTTTTATTACAAATGATAACCAAATTCCATTTAAAAGTATTTATAAATAATCTACTTATTACAATTTAAAAAAAAATGTTAATTTTTAAGTTAACTCATCTCAAACCTTTTTTATTGGGATAATAATACATATGCATATGTTTCTTTGTAGTCCTCGACTAGTAAATTTCATATCGCTAAAATAAAATAAATTTTTTTTAGCGATTTTAAAGCTCATTCTGCTTTTACAAAAATAAAATTATCAACACCTATAGTCAGCTGTTGTTTCTTTATAAATTTGTTACTAGAACCTGGCGCAATACTGATAAATAACATTTTCAACAAAATTT
Organism: Sarcophaga caerulescens; assembly: GCA_927399465.1. Classification (NCBI taxonomy): domain Eukaryota; kingdom Metazoa; phylum Arthropoda; class Insecta; order Diptera; family Sarcophagidae; genus Sarcophaga; species Sarcophaga caerulescens. The sequence goes on from OV656873.1 coordinate 72,351,588, forward strand.
TAAACTCGCGGCAAGAGTTTCGTTTTAATAATAATGGATACATGTCCTCCATATCTGACGATGAAGAGGATTCCAACAAATTTTCCAAAATAATATTTTTTGCTTCCATTTCACCACTTTTAAAACAAATAATTTTTTTTATTTTTTTTAAAACAATAACAAGAACAGCTGTTTTAAAAGTGCTGCCCTTACAACCCTTTGATTAAATTGAGGGTCAAACATGCAGCATATTTTCTGGGTTTTATGGCAGAATTTTTAGAAAAGAACACGTTACTAATTTACAAAATTGCATTTTTTTCAGAAACGAACAGCAAAAGTGCAAAAAGGCAGAATAAAGGCAACATTTATGCCAGAAAAGAAATCACCATTAGTTTTTCAGTTTCTGTTCCACTGTGACAGGCCCACGTATAATAGGGTAATCAACTGTCACCTTGAAACAACCCGCTTATATTTTGGCGGTGGTAAAAAACTTTGTTCATTAAGTTCTACTCCTTCACTATTGGTAACGTTGCCTTGTGGTCATTTTTGACGTTATCTTCTCTGTCAGGTTAAGGAATAGAAGGCTTCCTGAATGGATTTTTATAACAGAGATTGAAGCCTCTTAATTATTTTTAAATTAAAAAAGCATAATAAAAATTCTTTGAAATTTCCCGGCATTTAATCAAAAATTGAATTTCTTTTTATATGGTTTTCCTAAGTTGCTGTTGTATGCGAATAATTCACAAATCACGTTTGTCCTCAAGTCTAACATAACCCATGACATTAGTTAAAAACGGCCTGATATTTACGCCAAAGTCATGGAAATTTAGATATTTCAGATGCGCTCCAACCAGAGAAGCTTTGGTGGACATTTGAAGAATGTAATCCATACAAAATTTGGAAGAGGCAGGCAGCTTTTTAATGGATTACCCATGGGTTATGCACCTGTGATGTAAAAAACTCAATTTGGCTCACTCCAAGTGAGATGACCATGCCAATACTGCATGAGCTCTGTGTTACGTAGCATCGTTCTGTTGAGTCCGCATGTCGTTGGTGTCCAGACCCTCCAATTCAGACCAAAAAAAAAAAATTACAATCTTCGACATACAAGTGTTGGTCGATTGTTTACTGAACGAATTTATTCATGTTTATACACAACATTGCGTACAGTCCTGTCGGTAGAATGATTACGGCGATCGTAACATGAGAGAAGTGCACTCCTTGTTGAATGCTATATCTATCTATGATGATTTGACAAATAAAATAACAACTATTTAGACAGATGTAGCTTCAACAATTGTCAAAATTTGGGAGTCCTCTTTGAAAGCCATTAAGCCGTATGTTTGTGGTTATTTTGTCAATATTCGACACTACAACTCGGATTACGATTGAACTTCCTACAACATCTTATTGTAGCAGATTAGAGCCAAAATATTGTTACGTTTTTACCTTTTAAAAACGTTAAAAATATGAGTTCGTAGATTGCAAATAAAATAAAAATAAATCTGTGTTTATTTTTTAATTAATTCTTTATTCTCTGCACAACTTTCGTGCCACTGTTCGAATTTATTCTACGCATACAATGATAACTTCCACAATATGTGCTTGTTCGTGATATTTCTCTGCTTATAACCTTCTTTATAAGCAACAACAACACTTGTTAGTTATTCTTCTTTGCTCACAACCTTTTTTTGTAAGCACCACACTAACAACTGTTTTCTTCACGCAACTTGTCTGCACACAAGTCTGACTGGATTATAACTCGATCTCGTATCTTCACACCACTGGTTGAATTCTCACTCAATTCAACGCGACGTCGTCACACGACTAACTTAACTCGATCTCCGAGAATTACGTGTCTTCATACACGACTGACTGAATTCTAACTGAATCATCCTTGCTCGCTTTATCTTGCCTTTTATATCGCTCGATCAACAGTGTGATGGATGCCCTTGAAGGATGATGACGACCTTCGGGAACAATCCAAAAATGTAAACAACTTATTTCCATTTTTGTTGTTCGTGTATCTTATTTACTTTCGTCCAGGCAGAGTTGTTGTTGTTTTGTTGGTTTGTCTTTCTGCTATATTTCTTTTATACGCGGTCGTTGTTGCTATATTTGTTTATTCATCGAACTTGTAAACAAGCCCTGTTGTTTTTGTTGCTATAAGCTTACTCATTCGTTGATCACGTGAACAACTGCATTGTTTTGTTTTTGGAGCTTTTATTTTTATGCGTGATCTAGTCCATTGTGTTGTTTTTGGAGCTTTTGCTTATTATTTTAACAACACCATTTCCATTTTCGTAACAATATTTTCTTTAACGTGTTTTAAGAAAATTGTATAGGGAACGAGATAATGGATGAATATAGAATCCATGGTTAGGATTCGAGAGCACATTGAAAATTTAAGGGTCAACTGATAACTCTTGACGTTGAGGTGCCCGTTTTAGCAGTTCGAACCTTTATGTAAACAATGCATTGATTGAGCAAGAGCCAAAAATCCATTATCAAACACTTAACTAAGGCTATAAACAAAAAAAGAAAAAAATGTGACTACGCCAAACCGCTTATGCTTGGATCACACTCAAATAAACTGAGAGCAGTAGCGACATTTTACCCACTACTTTTCATTATCTTTGTAGATTTCAGAGGGAAGAAACCATAACATAAATGGCGATGTGGGAAAGGGATGAAGGCGCTTAACAGTGCTATAGAAGTAGCAGTCGGTATACAGTGGCATCAGATACCACCATGCCGTTGATATCTGCATGATGTCACGTACTTACTTAATTAAGTGGTCATTACGACTTAGCTTCTCACACCACCCATGCAGGTTATGTTAATTTTTATCTATGACGGGACCTATAGTTTAAAGTCGTCTCTCAACGACAAATATTTGAGAAACATTTCATGGCAATTTCATTTACATTCAGAGGTTTTGCCAGAGGTTTTTAAAAATATTTTTTTGAAATATTTCGTTTTCTTTGAGATGTCTGACCTGGGCTTTAAACCACGGACTTGCATTCCTACTAGACCACGGTGACTTGCGTAATATTCTTTCTCAGTCCAATAGCTTAGCAATCTAATAGCTAAGCACTAAAAAACCAATTTCGAGAGAAATTTGGCATTGAAAGCGGACGTTCATCAGCCAGTTTATAAACGTAAAATAATTCAAACATGACACCCAAACAATTTCCTACCCTTCATCCACTCTGATGATTGATTCTATCGTTGGACTAGTAATTACGGACAGTTTTACTGGACATTGTTTGCAACATTAATTCTTTTAAGACAACCATAATTCGTGCTGGGACCAAGTTTCCAATTAACGAGGTGCGCGCAATCTGACTTAACGTGTGCTCTTTTAAGCTTTAGTTTTTTTCCTGAATTAAGTCAAACGGTGGAATTTGTATTATGCCTGATGTTTTACAATTATTTCATTTATAGTTTTAGTTGAGCCATCATCATTTGCGGCCTATATTCCGTGACATAATTTCTAAAACTTTGTGAATTACTTGCGGAAGTCATTAAAACTTAAGGCACATTCTATAAAAGACAAGACATGAAAAGAAATTCGCTTGGCTGGCAAAATAATAAAAGAGGCTGTAATTTCTATTCTGACATTTACGTTTCTTAAAAAGAAAGTCATTATCATCAGTTGGCATATTTGTTGAATTATTTTTAAAACCTCAATGTTCGCCGAAAGAGAGAGAGAGAGGGAGAAGAAGAGTTTGTGTGAAGTGCGAAGAAGAATCTCTACTATTGTGTTAATTGAGGCATATTTAAAATTAATGTTTCATATTGAACAGTACTGTTGAAACCAATTTATGACATTTTCTCCAAATTCATTAAAATAATGGATAATAATTAATTTTGTAGGCTACAATGAGAATGCTTTGATCTGCTTGTTATTTGCAACATTTATCGCCAGGAACTTAATACGAAGGTTTTAATAGAATCATAGAAACGAGAGAGCAAACTGCTTGCAATCAGTGCAAATAAGTTTATTGTGTTCACTAAAAATCGCCATCCAAACTTAAGTAAACCGTAATCCTCTTCACTAATTAATTCAATAGATCAAGTACCTGAGCCTCTATACTAAAAAGTGCTCTATACTAAAAGTGCTTTCGCATTCTGATGGGAGTTGTTCTGTTGTTTCGTTCACGGTAATATTTTGAGTAAATTTTCTGAGAAATGCTTGCAAATGTCGAGTTGACCCACTTTGTGCAAAAAGCTTCTCTGTATTATAATCATATATAAATTATTATAAAGATGATTTCGATACTTTAATTGCCTCCAGCTAAGCGAATATGAATTGATATTTCAAAATTTAACACATGTTAATCCCATCTGAAACGTTCCATCATCTAAAACGTTCCATCGTTTAGGTACTATGGAGTGGTGTCCATTATAATGGTCGAGACCCACAGTCTAAAGTCGACTCCGATCGACAGATTTTTAAGAAATGGCGATTTAATTTACTCGCAGAATTTTTGCCAGAAGACTGCTGAGACAAAGCAGTTATCTACTCCAGCTTATAATGTTTAGACCTTTTTATGAAAAGGAGGTGATTTTTAGCCTCTCATTTCCTAACGTCTTTGAAGTTTACTGCAATTGCGGGATTTGTTTTAGTACCGTGTTGTTATCCTACAGAAACTGTTTAATTCCTAGGTTGGATCTTGACTAGTGATACTAGCAGACCAACCTATATTAGAATGTGACGTGCAAATATGGGTCAAAAATTTTCATGCCCAGGAAAAATGCATGAGATCAACCCAAAATTCAATTTTTACAGCGCGCACAGAAGTGAAGTTGGGTGCAAAACAGACGATTTTTTTTTGTTAAGTAATTAAATGTTAGCTGCTTTCAGGGCTAATTTGCGTTTTTATCTCTGTTTATTATTATTATTTTGCGTAAAAGCTGTACGCTAAAGTATGTTCAGCTTTGGTCGCTAAATTTGGTTTGCTTCAACGTTTTACGAAGAAAATTAATAAAAGTTGTTATATGTACTTTACTAAATTTAGATTTTGTGTTTCTATTTAAAACAATGAATTGACATGAAGTTGGCTTTTGATAAGTTGCACCCGAATTTAATGGGACAATATATGAAACTATTATGTCAAAAAAAAAAATCCTTAAAATTTAGTTTGATTGTTTTCAAATTAATTCGTACTGTTTTCATTTTAAAATTAAATGAACATTTAATTAAAATTTCTGATATAAACTCTCACAGAAACAAATAAATATTCTGGTTTCTGCGGCTTGTATTTATTAGTATTGCAAATGGACTTTTTCAGTTGCATATATTAATTGTGTAATGAAACCGATACATTATTGATATGGTTGCGCCAGTTCTGTTTTCCTTTTTGCGGTATGACATGGTAAATTTGATGTTACGTTTCATAAAAAAAAATTTTAAAGGCTGTATAAAACAGTTTAATAGCAAAATTATAAATATTTTGTCATAAATGTTAAAAAAATAGGCAAATTTATATAATGTAAGGTACTTGGAATGATATACCAGGTGTACTGGTATAAAATGAGACTCAAGATACCAATGTCTCCATTAAGAACATTTATTGTAAGCGAGACTTAAAGTTTTTTCATGGTTGGTATGATGTCTGTCAAACATATCCATTATACGTCCGATCACTAAACAAACAACAGCATATTTTTCATCGTGCTAAAGATAATGCATTTTGTACCAGAAAATCATGATTTGCGGAAAGCTTAAATTTTTTGTTTTCATTTGTAGAAAACTGCTGGAGGGTCACGAATGCTTGCTGAGCCATATGATGATCATAGGTTAGAGGACGAATTGACCCATTGTACAAAATGATGTATGATGATCATGCTCTGTCAGAAGCACCATGTAGAAAATGAGGTCGACGGTTCAGAGATAAAGATTTTAATGTTAGAAATGAAGAGCGTGGAAGACCACCAAACAATTTTGAATACGTCGAATTGCATACAATATTGGGTGAAGATGATACTTTGAGTCGGAAACAAATGACAGAAATGTTGAATGTTGTACAACAATTTCTGACGGTTTAAGAAGCTATGGATAAAAACGAAACTCTGGAAAGTGAGTGCGACATGAACCGAATGACAGATTCTGTTTCAAAGATATGATATGATGTGTATGATTTGCATACACAGCAAAACTGGTTCAGAATACAATCAAAGCATTAGGCTGGGAACTGCGAACCCATCCGCCATTTTCACTAGGCTTGTTTTCCCGAAAATTACATATCTGGAATTTGGTCCTGTCAACCAACTGCCTTTGAAGTAGGAAAAAGCTTTATAAGCTAAAAAAAAAAATATTTGTAATATGCTGCAGATGCTTTGTAGCTGGCCTAATTGTAAAAAATATGCGAATTGAATGAGAATGAAAATGAAAAAAAAATTATTATATAGTCTTGCAGGTTGTCATTTCTACTTAGAAACGTTATAAAATGAATTTTTTTCTTTTTTAGCACTTTCTCTTAAACGGAAAGCAGTTGTCAGTATATCGCTAGAGACAATGTGTTGTAAATGCTATGTTTTCTAAAACATATAAAATTTAATCATTTTATAACAGTTATATTTATATACCTTTGTGTTGCTAAATCGTTTTTTTATAGTTTAAGTTTTGTGCCATTTAATATCACACACACACTGTAAAAACGTTTATAGTGTAGCATTATAATCGTTGTAATAATAGCATAACATTGTAGTGCCATAGATGTCACTCATAAACTAGAACTAATGCTAACACATTCACATATACTCATAGATTTGTACATCACATACAATTACCACTTTACCATACACTTGTAATACTTAGTATATGTACTATATATGTATGATAATTTTTACTACACTCACAACACTACATTATACATACATATTTATATAATTCCAATACCATCTATTGCCTACCAATGTAATGTGCTGTCACATACATACATATGTACATATTCTCATGTTGATGTTATGTTTGAATGCATTTATTAGGGTGTCCCTAATATTCAAAGTTTTATCCAGGACAACACCCTAATGAAGTTTCATAATTTTACAGAGGTTCTCTATAGTGGTGTATATTTCTTAGGGCCATTATTACAACTTGCCGTTAACTAAAGACAGAATTTTAACGGGCAGATAAATTGTTTTTCATTATTATAATTGGACATTAAGATAGAAGTGAGCGTTAACCTAAAGGGGGAATCATCCTCCCTTTACTTTTAAAGTTAAGTTTATTTTGAACTTGCTATATTATA